>VNKF01008598.1:143414-470125 GCA_008044355.1 Drosophila lacteicornis
GGAGGGTGCTGGATCGAGTGTGTGTGTGTGTGTGTACCACCGAGATAGAATCGGCTAAAATATCCGAATATATCCCATCCGTCTACGAGGCGAGGCAAGAAGAGCGAACTAAGAAAACGGTGCGCAACTGTACTTGACTTTTGGTTTAATTCTTGATTTTTAATAGATTTTGTTTGGCTTGAGACTTACCTGGGCCCAAAAGCAACGAAACCTTGGAGTTTGCGTGCTTCCCGGCTGGACGGAAATGGACAATCGATCTATTGCATCTTTTGGTTAATTTCGTTAAGCATTTTTTTGTTTAGTAACTAAAGCCAAGTATAGAGGGGTAAGTACATATTTTACAAATGCGTGGGCAAAGGTGCACGAATGTTGAAAAGTTAAGTAGTTAAGTGAGTTGAGTAGCGATTAGGTAAAGCAAATCGAAGCCAAAAGTTAAGAGTAAATTTTGCTAGAGATATATAAGTATATATATATATATATATATGTATGGTAAAAATGGTTGTTTATTAGCCAATTTTCAATTATACAAACGAAAAGGTTTACGCTTAAAATACAAAACTTCAAGTCGAATACTCTAGTCCAGATGATAATCATAACCATTATTAATTAATTAATTCATAATCATATTAATCCAAATTCAAATTCCAAAATCATAAGCTATGTAAGCTACAAGTTCCGATTCGATTCGATTCGTTTTTTAAAACTATCACTAGCATGAATGAGAATTGAGTCAATTTCAATTTCACAATGATGGGGGATTTAAGGGTTTGGGGCTTGGGTTGGGGTTGGGCTTGGGGTTCAAGGTTCAGGATCGGGATATCTTCTACTTACGAGCTAATTATCACTTGTTGAACATAAACCAAAGGGACCAGGGTGATCGGTACTTTATACAGTTTGGTGCTGGTGGCAGGTTGTTCTATGAGGCTAACTAACTACACTAAGATCGATATAGGCTACGGCTACCAGAGTTCGGTCTCATTGTTGCTTCGTTACGTGATATGATGCGTGGGGTTTGAACCGAGAGTACAGCTTAATGGCTAGGATTTCTAGGGGTACAGAGAGTATTAACAACAAATCATCAACACGTGTGTTATATGCATATTATGGAGTTCGCTTTTCCCACACTTTGGAATAAACAAGATGAGCAAATGTTCCACTTGGTCACTTGGTCACACTGGCAAATACTTTTGGATGATCTTTGATATTTCTTCGGGCTGGCAATATGTACAGGCCAAAAGTAATTGGCGAGTTATTCCAAGTTTACATAGATTTCGATATTCGATAAATTTGTATAAGTACTAAGGTCTAGTGTGAATTGATTACTGATTAAGGTTTATCGGTTTATCGGTTTTGGTTTCGGTTTCGGCTTGTCCCTCTGGTCGGGGGGCATTTACAAATGTAAGTAACAACGAAATCAAAATGTAATAATCACTACGAGTCCTACTTAAGCGCTACATGCTTCAGCTTTAGCATCAACAACATGCAATTCAAATACCGAGTACTGTGATTCGATTCGATTCGATTCGATACGATTCGATCTCAAGAACACTGTGCATCCAAAGCTGGCTTTAGTGTATAAGTGTTTCTTTCAGTGTGTGTGTCTAGTGTGTGTGAGTGGGAAATAGAAAGCCTTCCGTCTGTAGAAGCTTTGGATTGCATTCACATTCCTCGGGATCGGGTTCTCGAGCTATCGCTGGGTGCTGATCAAACTACCCGGAGACCGTCTTCGTGTGCTCCAAAACAAATCGATCATAAATCGTAAATGGTAACCGTAATTAAATCAAATCAAGCTACAAATCATACGCTTAGAGAGAGCGAGAGAGATAAGGATTAGAGAGAGAGATAGTGGTGAGTTTGTGTAGGATTACTCTTGGTGTTGTATGTTCTGTATGTTCTGAGTATTGTGTGTGATTTCTGGGGTGATCCTAACACTTTCTATCTGCTGAGCAATTGACCCATTAGCCATGACACTGTCATTGTCACTGCCACTGCGATGGGTATGAGATGCAGCTGGCAGCCGTTAGTGTGTAAATTTTTACTAGAATTGCACATATCTTCCTCACAAAAGCACATATGTCCATTGCCTGAACTTTCCATCATGCACACGTGATCGACCATGAATAAATTGATCTGTAACTGTGACGTACACATGCGTCGCACCACCTCGTACGCTAAAAAAGAGATCGAGAGAGGGGAAAAAAGAGAGAAAGGACACGTCACAAAGATCGTGTCAGTCAATAAGTTATAGTTTTTATCTTAATAAATTGGAGCTACGTCACGGTCGCCATGTACTCACGTGATCTCTGATGCCGCACCATTTTCACGCAGCAACCGTTGCAGGTCATCAGGGGAGGCTGGTCCCTCGGCAAGGCCGTGTAGTTGAAGGGATCCTAAAGAAATAATCTCTAAATAAATCCATATAAAATTTAAACTCTCCTTAGTACAACCTTGCAGCGGGCATCTGTCCAGGAATCGCACTCATAGCAGTATATCGATCGCGCTATATGAAAACGAAGCTCATTAATATCCCATACTAAACAGGCGGCTTCTTTTCTCTGTTCATCTTTCGTCTAGTTTGAGGTTAGGTTAAAATTTTCGGGTACAGTAACGCCAAAACGTGCATCACACAAAAGCATGCCAAGAGTTGCCAACACAAACAAATAGCAGGCAGGCAAGAAACATTTATTGATGCCAGTTTCGAAATTAAAAGGTGGCTTGTTGCGTTACTTTTGAAATCGTGGTGGTTATTTTGAATTTTATTGAAATAGGAAATGGGTAACAAAACTCTCAAACTATTCTAAGTACTTATTTGCAAAGTAAAGTTAAGAGAAATAAAAAGAATAACAGATATGTGTGTTGGATTTATTTTAGGGTTGCTCTCAATGGGGAAGTGTCTTTCTAAGGCATGCACTCACACTCACATACCGATACACCACAAACAGACACACTCACAAATATCTAGGATAAAAGATTGATATTCTGGATAGAGTTAGCTTCAGAACCTTGAAAACTAAAGAAACCATAATAAATATCTTCAATTCCATAAGAAGTAGTTCCAAAGCACACTGTACCACAGAGTTCTTCCAGACTTAATGAATTTTAATAGGATAGTTCAAATGAAGGTAAGTCAAATGAAGGTTTTTATTGAAAAAGAAAAGACAAAGCCTTGCCTGGGTGCGAAACTTAACTAGAGAATAAAGTGCAACAGAAGGAAAAGTGAAAAGTGAGGAAAGAGTTTAAAGGGGATGCCCCGAGAACTGAACGGATATATTTATTTGTTGGAGGCAAAGCTTTAGGGATGAGCGAGAGAGAGAGATCTCCGAAAAACGAAAAGATCTTAAGTAACACTGATAATCCAAAAATATTCCTTAATATTCATTGCGAACTCGAATTAAACCGGCTCGAGTTTGTTAGAAATAGATAATACATATACTTATGCATGACTCTTATTGTCTTATTTTGTATATATTTTTTTTGTATTTGGCAAAAAGGTAATCGATAGGTTTTAAGCAAATTCAGTTTTGAAAAGGCAATGGACTCATACTTTGACATTCGGCTGAGGCCTGCGGAATCCATATGAAAGTTAGAAATCCGAATACGGCTGCAAATAAACAATGGAAGAGAAGAGAGCAAAGTAGAAGTGGGCAGTAGAAGGAGCACGAACTGAAGAAACCAAATATCAAATGGGCGGGCGCTGGCTGGGCTCTATGGAAGGTACAATTTCCAGCGGGGTCAACTGTACCTGCCATGGAGCGTGGAGAGAAAGGTGGAGTTGGTGGTGGTGAGTAATGGGTGGTGGTGGTGGTGGTGAAATGTCGACACTCTACACACGCCGGGAATCGTTCCTGTGCACACACAGTGTTCCAAATGCCATTCGTTTCCACCGCCTACTCGAAAGTATACTTATATATATATTATAGTATTACCAAGGTGAGAGACAGTGTTGTAAAAGGCACAGAGGATAGACAATTTACAAGTTACGTTTACATTTTTGGTGTGTGAACTTCACTGCAACTCAAGACGCATACGTGTTGTTTGTTGTTGTTGGATGTGACCAGGAATATATGCAATATATATGGGTTATATAGAATGTATAGAGTACAGACAGCTGCTTATAGTCGATATATAACGGCATTTACAATCAACGGCACGTACGAAACGAAACCAATAAAGGAAAACCAAACGAAACTCAAATCGAACGCAACAATTTCTTTTTTTTCATTTTTCACGTTTTTTTACAGGGGATTATTTTGTGTTTCTTTTTTAAGATTAGTACAAAAACTGAAGGTAATTTTGTTCAAATCGAAATCGGGGGGATGGGCAAGGAAATCATACGCAAAAACAAAGGAAACTTACTTGGAAAACAATTATCGGTGGTAGCGAATTTTGCCAATGCCAAAAAAACTATGTTTTGATTTTTGTTTACCGATGGAAAATGAAAAATAAAACAAGTATAAAAAAATGTTTTCAATCAAATTCAATTGAATAGTGAATGGCTTAGCAGCTACAATATATAAAAGCAAATGAAAATCAATCATCTCGCTCGGTGCCCTATCTCTAAACAGTTCTTTTCGATCGATCAGTTAGCACCTGGAATGGAATTTCCCTATAATTTCATTCATTTTTTGTGAATTAAATGGAATTCATAGAATTCCTATAACTATTTACTATAAAATATATTTTCTAATATTTTTCAGGGTATTCTGTAGTTAGTTTAATAATTTTTTCCTACATCTCCTGTGGCTAGACATCTAATAATCGTGTATTATATACAATAACCGCGTATAGTCTTTGATCTGTGTGAGAATACGATTTGATGGTCCATAAAGCAGCTGGAACTTATGCTGGCTCTTTTGTTTATTGCTTCGGCTTCTGTGTTTATCATTCATATTCGCTATGGTGTTGACCTTTGTTGTTCATTAATAATTTTTATGGTTATTTCTCTGGCTCTTTATCTGTGATATATATCTTTTCTTTTCGATGCTTGTGTTTGCTTTGGGTGAGTGAAGGGATTACCTGTTACGATTAACAGCCAATTGCCTGAAGCAGCATTGCCCGGGTTCCACATCCTGGGGGTTATTCCAACGACTCCACCCACCTGTAGTGGGTTTACTTATTAGTTATTTATATTTTATTTTAGTTTCATAAATATTTATATTTATTACCTGGTAGTGGAGCTTAATTATTGTGTTTTTGTACTGTAATTGCCTGACTCTGTTATCCTCCGCTCAAGTCCTGCTCTTAAAGCGAAGCATTGTGCTGCCGTCACTAAAAGTTGGTGATTTTTATGTTAATTATCAATAAATATTTGAGAGGGAAAATAATAATAAAATAAGCTCATAAACAAACACATTTTCAGCTCTTTAAAATAATAATTTGAGCTTTAAATTTGACAGAACTTTTCACACAAAAATCTCCCCAAGTTCCCTCTTTTAATTTTTCCTATTTTTATTTTTAATCTGGAAAGCCTTCCCTAGGGGCATTATAGGAACCTCAAAAATTAACACTTTCCCTTAGTTACTCTGGCTTTCCATTTATGGCCCTTTAATGGTCCACATGTGCGAGGGTTGCCCCTAGAGTTTGTGTTTGCTATGATTTGTGGCTCCCCATTTTATGGCGACACTTTAAGTTCTCGTGAAACACAGATATGACAATATAAATATAAGGCGCATATTATATATAGACGGTATAGATAGCAGTGGATCAAAAACGGGGCCCTATAAATAGAGCCGCACAACCTCTAATAAGTGTTCTAGGTCAGTCGGTGTGTGTGCCTGCTGTGGGCGGGGTCGCCTCCTTTGCTGTGTGTATGAGTTCAAGTCATGGCTGCTGCTGATGTCAATGGTTTTTCTGCCTATTTTCACGCGTGAAAATGTGATTGACCGGCTGCTCAAATACTGGGACAGTATCACTTGCGACTCTCTGCATTTTACACACACATTTCTTTCCGTTCGACTGAATTTATAGTGGCATTTTTTGCATTGAACTTTGGCAAAGTGTCAAAATAATGCGAGGGCGGGCGGCGGACTGGCAAAGCGAGGGAAATGCTGGGGCACAGCAGACAAAAACTATTTATATTTATATGTGTGCCACCGCTAAGAATACTCTTTAAGCGGATAGAAATTGAATGGATTTGATTGACGGGCTAGGTACCCTATATTTGTAAGGTTTTTGGAATAAAATCTAAACTAGAATACTAATTTTTATACATTTAATTATATTTTTAAGCAAAGAGTGATTATACTAATTTATATCCGGTTTATAATATGTTTCAATAGGATTTAGTTAACATTTCAGTGAAGAATGGTGTAAATCTCTAGAAAGTCTCTAGTTTGTGTGTCTAAAAGTATGCCATAAAATATTTTATAACGAAATTTGGGAAAATTAAGAGTTTTTTTACACATACATTGAAGAACTATGATAATCTCTGGTAAAACACAAGTTTTGCCTCCTAAAAGTATGCAATAAAATATTTGTTAGGGATCTTGGGAGGTTTTTCATAGTATTTATTATGAATTTTAGGGCTCCAAGGCACTTTTTACTGCTAAAAATTGTATATACTGAATACAATATATTAAATACTATATTATATCATTGAAAAAACCTGTAGATTTTAATAAAGTTTACTACTCAGTAAAAAGTGAACAACAAATTGAGAAATTCATATTAAAACTTACTGAAATTACAAGACCTTTCTCTGTAGTAGCAGATATCTTTAATTAAGCTTAATAAATTCAACAATTTGAAGACGTAGAAGACAGAAATCTTTGTGAAATTGTGTGAAATACTTTTAAGAGTCTACCGAGAACTGTTCCCCTTTTTCAACTTAAAAATCCCATGATCTATAAACCCATATACCCTCTGGTAACATCTCTGATTATCTGGATCATTAAACTGCCTCAGCTGGCTATTCCTATTTTTCAGGTTAAGGCTTTGGCTTGGCACCACTAAATTTAGCGCAATGTTCCGCCAATATATTGAGCACTCCTCCGCCACAATGGCACAGTGGCAACAGTGGCAAGTGGCAAGTGGGTCGAAATGTGGTTCAGTGGCCGCCGCCCCCGCTACCGCCACCCGTTCAACAAGTGTTTGCAATGCCGCCCCGTTTTAGCCATGGTTCCCATTTCATTAGCCCATTCATCACAAATTTTAATGGCACTAACGAGCTAATTGCAGACTGGGTCATCCCGCCCAGAATTTAGCTGGGATTTTTCCGTTTAATAAGGGAGTCCCCAGACTACTTGCCTTAATCCCGGAGTTACTGGCCAACTGAAGTTGGCCTTTCGTCCATGGTGTGCTTTGGCCCAGACACACGCGAGTATTGATTTTCGTGTGCGCGCCTGCAGCCTTTCCACACTTTTCCTTTCCTTTCACACTTTTCCTGGTGCTCGGCTGGGCCGTTGTTTCATAATAAGTACACACGGATCGATGGGGCCGCAGCTTAACTGGGCCAAGTCTCGTTCTTAGTTCTTAGCCCAAAGCCTAAAGGCCTAATGCGATTTGCATTCGACGACCCTCGTAGCGGTTGCGGTCGCGGTCGCCTTTCCTGCTTCGATTTTCCACCTTGTTTTCCACTGTGTTTTCCTATTGATTTCGCTCACAACACACGCTCGAGTGCAGCATTCTTTTTTGGCCTCTTTGATTTTCCTCGAGGGGCTTTCCACTTAACCGTCTGCACTTGCCAATTGTTTAGTTCACTGATTTGTTGCTGGAAGCATTTGTTGTTAGCAATTTCTGCTTGATTTTTCAGTAATTTAGTTTGGTTTTATTTTTCTTTCTTGGAAGGCAACACGCAACACGACATTGACAACGACTGCGGCCGAGCGAGCGGAGTGGATTTTCCGATTTTCCCTTTACGCTTTTTGACAGTTTTGGCGCATGACGCTTTTGACGTATGCTGCGCCACAGCTTTTCCGCATACCAAGTGTTGGGAAAAGGCAAAGGAAAAGCTCTCAGCATAAGCTTTTTCCGAGGCGCACTTTTTGAATGGGAAATTTAAGAATTAAAAGGAAACTAGAGCCTAACAAATATTTTAATGAAGTTTCTGGGATGAACTTTGATTACCTTCTTAGTTTTGTAAACATTTTAAGTATTTTAGACCCCTAATGGATATTAAAATATATAATATAAATATCACTTTATACTGCATATTAAACCCATTAAATATTAAATAAATTAAACAATTAAAAGTTTATATTTCAGTTAATGTTTTTCTTCCACTTTATTGTGAACGCATGAGAATACAAGTATTGGTTTTTGTTTGTAGAATTTGCATTTTTAGGCAGCTTACACATTTAAATATTAGTTAAATAAAAAATGAACTTTTCATGAATAAATACACATAAATACACACGAACGGGGGAAAGTACACGACATAAGTATATGATAGACACTGCAAATGAATGGGTTTCTCCCTTTAACTCTCTAGATTCGAGTCGCTCGAGTTCTTTTATATCTAAGCATAATCCCGGGCTCCTTCCAGTTTGCGCATCTGTAAAATATAATGAAAATATAATAATAAAGGAATTAATTTAGGTTTAGTATTTATTAATTAAACAGGGATGCAAACCGCTTAAATTTGAGGACAGGTACGGTTCATGAGATTTGATTATTGGAGCCATTCTCAGGGGGGTTTACATTATTTATTTGGCATGCGGGTTGGTTAGCGCTTTTAATATACGAATATTTGCTAAAGCGATACAAAAATATATAATTTCAGAAAATTATAAATTTCAGATGGCCATGAATTAGAGGTTTATCATTTTTTCAGAGTTTCTGTTTGAGTTTTAGAGGGGTTTATGGCTTAGAATTGATTGTATGTTAAGAAAACTGTTTTAAATCACTTTAAAATGAGCCTGAAAGTATGCAATGAGAAACTAAATATAACTATAGCATACTTTTGGGCACTTAGAGAAATTTTTATGGCAAAGTTTAAAAATTTAAATTCGGAATATTTTTTAAAAGAATGAACCGAACCGAAATGAACTGTAACGAGTTCGTAAAGCAAGCTTTTTTTGGGTTCTAATCGCGGTTCGGTTTGCATCCCTGAAATTAGGAAAGTCATAGTATTTACAATGCAGTGAGAGATGTGTGTGTGTGTGTCTGTGTGTTTGCATGTGAGGTGTGAGTGAGTGTATAATAAGTGATCACTGATCACTGATCAGTAGAAGGACTCCTCGCTCCAGGCGCTAATCAATCGTACTCTCACCTCGCGTTCATCGGCGTGCGTTCGGTACTTCTCCGCCGCCTCGTTCGTCTTCGGCGCCGGCTTCGCCTCCAGCACCTGAGTGTACAGCAGGGCGGCGGCCACGCCTCCCAGCACGGGACCCGCCCAGTAGACCCAATGGGCCGACCAATTGTCGGTGGCAAAGGCAGTGCCCACAGTGCGAGCGGGATTCATGCTGGCTCCCGTGTATCGAATGGTGCCCAGGTGACCCAGGGTCACCGCCATGCCAATGGCCAGTGGCGCAGTGTAGCGGGAGTCCGGTTTGTTGGGATCACAGGCACCGAACACCACGAGGACGAGCAGGAGGCCCAGGAAGAACTCGATGCCCAGGCCCTGCAGCTCGGTGATATTGGGCGCCAGGCTGGTGTGACCCAGGCCATTGTAGTAGTCGCGATCGATGAGGATCTGTGGAAGGTGTTATTTATTAAATACTTTAATTAATTTAAACAGGTAATTTTAAAATTTAATAAAAATAAAATAAGCAGAAAAATAGTTGTAAGCAATGGAAATGCTGCCCAAAAGCATGCTACGAAATCTAAACCTGTGTACTAACAAATACTTTAAATTGTTTTCATAGCGAATTTTGTACATTTTTGTAATTTAAACATATGATTTTATAAATATAAACAAAACGTTTAAATATATATAATACTTGAATTAATTAAATTAAGTAATTTTTTCAAGCAGAAAAATAGTCAGGGATGCCTTCAAAATATCTGTTGATTTGTAAACAACTGAAATTCTGCACAGAAGTATGCTACAAAATGTAAAATTTTATATTAACAAATTAATTGCATACTTTTAGACTTACTGTTAATTGTTTTCATAGCGAATTTTGTACATTCTTTTAATTTTAACATATGGAATAATAAATATATATTTTCCAAATATATTATTGAATATATTAAAGCTCAGAAAGTAATCTTATAATTAATATAACTAGGTAAATAATTCCCCTTCCCTAAATATATTTTTATCTCGTTAAGTATTACATCTTTAATAATGCTATTTTTAGCCAAAAAAAAGTCTACACTTAAGCTGGGCATCAAGAATTTCACAGTTTGAGTGTGTACTTAAATACTTATCATCGGCATGACTTCATATACACTCTCGACATTGTCGCCAGCCCCTTCTCATTTATCCACTCAACGAAAGGGGAGCAATTGTCGAAAGCCGAGTCACTTTTTTAAGCCACCACCGGATGTGGGGCAATCAAACCGCGAAAGATAAATGACACAAGACCATACTCAAAATGTTTTTGTTTTCGAAAAAGAGTAAATTACGTAACGTGACTTAAAAATAGATATTACTATCCCAAGATAACTATTTAAATTCTCAAATTATCTCACCCTGACAGCTGCAGTTCCGGCAATGGCTCCCAGACACTGGAAAACCACATAGAAAATGGCCCTGATGAAGCTGATACGTCCTGCCACCAGCATTCCAGCAGTGACGGCAGGATTCACATGTCCGCCACTCAGGTGGCCCACAATCTGTTTATTATCAAGGTAAATATATCATATATTTCAGGAAGTATCTTGAGTACTCACCGTAATGGCCATGAAGATGGCCAGGCCAAAAGCCAGCGCCTTGAAGGTTCCATCCTCAACTTGTGTGCATGCTCCGCAGGCAAAGAAATTAAGGATCAGATTACCCAGGAATTCTCCAATCAGGGCCTGCCACAAACGCAGCTCCTTGGATTTGAGCTGAAATAATTAATAAAATTATATTTTACATCTTTATAAAATGTATTACATTAAAAATAAAGGACATAAAGCGAAGAAAAGAACAACTGAATATTTGTATTGTAATAACTTTCACAGCATTTATTTGCAGTTAAAAAACATTTTAAATATAATATAAAATAGTTTCTTAGGGTCCATAAAAGGCTGTTTATGACATTTTGATATATATTTTAATTTATATTATTTCTTTGAATGTTCTCTTTATTTTCCTATAATATTTCTTTATTCCAACTCACCTCATTGAGACCCAGTGAGTACTCGAACTTTCCCATCTTGTTCGCTTGGCTTTCCAACTAAAACTGGACAGACTGCAAAAAAGAAAGAAGGAAAACTGTGAGTGAGGTATTTCTGGTTAGTAAAATGCAAATGTTAATCCGAATTGCAAATTAAAATGGAAGTGGACAATTGTCGGACATGATGGCCACTTTTTTCCCCTCATTTAAGGTGCGAGATATTGTTTTGGCCTTTGGTGACAGCTTAAATGACTGTACTTCCGCTGCAATTGTCTTGGTTCCTAATTGGTTGACACTTTTGTCTGGTGAGCAATTAACATATGTTTTAACAGGTATAAAGATAAGCAAGAAAGTAGTTAAAATTAAAGGATAAAAATAATATTACAACTTCCTTATTTTATCCTTTCGATTTAACCTTGTAAAGATAACCTTTTTTCCATTAAAAAATATTATTATCTTCCCCATTTTATTCGCATTTTTCTAGAGAATGTTAATGAGCTTAGCTTAACCCATTATCAGAGTGTCGAAAGTAGGTAATTAAGGGCACCCCCTTAACTCTCTACAAACTCGATCTTATCAGCGAATGCAGCTGCCTGCGCGAATATATATTTTTAAGCAAACAGAATGAATAATATTTAATTGGCAACAAGTCGTAAAAGTGAGGTAAATATTTATTTGAGTGCGACACCGCCAGAACAACACTTGAATATCAGAAGTGTTTAACTTGGGGTTAACTCGGGTGAAGCTGCCTGGGGAATTAGGCCTGTTTTTAAGGCACTCTCTTTTTTATAGAGTTTTTTTTTTGTATAGAGTGGAATCAGCTTGAAATCATCTGAGACTCTGTTTGCTTTGCTGTTCTTATTTGGCGCAATGCGGTCACGAACATTTATTTGCCGGCCAGGCCCAAAAATGGGCTAAAACTCGTTGGCCATGCCACCATCACAGCCACACACACGGCATATACAATATATAATATGGCATATAGCATCTAGCATATTCCATTTGTAATCAATCAGTGAACGTTCAATGTTAATTCCCATTTTCTATGCTCTGAAAAATATTTCAAGCTGTTCATCATTTTTCGCTGTATTTTTCTTGCCTTTTTTTTAATGCAATCTTAATGAATTTCTTGTTTATTTGCGTCATCTATGCGGCCCCCTATCGATATCAGACAATAGACTTCGAGTGCTCTGATATGGAAACGCGCGTTGTTCCATTCCTTAATTGAGGTTCGCTGGAGGAGTGTGCTGTGGATGAGCAGATAGTAATTGAATTGACTTAGGGTTGGGCCTCCTCTGCCTCCCCGGGATAAGTGCCATACCTTGTAAAACCTTCCCACACAAACGCTGCCATTGATAGAAAGAAAACCCCATGGGTTTCTAAACATTTGTCATCGCTTAATCACCTCAGTCATTGTAAAATTATATTGATTCATTAATTTAAGCATGTAATTATATATTCCTTATTAGCTGCCATGAGTGTTATTTTAATGGGAAACCTTCGCACCAACATTCCCTGGTTAAGATTCTCATCGTCTGACTCTTCCAGGGTTAATTAAAAATCCCTATCTGGCCGAGTTGTAGAACAATAATAACGAACAAATCTAGACAATTAATCGGATTTGATTAGAGTTTGCATTGCGATTATTTTCGAGGCGATAATTGGAAACCTTAGAAGCCAGCCGTATGTATTGCCATTTGTGGAATTTTCAATAATGCGCTTATAACTTAATAGGCGAGAGTGTCCGTGCTAATTCGCATAATATCCGAACAATAAAGTAAAAGTTTGCTCAACAAATTAGCACAAACGGCGAGAACGAAACACACAAAATTCACACATATTTTCGCACACTTATAACAAAGTAAAAATTGCATTTCAACGCATTTCGCATTGATTTCTCGTAATTCCGAATCCGAAAACGTGTATGAACAGAGGGTTTATGAACTTGAACTCTCGCAGGTCGGCTAAAAATGTATTCCAATAAAATTTAATTATATGCAAATAATGAAGAATATATCGTAAGGGAAATGCGACATCAAACGAAGACAGACGTCGTTGGTCGTTAATTAAAAAAACATCGAGATAACGAGGGTATAAATCTTTCCTTTGCTGGAACCGATGATGAGCTAATATCTTGTGTTTTTGTTTTTTCTTTGAAAACTTTTTATTGTTGACATGGGAACAGGTGACAGAATAATGTTGTGGGCTTTTATAGCTGCTGCTTTTTGAGTTATTTAGTAAACAATTTTAAGTGGGTTTGGGGTATGAATTGAAAGAACTTAATTAAAAAAGGTTAAAGCTGTGAAAAATTCTATTTAGACAAGTATTTAGCCACAGTGACTAACTGCTGTGGCTGAAGTAAGCTATATATAGGCAAAAAGTTGTCTTATAATTTTGTAAATTATGTAATCATTATTATTTCTTCTACAAAATTTTTTCCTAGATGCGCTTTTTTCAGGTATTAAAGTAAAGATGGTGTCCTAGAAGTCATAAAATTCTCTAAAAAATATATAAACAATACTATATGTTGTACATTTTGTAAATTATGGATTTTATTATTAGTTATTCTCTAACATTTTTTCTTAATTTTTTTTTTTTTCAGTCTAACTATTAAATAAATGAGGTTTTTTCAGGTATTAAAGTAAATAGCGTGTTACCTAAGTCATATAATTCTCTAAGAAATATATAAATGTTACTACATTTTTAATGGAGAAGTTAAAAGTAAACTTGGAAGAGAGTTTCATTGTTTCTTTCAATTAATTATATAAGATCTAGCCCCAATTGCGTACGCCTGGCCGATGGCATTTACCGATATAGACATTTGCAATTGTTAGAGCCGCAACTTTTGTCACTTAAAAAGCCATAAAACTTACTTAAGCCTTAAATTTGTATGCAATGCGAAACGTGGGCAGAGCACAGGGATAAAAAAGAGGGGAAAGGAAGCCCAAAAGAGGAGAGAAGTACAGAAGCAATTGCAGAGTTTATGGCAGCAAAACTCCCACACGTGTTTGCTCTGTGTGTCTGCTACAGTAAAGTCACGCTAAGAGCTAACTGGTAACAGGTTACAGGGTAAGCCTGCCAATTACCAAATCATTTCACTTTTTGTTTTGGGGCGTAGCCATCAATCATGAGTGTCAGATATGAAACGAATGAACTGAATGCCACCGGCAATGGCGATTAACATGAACATTACCATACATCAGGGGATCATGGCCCGTACCCGTACCCGTGCCTAATTAACCGCACAATAGAGGGGAATATATAGAATATATAGAAATCTTAAAAGCTTAACCAGATCACACGACCGCATCCATTTCACGCAACGCTGGCTTTGCAACAATAATAATGAAAATTTATCACAACAATCTGTGTAAAATTTTTAAATATCTCTTTTTGGCAGCCCCGGGCACTCTTGTATTTTTATTCTATTCTATAGCCGCGGCTTTTAATTTCTGGGAATTACTCGGTCTAAGAGTAAAAACGCAAATGAATACATAAATTGTGATATTTTTACGATTGACACATGCGAGCATTCGCGCTAATTTTGTTTATTCCAAACGAAAAAGAGGGAGTAAACGTGCAAAAAGCACGAAAAAATCAGACAGATTAAAAGAAGATGTCACAAAGCATGTTAGAAAGATTTTGTAAAGGAAAATGTGAGAAAGGGATTCGACACTGTGAGATAATATTTATGTTTACTTGGAATTTATATCTAAAATTACCTAAGAAGGGTTTTTGTTGTCTTTTAATTTATAAAAAATATGTTATGGAAGTTTAATTATGAGGTGTTAATTTTTTATTGATTTCCAAACGCATCAGTTACTGTTAACTTATAAAAATATTACATTTGAATGTGTAATAAATATTAAAGTCAATAAAATACTCATGTTTTGAACTTGAAATGCACTAGAAAGTATTTTAACATTTTATGTGGATCCAATTTTGGTAAATGCAAATAATAAAGGATTAATTTTTGCTATTATAAATATAAACAATAAAAAAACTATTGTTTTCGATTTATATTAAAGATGCTTTATGTATTTTTTAACAAGAAAAGAACAAGCAAAATCTACAAAATTTATATTTTCCTTCAAACTCTTATAATATTATAAATAAACTCCTTAAACCATCCCTGAAAATACCAGTTAAAGATTTTTAGACCTCATATTTAAATAAATCAACACAATGTTATTAATTTGCTCTCAAGAATATCAACACTTTCAATTAGAAGTTTACCTTGCCGAGTGGATATTAGCTCACTTTTGCACCTTGCACTCGCTAACGAACTTGACTCAACGGAACAGTAACAACTGACACATTAACTTGCACTTAACAAATATTTAATTGTGGACAGGAATATAAGGTGAGTTCGCCTTTCAAGCGATCCGCGCACTTTGACTCGACGACAAAAACTGCGATCGCTTTTCGGCAGCGAAAAGCCAAAGCCCCCCGCCAAAGCAGAGGAGAGAGAGCGACATGTAAGAGAGCTCGGAGAGAGCGAAAGAGCAAAATTCTAGAATTAATCGCGGAGAGCGCGGGCGCAACGGACGAATTAAAAGGTTTGAGATTATCTCGAAATAAATAAATAAGGAAATCACCACATTCTAGAGAGGTTGCAAACCCCTTACCAAAAGCCACCACAGCTTAGCCCAGACCCCAACCCGTTTAAAAACAATCAGAATAAAATCTAAATTGCCGACCGCAATCAGTTTAAATGCCAATTTATGGCATGCAAATAATAATAATTATTAAATGTGAAATTGAAAACCAAACCCAAATCATCATCTAACGTCAGCGCGTGACGTTTGCACAAAAGTTTCCACATTGTTTTTCTGCTTATCAATGAAATCAGGCAAAAATCGGGTTGAAATCAGCCAGAAATCATGTCTCTGCAAACAATTTCTTTAATTAATTTAGTGTGTGCACTTCAGGGAACACTGAACTTTTCCACAGACATGATTCAATAAAAAGATATATTGACGTATCGCGCTATCTTGGCTTATTATTTGTCTTAATAAATTAACAATTGTGGAGCATGGTAAAGAGGAAATCGAGAGTTCACTAAATCCAAGCACACTTTTACGAGGCGCCATAAATTTATGGCTGCCCAGCTGGCGCTGTAAAATTGACATGGCGAGTAGATTGGATGTAAAGTAAGCTCTGTATTTAAATGTATTTTATAAAGATTATTGAGGAAGGATTAAAACAAAAACTAAACCGTAAGAAGATTATTTTATGTTTACATTACAAAAGTAGCAATATTGTAAAGAGTCTTAAAAACTGATTTATTTTCCCTTAGGATTTTTATTACATTTTAAATTCCATACTGTACACAGTAATCATAGATAATGCCTGGAAATGCTTTATCTACGGTTACTGTTTACTATATGGAATTTAAAAAATAATAAAAATCCTAAGGAAAAATAAATACATTTTTAAGACTCTTTACAATATTGCTAATAATGCGTGAAAATTCTTTATCTACGGTTCTGGTAATTATTGCCTTGTGGAAGAATTTACAAATATACATTTCTAAAATATTTTCCATGGCAGGTCGTTAAAGATTTCCTTAGAAAACTCAAACCAAGATTAAAAGATTTTTTTCTAATACTTTTGTGTTTCAGAACCCTAGTCATAAAGATAATATGCAATAATAGTTACATTTCAATATTTTTAAATACATACATTTTTATTACTACTTACTTTTTTCTAATTACAAATACAAAACTGACACCCCAATAAATCATCCTAAAAACCCTTCCCTTAACTATGACTCTCCCAAATCTCTGCCCCAACTATAAACTCCTAAAGATAAAAATCTTTTCTAATTTACATAAGTACACACAGAGAATGCCCTTTTTGTCTGAAACAAAAAGCGAAATCCAGTCCACATTTCACTTGAAAGAAAACATATGACTTTACTCCTCTTTACTGACTCCTGCTGAATCCTGACACCTGACCAACGCCCACTTTTGAGCCACAAATACAATAGTTCTTCCACGACCTTGGCCCGACATTGCTGCCATTTGCATACGATGAAGGGTGGGGCTTTTCTTTTTATTTTTGTTGTTACTTTTTGCCAGCCAGGAGCCTTACTGTGAAATATGGAAAAGCAAAGTAATTGTGTCCTGACTGTGCGAAATAATAAATTAGAATTGTCCGGTCATCGCGCCCCCAAGTGTGTGGCGGAAGCCATTAATTAAATCAGACATCAGACGGCGAATTTAAAGCTGACGTGATCCTAGGAAAGTCTGGGAATTTACCAATTATCCAAACTAAATATAATTACCTCTAATCATTTATGTAGTCTAATCTAAAAATCCCAATCTGTTAAATATCAGTTAAAACTTTCCCTTCAACATAATTTTTTTAATTTAAATTCCAACAAAAAATTACTTTGCTCTTATCATTCTGTACTTAATCAGTAATTATTTTTAACAATTGTTTTGTATTGCATTTACTGCTTGTTAACACTTTTACTGATAAATCACGCCTGTCTTATCGGATATAGACACTTCCGCACCTATAAAAAGTAAAATAAAGATCTGCCCAAGCTAGATTAAGCTTCATTCTAAAACAAGTGATTTTAATTTAAGTGGAAACAATTAATTTAATACTTCTTTAGAATTTTAAGTATTTTTTTTCGCCTTAAGCGGAAGCTTATATAATTCTAGCAGGCAACGAACTAATTCCGTTTTTGTTCAATTCTCAAGAGTGCCTTGGAGATTTACCTAAAAAAAAAAACTCGAAACATCTGCTTCGGCTTATCAGCATCGTCGGACTTGCGCGAATATTCATCAATTGCCATTTTTTAGAGCCCATTACCGTGCCCCAGCTTAATGGCCACTCGATATATAACACGTACGGCATGGCCGTGCCTAACTTAACGAAAAAAACTAGAAAGAATTGAAAACAAAGCAAATCGCTAAAGCTGCGACAAAAAAAAGATCTGTTCTTGATGTATTTTTATATAAAACAAAAGCCACGCGAGAGCAAAAAGCCGAAGAAGTTGGGTAAACACAAATGGCGAATTGTACAAGCACCAAGTGCTTGTGTCAATCAAAGCCATTCGGCTCTGGAGCTGGAGTGCTGGATCTTTTTAGCCGAAAGTTGGATAGAGTGTGTAGTTTTTTTTTCCTGCTTAATTACCTGCAATTTTTGGCCCGGCACGCGCTTCCCGCGCTCATCGCTCATACGCCGTGTGGAGTTCAGGAAGTATACGCCTCGTGTGCCAGAATCAACCTTAACATTTTGTGTTAGCCGAGAGAATGTGCGACTGCGTAGATCTTGATCCATGACCAGAATTCGGCTGCGATGCCCGCATAAGATTCGTTTCTACGAAAGCTCTTGCAAATATTTCCCACGGCGCATGCGTGAAGCTGAGGTTAGTCATGGCTGCAAACGCCGAGATGATGGAGATGGAGTCTCGAGTTGGAGACGACAAGCGTCTGAAAATGTGCAAAACAAATAGCTCAACAACAATTCAACATTTCGAATTGGACTTGGACGAGGCTTGCCAAAAAAAATACAGAAAATAAAAAGAAAAAACAAGTAAAGAAAAAGACAATAACGAGAACCGCAAGACCAGCAACAAATAAAAGCAAATCGAAAACGCCAACAGCCGCAAGCAGGCGGCCTTATTGAAACATAATGTGTGATATATGTATGCTTACAGTGGATATTGGCTAAGGGTGACTGAGGGAAGGTTAGGTAGGAATTTTTTAATGGTTTATCGATACATAAATAGTAAATAAGACATTAAACATAAGGTAAACAGTGTATTTTAAAATTAAAATAAATTTAATCATTAAATTAATGTATGTACTTAAAAAATTCAAAAATATTGAAAGAAAATAAACAAATCAGAAGTCGGTTTAAAACCAACATATGTAAGTTCTTCTAAAATAACTTTTTAAATAGCTTTATTGCTCTATCTCAAAGATTAAAAGACCATATCACTGTTTGTCTAATAAATAATGTGACCAGATATTATAGTTGCTTAATAAACAATGTGACCAGATCTTTCTTGTTTAAAACCAACTTAAGTTATTCTATAATAACCTTTAAAATAGCTTTATTGCTATTTCTCTGTTTGTTTATTAAATTATGATACCAGATATTTGTTTAATATATAATGTGAACAGATCTTTTTTGTTTGCGATATAATTCATCGATAGGTATATCGATTAGTTTTTTTTTTGTCAAGTTATATTTCAATGATATTTCTTTAATAAATATTAGATTATCTAAATTTCTAATTACCTAATATACCCTGTAGCTTTACTTTGAACTTTTAAAATAATACCCAAAGTCAAGGCTTAAGCAAAACATATTTATAAAAAATTCTACATCTTCACAGTTCTTTCTATCGAGTCCCCACTGTACTGCACACGTATCATACATCATTTGTCTGCCACAAAATAACTGAGCAAGCCATAATCAGAGCGCTGGCTGAAAATTTGCATAGCCCATTGAGTGTACGAGCAGAGATCTTGGGACTTGGACACTCACGCATCGCGGACTCACACTCTAACCAAGATTGATGAAGTGTCAAACGGCGGAGATAGAGCATCAAATCACATGGAAAAAAGTGTAGAGGGCTGCGACATTGACCTTTATTTTTTGGCTTGCTTTTTTCTCTTGGGCACGCTCCTTAATTTTGTATTTTTTCGCCACCTGATTGAACCAATTTTTGGGGCATTTAATTTTCTACCGACTCATTGGGGTAAATTCATTACAATTCGGTTTATTAGCCGCCCCCATTGAACAATAACTGGTACATAAGCATGCATAATATTTTATTCGAGATTATTATCGTTTCTCCCTCTATTTATTTTGTGTAGTATTTATTTTCTTCTTCTTCGTGGGTTACAATTGCGAATGTTTCAATGTCACTTTTTGGAGTCTGGCTTACAGTTATTATTATTGTTGCCGCACTCCGAATTGTTTTCGCAGCATCACAAGATCCAAGTGCAGAGAAAACAGATAATTGAAGAAACAAAATGAAAGATTCAATTCAATTTGGATTTGGTAATTGCTACCAGCCATGGGTTTCGGCGTGGATTTTAAACAAATTGTATATGGGGTCCATTACTACGTAGTTACTGGCTTTGGTTTACAGGAAAAGCGTTCAACTTTCACTTGTGCACATCACCATATTTAGCTTTGAACATTTAGCAGCCTCTTTTATTAGTTTTTTACTTATGAAAACTAGGCAAGTATTTTTTAATACAATTACTATTTTATTGGTATAAAAAAAATGTTCACTACAACTTGAAATGAAGGTGTTATGTTTTTTGAGAGCTTTCTAGTAGAACAACTATTTGATTTTTCGCTACAATAAATAACTAATTATTTATTTATTAAATATTTATTATTTATTTATTTTTATTTATTTGTATTATTTATTAATGTATTAAAAACAGGAGCTTCTTTCTTACTTTAATTACTACAATTGAATGATTCCTAATGTCCCTATCAACTGGTACTATTCATGTTCCTATCTACTAATATTCGCTGATTCTTTCTACAAACAAAATAATTTATTTTTGAATTCATTTATTTATTGACACTGTCACTGTAACATTTTAACAATTTAATATACAATAATAAGTTTTATTAATCCCTACTATTCTTTAACTGCATTTCCCAGTACCTAATTCTTCTAATTTAATTATTTCTAACTTATAATTACTACCAAAGTGAATCATTTAATAACATAACTATTCTTTTTCCAGACTAATTGAAGTGCTGAAATAATTCCTTATAACCACAACTACTTTTTAGATTATTATTGATTGATTCAAAAATTTCGTATCTGCTCAAATTATAAATTTAATTAGATTTGTGTCTGAGGAAGCTTGTAGCTTATGGTCGTAAATTTGTTAAATGAAAAAGGAGGCGGGCTCGTCTGGCTTAGGCCATCTCAATGGATCTGCGATGATTATCTCGCCCATTTAGCCAGAGTTCGTGCCATTTTAATGGTTAACTGGCATTAAAAATAATTACTCATTAAGGCAACAAAGTCGGCACAATACTCATAGATACGAGTGTACTCGTAAGTAATTCCGTCTGAGCCCTGGCTCATGTTTTGATAATGAGACTCAGGCGGAGACGGAGACGCTGCCACAAAACAAATCCGAGGCTCCCGCTCCTTTTATTTCGGGCTGTCACTTGTTTTGTCAATAACCGGCAACTGTTGCTCCCCGCCAGATATATAAATAGGCTACAACTACGACAAGGTAAAGGCCCTATTCATATGCGAAATACCGCAATCAATATGGCACATTAAAGCCGTGGAAAGTTGTTTAAAAGTGAAACTGATAAGGGCCCAACCATCCATAACCCATTAGGCGAGTTTTAAAGTGGAAAAGCTGCCATTAAAAATCAAATTAAAATTTTTCCGGCATATTTTGTTGGATTTTCTTTGATTTTCATGGACTTTAGGGTGTTAAACCCAGTCACGTGCAGCGTTTGTGGATTACCCCGAAAGTAAAAACTCAGGTGATAAGATCTGGCCAAAGCGATAATGCTGTCTGAGGCTCTGCATGACGGGCACAAACAATATTAGATTAATCGAAAATGTTTATGGCTTTTTAAGTGTTATAAACCGCACACTTGCTGTAGTTTATAATATATATCAAGTGCCCAAAATGGCAGGCTGACGACGGCTGTGTGCAAAAAAAAATGTCCAAAATGGCTGTGAACTTTCCCCTTGCTCAATAACAATTAGATTAAAAAATTTGGCACAGGTCTTTGGCTTAATAGATATGGGTTTTAAATTGGCTGGGGGAAAATTAGAAATAATAATAATTATTATTAGAGATGGTGAAAAATATAACTGGAGGATTAAGTGCAAGTCTACGGGGGTACTCGAAATATTTGGACTATAAATCTGAAACGATTAGATACTGTTGTCTTGGAGTCTAATTTTATTTAGCGGATTAGATTTGGTTGGCTTATTTCGGTTTCTTTTACTAATTTCTAGAAAGTTAAGAGTTTTTAGTATGGAGAGAATTTTTTAAAGTGGAAGAGCCTTTTCTTTTGGGTTTACTTACCTCTTTTATTTACCTTTCTGGCTCTTCTATAACTTTTATGTAATTATTTAGTACTTAACCAGGTTTTTCAAAAGTCTAATTAATTTTATTTAACTACGAAAATAACTAAATAATTAAATAGAATACACATTATAAGATATTTTAAATCAAATTAATTAAAAGATAAATAGAATACACATTATAAGATATTTTCTTTCCTCTGAAAAATGTAATCATAACAAATAAATCTATAAAATAAAAGGAATACAAAATATATAAGTATAGGTATTAAATTAAAAAAAAAATCGTTTGAATAAGAATACAAATTCATATTTTCTTTAGTTTCATTTAAAATTTTCAAAAGAGAAAATTAATTATTCTAATATTTATTAATGTAATATCATTGAAATGTATATTCCTCTGAAGATCTGTATTAATTAGTTATTGAAGTTAAATTAAATAAAAAAGTTGAAATCAATAAACCTATTGATATCCTATATCCTTATAAGGTCACATTAATTATTAAACACACCGATGTGATCTGGTCACATTATAATTCTAGTTCTTGCGGTATTATTTTATTTATAATATAATAGCCTTTCTTTAGGAAAAAGTGTACCTCTTCCCTTAACCCTTGACCCTATATAATTAAATAATCCCAGAAAAGCCCATTCTAGATCCTTATAAAAATTCGGTCAAGGCCAAACTAATAATTTTTTTTTGCAGCTGCGATTTAATGTGCCATATTTTTCCCGCTTGCAACGAAAGGTAAGCACTCGGAATTGGCAAAATAAACCCATCAAAAAATCATACTCGCAACGTCGTTTCCGCGCCCCACAAGAGCCATAATAAATATGTTTTTACTATATGCGCCACACGGTGCGAACTGACAGAAGAGCACACACACAGCCCACCTATTCGATTAAGTCATCAGCCGGGGAACAGGTGTATTCCGGACCCAGATCCTTAGGAAAAACTAGGTAAAAAGAGCCAAGCCCCACAAGAAACAAATCTGCCGCAGTCGCAGTCGCAGTCGAAGTCGGCAGAGACTTCAGCAGCGACGCCGACTTCGGCAGCGACTGCGACTGCGAGTATATCAGTTACAGCGGCAACGTTGCCAACGTTTATTTGCGCTCGAGCAGCGAACGTGGTAGCACAGCTTACGAATATTCCAGCCAAACAAGTGAAAATTCGAAAATTCGAAAAGGAAATCGAGCTCGGAATCCAATTTAATTAAAAATAGTTGTTATAAAATCGAGTTATTGTTGCGCTTTCCAATTCAGTGTGGAAAATAAGTGAAATTGATTGACTAACTGGAGACTCTGTTTTTGTGGTCAAGTGTGTGCCTGGGCAATTGTGCAACCTTAAGACTCTTAACCTTAACAATTATATTTATTCGGCCACACACAAAAACCTAAACAAAGCTATTTGGCACAATTCAGTTTCGATTCAAGTGCTCACTTTTACCTGCAGCTAAATTAGTAAAAAAAAAAAATAATAAACCCACAAAAAGCGCGCCTCGAAAACGAAAGCAAAACACACGAGTTTGATTGAAAAACCCCCACGCTCTGCGAAATTTTGCTAAATTCGAGTGGCAACCGCGAAAAAAAAAACAGACATATAAAAACCCCAAAAAACACCCCACAGAAGACAGCAAAAATGGTCGAGAAAACAGGTGAGTGATTGGAGATTTTTGAGAGACTTTAGAGACCGGAGAATGCCAACTATGCGTGTGCGTCTGTCGGCGAAGGTTAATTGCGAGTTAACGGGGGCGAAAAGAGTGCGCGAAATTTTATGGATGCTTGTGCTTGGGTTTAGGTTTTGTGAGAAAGTTAATATCAATTTTTTAGGGGCTTTCCTCTTTTGTTTTAATGGGAAATAGTTCGAGTAAAATAAATATGAAGAAAATCATTCAGATGGTGATCTTGGAATGGCCTAGAAAAGGTGTAGAATTTATTTAAGGAAGCTGATACCAATAATAATTTAATAGAAAGCAATTTTGATTGAATATAGATAAGACTGCTTCCAATAATAATATTTATTAACTACATATAAATGTTATTAATTAGAAAAACCGTTTTTATAAGCAATTGAGCAAGTTTTGTTAAAAAATTATACAATCTTGTAAATTATAATAGATGTATCAATACAAAAGACAGTTTACGATCCAAGAAATTTAATTAAAAAAGATGATCACTTTCATAAAAATAAACAAAAAATGTTATACAGCTAAAAACTAAATATTTATACTCCCAGGAAAATATTTCTAAAGTAAGGATAATATAGAAAACATTTTATTGACCTTAGCATTTTCTTAAAAGTGTAATTAAAACTTGGAAAAACTGTAGCATAGTTCAAAAAGACTTACGGCCTTTAAAATAAAATCAACCTTTATATCCAAGTTTTTTTTTTCCAAATTTAAACTATTTTCCAACCCAATTTAGACTCAATTAAATCGTTTTGTAACTTAATTAATTAATTTACTTCAATTATTTAACGTTTTGCACTCTAATTAAATATCTCACTCCTCCTCCGCCTTTGTTTTCACTTTCTATGCAAAATCGGATATTTTTTGGCTAAAAAACTAATCACCTCGACACAATTAATCATCTTTAATAAGCAATCGTTGGATATTTTTGATAAATCATCTTTCTTTATTTTGATTTTGCTTATTTTTTTTGGGTTTCTTGCACGGGGTCCGCCTATCGATAACGATAACAAGATGATTGCTTTTCAATAATTTCTCTGACAGCGGCGGCGCAGCATGACAGAAACAGTAAATTAGCCCCAAGTTATTTTTCTATGGTTATTTGTTGTTGCTTTGATTTAGCTTCCGTGGCGGCTGATGATGATTTCTATAACTGAAAGTTTGCATGACAGAAAGGCCTCAGAAAAGCAAGAAAAAAATGAGTAGAGATAGAGCTGGAGCTGGAGCTGGAGAAAACTTCGATAGGTAAACAACAGCGGAAACTACTACAGTCGAGCAATTTAAACGACGATGATGATGATGATGGTTATTGGAGGTGACTCCGACTCTGCCCCAACGAAAGCAATAAAGTGAATGAACTGCGGATCGAAATGAGACTGGGGAATACTATAGGAAAAGTACCAAATAAAACAAATTTAAAGACCGAAAAGGGGATTTTCTTTGCTCTTTTTTGGCCATCTCAATGGGCAATTAATTAAAATCCTAATTGCGTTTTTTTGTTTATCCACGGCAATAATTTAAGCCAAACTGAACCCGAACTCTGGCGTCATTTTCGCCGCTATCGAGGCTGATAATGGCGAAAATATTTACCCATCAGGGGAGAAGGTGCTCCATTATCGAAATTCTTGGTTCCAGCTAATTAATGTCAACGCCTCGGGCAATGCCTATATTTGCTCAAGTGTTTAAACACAAAATTCAATATTTGATTTAAATATTAAACAATTTTCCAGGGCTAATGGCGAGAATTTTAATGGAAAAAACTACGTATGATAAAAATACTTCTTTATTTTTAGCTAGAATCTGCGTGAGAAATTCCCTTACCCCTTCGGCGTTAAAATTCTGCAAATTATAGTACAAACGTGTTGCTAATTTCATCTCTCTTTGGCTTTAATGTCTTGCCCGCCTCATAATTCAATGCGTTGTCATCTTTTGGCCAATGTCGCTATATATATATAGAAGCTAGTTGTTGTTCTTTATGGCCTGGGACTCGCAGATATAAAATTACAGTAATAATCGTGAGCCGGGTTGACATGACATCACGGTGAAATTGTTCGCGTTGGATGGCATTCGAAAAAAAAAAGTAGCTTATAAAAGCCAGAGAACACTTGGAGCCAGGAAATGGCACAGTTAGTGCAACTTCTCGGTTCTCAATGGAAGATCAACTTGTTTGTTAATCGGATAGCTTATAATTAAGTTAATAAGCTGCCTCTGCCTCCAGTGAGATCTACAGTAGCGAAGATGCGCATTTGTTCCCATGGAAAGTTTCGGATTCACGTAACCTGGAATTAAATCCAATTGAATGGGGGGATAGATAATAGTTTAAATGTTCAGATATTCAGATATTCCGCAGGTTAATGAGTTTGATTGGCAGCGGAAATGGCAGCGGAAAGTGTAAACAAACTTAGGCATATTTTTGTAATTAAAGCTCATAAATATGGAGAATAAATCAGGGAGGTAATTGGGAATTTAAGTTAGGGATGGGTGTTTTAAAAAACTTTTAGCCATAAAAATTAGTTTGAAAAATCTTTAAAAATTTGAACGTATTGTTTCTTCTACGGGAATATTTTTTATAAGTTTAAATTTCCGTATTATGAACTTTATTCTGTCTTAAAATCACTTTATTCTAAATAAAAATCTGTTTGAAAAATCGGTTCTGAAAAATTGAATATATCTTATTTAATTATTAAAAGTTAAATTTCCGTAATTAGATACTTTATTCTCTCTTAAAATCACTTTATCCTAAATACTTTAATTCATTTAAAGTTCATTGTACCTCTAAAATCTTTAAAAACCCTTATTAATCACAGTCTTTGGGATAATCCATGTTAGGTGCTCAGATGTACCAATTAGTTACCTTTTAAAAAACCCCAAAAATTCCCCAAGCAAATCTCCTAAAATTTCCCTATCAATCTCATCTGAAATTATCGCAATTAATCGGTAAACTGCCAAACCCCAATAAATCGCGCCTGATTTATGGCCGCATTGTTAGCGCCTTAAAGCGACATAAATTTTGTGTTTGGTCCCAAAGCCCATAAAGATAATAAGTAATTTTACGTGGAACTAAATAGTACCTGCCCCTAACCTTACCCAAAGCTCAATACCAAACCCAGCCAAGTGACTAATTAATTTATAACGATTTTAATGGGCAGCGCGAACAGGTTTCGATCAGCCGATGCTGGCCGCTATTATTATTAATAAAATCATCACCCCAGCCAGACCGAAGAGAGAAAATAAATAATCCGATTAAATTGATTAATTATTGTGCGGGAAAATGGTAGAGAACCTTTTGTTATTGCAGTTTTTTCTTTTTTAAGATGAAATTAATGCTCCTGTTGTGGCATTAACTGAAGATTAACGGAGGATAAATATAAGTGCGTGATTTGCATACGCACAAAAATAAACAAATGTAAATTTCCAGACTCACCTGAGCGGTGCCCACCTTTGTACTGCCCAAGTTTATGGTTAACGGTAAAGTTAAGTCATTCCTTTGTTCTGAAATATTTTTTTTGGGCTTGTTGCGTGACGAAGAAAATCTCAAAACAAATGTCATGATGCCAAGTTTTACTTTCAGTGCGTGGTCAATAAAGGGGAAATGCACAATAAAAGCTTTATAACTAGTTTATACCATTTACATTAAAATATTGTAGTTTAAGGCTTATTTATATTTTTTTATTAGCCTTTCTTTTTACTTTTTTATATTTAATATAAGCCTGACCTGCTGAGCCACCTTAAAACCCATCAAACTATTTTCATAAATCCATTCTGTCAGCTTTGCTAACTTTCTTCCGCCCCCTTTTTTCCATGTTTTGTTTTGCGATGATTAAAAAACATATGAGCAAAAACAGACATAAATTAGGGAACTTATGCCAAATTTGCGTGACTGAAGCGAATTAATGAGCTGGCGGGGAGAAATGGAAAAATGCTTGTAAACCAGGAACGAGGTGAGAAAAGGCTATACAGGCGATGACATTGCTCATGTTCTAATAATACGCAGATAAGTCATAAGGTTCCCCCAATCAGCATAACCAGCCAGGACTTTGGGAGCGGCTCTCTGTAGAGCCAAGCCTTTGACTTGGCCTTTATTCAGACCAGGGCACGTGCGCCCCGCACCTTGATTTCAGTTATGGCCAAGGTTGGACACCAGCACTTGAAGAAATATTTCTCTGAGTTATTAATAAATTTAAAGGAACAACCTTGTGTAGCCTCGAAATTTTCCAAGTGTCCGCAGGATGTCCGCAGAACAAGTGCAAGACCATGTCGAGCGGACATCCGCGGCCACATTCAGTTTATGGCAACTGCAGCGCCCGGGGCCGCGATATGCACTTAGCCAGAGTCCAGAGCCAACTTGGCATAGATTCCTATACGGATACACAATGTGGATTACTATATTTGGCCTCAGTCTCAATGCCAGGGAGTTGCTAATAATACGGCCATTAAACGCCCCTCAAACTCTCGGACCTTACATGGGGTCCAAGCTATCTCTGTGAGCCGTCTGTCGCCTCACCTGACTCACCCCGCTTAGTTTTCTATTTTCTGTTTCTAGGAGTATCTTATCGGTCAGTCATTCCACTCGCTTGTCCGGCAATAGACCATAAATCGTTGGCGGAGAACGCGCGCGCTTTCCGTTGGCATGAAAGTGAATGAGCGCCGCGATGCTATCGCCTGCATTGCGAAATAGTTCAGGTATTACGGAGTGAGTGCCACTTGAGGCGAGGCAAAAGGGTTCTGGTTCTGGTTCTAGTTCAAGGAATTTTTCCCACGAGGATCGTGATTTATGTGGCTTGGTTATCGTGATAGCGAACGTGCTAAGATTTCTTACACAATAGCGCTTGCGTGGGTGGAGTGTGCAGTGACCTTGACATTTGAAGTGAAATTTCTGAGATTTTTATTGATGGCGAATTCTGAATACCCTGCCTAAAATATTATTTTTTATTTAAATTTAACCTTTTTGGAGGATTATTTGACTGAAAAATAAAATGTATAACAGTTGTATAACAGTAATATAAAA
Source organism: Drosophila lacteicornis (assembly GCA_008044355.1). NCBI lineage: Eukaryota > Metazoa > Arthropoda > Insecta > Diptera > Drosophilidae > Drosophila > Drosophila lacteicornis. Next base: position 172,371 of record VNKF01008598.1, read on the forward strand.
AAAGTATAATAGTAGTAGTTAAATATTATACAATTTTTAATTTAATTTTTATTTTTAATTAAATTTAAGCTTTTTAGAGTTTTTGTTTTGACTGAAAAATAAATTGTAAAAGAGTTGTATAACAGTATTATAAGAAGAGTATAACAATAGTTGTAAAATATCATAAATTAAGCCTGAAAGTGGTAATAAACTTGCAATTAATTAGTATAACGTCAGTATAACAGTTGCAAAACACTTTTATAAAAGTGGTATAAAAGTTTTACAAAAGTAGTGTGAAACTGAATTCAGTAATATTAATGGTTTTCAGATGAATAATGCGTGTAACTTTATTTTATAACAGTTTTAGAACAACTATTTAATATATATTAACCAAATATAAGACTCTTCTAAAATATGTATGTATATATGTAGTAAATCTTCAACCGCATTCTTAACTCTTTCAAAAGAGTATATAAAGCTCTTGAAACTTCACCGAGACGGGAGATTTCAATCTCAACGAGCACGAGTAATAAAAAAATGTTTTTTTATTTTCCTTTTGTACATTGTTGCGCTGTCGCTTTATTTTTTTCTGTTTTCAAACACGGAAGCCCCCAAAGAGAAAGAAAGGAAAAGAGCCCAGAGTGAGGCAAACTCTGAAACGGAGCCAATCTTTGTTACCTGCTTTGAATTTTAAATTTCCGCTTGGCTCTGCAAAAAATCCAAATAAAAATAAAAATGCGGGACAAAGCCATCAAAAGCAAGTGCCAGGTACAGGTACAGCTACAAGTGTGCTATAAAAACAGGTACTTGTTGGTATGTGGGTCAGGCAGTGGCTAACTCCAGAACCTGAAGAGTAATAATTTTAGCAAGCCGATAAATAATATTACGCATACGGCAGGAATTTTTCGATTCCAAAGAAATTAAATGTTAAATGGAAGAAGAGTGTGTCGTGTACTGGTTTTTTTGTATTCTGCGATAGCAAAGGCACAACTTATGTTTGCTTCACTAATTAATTTCATGTCGATGGCAATGGCAATGACAGTGTCGTGTTATGATTGATATGGCGGCTGGGAGAGCTGATGGATGGTGCCCAGGTTCTAGAACACCTCAGAGAGCGCTAATAAAATCACTTAGAATTTATTTAAAATATAGATGCTGCTCGAATTTAACTTAACCCTCTAATTAAATTAATTACAATTCATTATGAACATTATCAAATGGTATTCGACAAATTAAAGGCGAAATTAACACAGATAAATCTCGGCTGCTGGCCTTGCTGATGTATGGTTTTTGTGTTTATTTGATTTTTTCGCTAAAAACACACAAAATCCCGTCAAAAGCCTCGACGTCGTCACGCCCTCACCTTCCAATTGATCATTATTGTGTGTAATTGTTGTTATTATGATTTCTTCTCTTTTTGTTAATATCATTTTTTAATGAAATAATAAATTTTCTTTAGACTTCAGACCACATATCAAGATTTAGCCTTAGCCAACTTCCAAGGATTGTGACAACAAGAAGAAGCAGGCCTATGAAGGTTGGGATTGTTTAAAGCCACAAAACAAATGGCACAATTTAGATTAAAAACTGAGTAAACTATAGTTATAGCGAGATAAGTTTTATTTTTAGGTAGCAACCGCTAGTGCCTTATCTTTATGGCTAGAGGGGAGCTCTGGCTTCCACAAAGCGAACTGATTGTGAGTGATTATTTAAGCCAAGTACCCTCCTGGGCTTAAACTAACTAAAAATAACAGCTAATTTACCTGAAAGGCAGCCATAATTTCACGGCTGAATAAAAGTCAAAGCAATTGATTTAATAAATGATTTATCCAGAGGTTCCATTGAACTTGAATCTCTTGGCTTTTCAATTCAATTGCCGATTGTGATTAATACCGCAATCAAGCTGGCAAGCTGGCAGATGAAGTTATTAATTTCCTGCGAGTATTGATGGATTTTCAAACGCAGCTTCAGCAATCACAATGATCGTGTAATTATGTTTGACATTTCGTTATCTTTAATTGATTTCCATTTACATTTGTTTTTGTCTAAGCCAAAAATTAGCATAGAGAGAACCCCAAATGAATTAAACAAATGTTCATGGCAAATAAACCATAAATTTCGTACACTTTTATGCTAATTGAGTTTTGGCCAATTGCGATTCTTGTCAACAGGTCGATCTGGTTTCATTAGCCAATCTTATTTACGATTCCTAGAGTGCGTGGGAGCTTTCGGGTATAAGTGGAAACTATAAGAGTCCGCCTCGTATATCACTCGCTGAAGTGCCATTAATGCTTTGAATTTTCATTAATGGGCATTTCCGGGGCTCAAAATATTTAGATCAATATGGGAGATATTTTTTTTATCACATTTTGTGGTTACTCACTTAGTAAATTCTTACTTTTAAGTTCACCATACATTAATTGCCTTATCAGTCGCAGGTTGTGTAACTTTTTTGTGATAAAAAGTGACGCCAATTTTGAATGGAATTCAAGGAACTATCACAAGTTAGTGATAGCCCAAGTTATTTATGGTTTTCATGGGGTCTGGCTTGAAGGGATTTCTTTGGGATTTCTTTTGGTATCTCAGCCCATTCAGATCACGTTAAAGCCTGCATCTCTGGCCAAAAAATCATTTGTTATTTTCACTTTTAGCACTCGAAGTGAATTCAAATGTGTTTTTAGGTTTGCTAAGCGGTTACAGCTTTTGAAGTGTAGCCAGTAGCTCGTAACTGTTGCTTTTATGGGGTTTACCTTCCTTCCGGACTTTTTTTATCTCCCACAGTCATGGGGCAAAAGATAATTGCCATATTAAGTGTGGAAAGTGTGCGAACTTGGCGCGATAACAAGGTATCACACTTGTGTGTTTATCACTTAAGGAGACATATTTTTTTTGTCCAGTGACCGCGATTAAATAATCCCTATTTAAATACGGCTTAGGTAACGAGGTCTTCTTAACTCTCTCTGATAAGATTTAAGGCAATTAAAAGGCAGTCTCATCATCACTTAAAAATACTTTTCTTTATTGGCAATGCAACCAGAGCTTGGGCTTTGGAATATTTTTTTATTTTAGCAAATATTTGTTAAGACAAATTAATTAACGCCCGCTCATTAGCACTCAACTACGCCGGACGGCACGAGCGATAATGACAAATGAAAGGCTTCTGCTTCTGTCAGGAAGTAAACACCAAAGTGCTATTAAACAAATTAATTAATCAAACTATGCAAATTGTTTAAACAGTCACAGGCAAAGGGCAAATTGTTTAAGCAATATATAAGTATTTGTTTTGAAGAGGAAGATGAGCTTTTGTAAGAAACTTTTGGGTTTTTTCGTCTCAATTTTGATGGTTTATTAATTAGAATTTCCTAGAAAATGTGCTTACGTAAATCATTTATATAAATATATTCCCAGGCGTATTTTTTATAGCCTATTACGATTCGAATGACGTAAATTACCTTCTTTTTTCCTGAGTCACCTTGTAAAAATTGAAATAAAGTCATGTCTCTATTAAAAAAATGTTACAGAAATGTATCAGCCATAAAATTGGCTAGAAAAAGAAGTTTCCACTTAAGTAAGCACAACTTTTCATGTTTTTAGTTTTTTCGCTTCCTTACTGAATACTTACTGAATAAATATGACAATAAGCTGACAAAAAAAACTAATAATTAATTATGATTTGGCATGCGCTGCGCAAGTTTCAATCAATTGCGTCTCTGAACTATTACTAATGCCGTTTTTTTTTGTTGTTTCTATTTTTTCCATTTGCAGAAATGTCGAAATTCGTTGGCGTTGCCGACATAACCGAGAACAAGAAAATCTGGCGCATGCTGCTCGGCGAACTGGTGGGCACATTTTTCTTGGTCTTCGTCGGCGTTGGCAGCACGATCAGCGGAAGTGTACCACAAATCGCATTCACCTTTGGCTTAACGGTGGCCACCATTGCCCAGGTAAGGCTAACGCGAAACGCACTTTAATTCTAAGTAGAGTGGACCTGGGTTAGAGGTCCTCTCTAAATACGTTGTAAGATTTTTGGGTCGAGAAATTAATATTTAATAATAAAGTGACTTAAGTAGAAACCTTTAAAAACAAAAAAAACACATTTACTTAAAAAATTAGCTTTAAAAAATGTTAGACATGGCGTATACGTAATTTTTATAGTCATTATGCCATAGGAATCAGGGTATTATTACTTAGGATCAATTGAAAATGTGTGTCAAAAGACATAAAGTATATATTATTCGTGATCGCCATCACCAGTCGAACCTATTTAGCCATGTCCGTTAGTTCCTTTGTTCATTGGTACGTCTGTCCGTTGTCCGTCTGTCCGTCTGTCCGTTGTCCGTCTGGCAGGAGCAGATCTCTAGATCTCAGAGAATATGGAAGCTAGAGCTACCAAATTTTGTACCAGCATTCTTATGGGTTCCGGGCAGATCAAGTTATTTTTAGAATTTGGCCACGCCTACTACCGCCTCCATAAATCATAAAAAACCCTTTTATAAAGCCTAGTAGTCTTGAATTTTTGTAAATTTCGTATTTATTTATGGCAAATGTGATTTTTATTGCTTAAAGCAAACTTAAGAAGCAATTCCTTTTTCTAAATAAATGTTTGTATTAATTTCTGCTCACTGCTTGGTCCACCCTTATAAATCCCCACAAAGAGAATGCATTGAACTAAAGATTTCAGAACTTAGATCAGCGATCTGAGCCGTAGATTTCAGATTTGTGACTTGAGACTCGCAAAAAATCGAAAAAGCGCGGTGCGTGCATTGATCGACGGCGAGCATTTTCAAGGACAAGCCGCCACCACCGCCGCGTTACACTTTCGGCTCATTCACAAAACGCACAAGCACAAGCACAAGCATAGCAAAAGCACCAGCCGCAGTGCTTTTTCGGCCAAGAGACATTGGCATTTAAAAGCGACAACATCGCGGCGGCTAGCAATGGCAATAAAATTGGCAAACGAATGCAGTGCGAGTGCGTACGGCGAGTGTGTACGGGTGTGCGAGTAATTTAGAAAATTGACAGATTTACAGAACGCACTGGCAGTGCGAATAATAAATGCTCGCTCGCAGCAAAAGCGTCTGCGCTGGCAATTAACATTAATCAACACGCAAAATATGCAATTAGATTATTATGCGTTTAATTACGTTATGCTGCGCTGCGCTGCGCGGCTGTTCGCATTCGCATAACGTTCTTGTTCGGTGACGAGTGCCAGTCGAGAGTCAGCATTTAAAGCGATCTGAGATCTGTGATCTGCGATTCAAGATCTGTGATTTTTGCCTTCGATTTATGGCCCCACAAAAGTCAAGCTCAACTCAAGCGAATCCATCAAAAAACATGAAAAGGCTTTTGCGATTTGAATATATGTTCGGTCGGGTTTTGTGCTATTTTTAGCTTTCTTTCGATTGAAGTCAATCACGTTTGTTTTTAGATATGCCTTGAGTTTGAATGGGAAAATTAACAGGAGTGTTAAATATTAAGATCTTTATTTCATCTAAATAGTAATGATTTCTTAACAGAGTCTAAGGATATAACCCTACACTGATTGCATCAATAATTGCATTTTTATAGATAAAAGAAATTATTTTCTATATAAAATTGGGATAATTTAAAAGGCAAAATATTGCAGAGTCAATTAAATATATTTATTATAATTCTATAACCAAACCATATTTTAAATCAGAAATATATATTTACATATCTTTTAACAAAAGCAAAAGTCAATAAGAAATTAAATAAAGACCTTATATCCCAATCGGAAATTTTGTTGTTACTAAATTTTAGAGGGAAATATTTATAAGAAAATTGTACCTATTTTTTAGAGGACTTTATGAAGTATATGTTTATTTTAAATATTTATTACATAGTATTACATATTATTGCCTTTAATTTATATGTTAAAAATCATAAAGCCCATGTAATATTATTATATTTTAATAAAAATCCTTAAATAAAACCCTATAAAGTCTCTCCAAGCCAAAGAAAATATTATGTGTACCACACGTCGTGTGAGTAATTTGGTAATTTGCAATAAATCTTTAAATTGCTCAAACAAATCGCTCTAATTACTCAATTTAATGATTAAAATATTATAAAAGCGCTGCCTAATAATCGCATTGAAAGCGTGAATAATTTCCATAATGAAATCAAGTAGCAAAAACATTATTGACGCGTCGCGACGCCTGCCTGCCTGGGCAATTTCCCGGCGCGCTGCAAAAACTTGCAACATTTCTGGGCCATTAGTGGCAAATTAGTTGCCAGTCGTCGATTGCTACATACATCCAAGATGCAAGATGCCAGAGGCAAGATGCAAGCTGCAAGATCCCAGGTGGAAGCTGCAAGCTGGAGTCACATGGCAGCCTTTCAGCTTTTACAGCACGAGTCGCGATTGATTGGTAGCGCTCGAGCCCGCGATTACCCCGGGTATATGCATTGCTAATTTTCTTTTCGTCAGCATGTGTGACGACAATGGCCATTTGTCGCATTCGTCAGAGTCATACATATATTGCTTTACATATATAGATATATATTTTGAAAAATATATATAACTGTTCAATGGAGCAAGACGCGTGGCGTCAAATTGGAAAACGTGCCAATTGCCAAGCTAAATAATGTGTGTGCCCTGGGCAATGGCGTATCCACTGGGACAACCTGAACATAAGGTATAGAAAATAAATCTAGAAATATGATATGTTTTGCCGATCCCTCAGAGAGCTTAAGGCTATCGCATTCCCAGAGATCGCCACTTCAAATGCTAAATCGCCGGCAGATCCACATTTGTATGCAGTTCGCATTTCACGTTCACTGAGCTTGCAAGGAAGTAAACCTAAGAAAATGCTAATGTTTATAAACTAAAAATGCAACACTAACTTTTATGGAGGGAAAATGGCAAAACAACAATAAGACGTGCTTGGAAAAATTTGAATTAAACGATTGTAAAGTAACTTTCAGTTTTTATGTGGGTTATAAATTGTCAAGCTGTCTTCGAGAGCTATCGCAAAAATCAAGTCTGGGTTATTTATTAGAAAAATAATATAAATAGTATTATTATGGGTATTTTCTTTAACAAAAAGTTGGCCCTTTTAACCATAGAAAGTTTTTTCTTGTAACGTTTATTATTAAAACCAATTGAAATAATTTATTATCGTATTAGTACTTCACAAAAACCTTTAGTCAAAAGTTAATGAATTAATTATGCAGGCTTATTTTTTATTTGGAAATTAATATATTTAGTATTATTATGTGTAGTTTCTTTAACAAAAAATAATCCCTTTTTAACGATAGAAAGTGTTTTCTTGTAAAGTTTAATATTAAACCTATTGAAATCATTTATTTTCGTATAAGTACTTCTTTTAAAAATCATAAAAAGTTAATGCCATTATTTTATTTAATTATGCAGGTGACTTTAAAATCAATATCAAGTAAAAAAAAGAAAAACAAGAAAACTCGGTGCGTGCAGCATTCACGTTTTTCGCTTTTCAATTCCCGCGATCGCAATCGAGAGTCAAGTTGGTTGAACAAACTTCGACTTCGACTTTGGCTTTGGCCCGATGCGAACTTGAATTGAATTGAAGCAAGCACTAGAAAAACAAACTAAATAAAATAGAAAAAAATAAAGCGAATACCTACAACAACAATCGCCAAAATGCTGCTGAAAAGCAGAACGAAACAAACAAGTTAACATTCGATTTTCAGCTGAAAAGCCATAAAATATGATTTAAGCGTAAATGTCGAGCTGCAGCCTGGCTTGGACTGCACATGCGTAAGCCAATCGATCTCGGTATATCTCTTTATATATATAGATATATATATATCTCGATTGGTGGAAGAGACAGCGAGGAGACACCAGGCTTTGGCAGACTTTTCGTAGCCATTGGAAAACCTTGAGAGTACGCGCTGAGTGCTGGACACGAAAATAAAGCTCGATGGGGTTTGGATTATGGATTTAGATAGGGAATTTAAATGAAGATTTAAAAAATATAATATTTACAAATTTGTTAAGCATTTTTAAACTTACATTTGAATATTAAAATATAAGAATAATGAAATTTTGCCTAAATAGATTGTATATTTATGTATATTTAAATGCAAACACTAAGCGTTGGTTTTATAATCTTCTTTTCTTTAAAAATGATGGTGAATTTTATTGATTTAATTAATTTTGCATTCACATTGCCAGTTCTAATTCGAAAAACATATTTAAAGAGCAGAAATGTTTCTTTTTAATAAAAATAATCAAACTGTTTTAATTTTTAGTTATCAAAAGCTAATATATAAATATAAATATTGATGCTTTGCTTTAAATTTAAATTAGATAAATCCCAAAGATCTCTGAAGTTCCAAAATCCAAATTTTATATAGCAGAAAATAAGGTTTAAGAGTGTTTCCAATAAATATTTGTAAAAATTCCTTTCGTTAGATTTAAATTCAAATAAATCTCAAAGTTCTCTTTACAATATTTCTAAAATCCAACTATTTTAAAGCAACAAAATATGGTTTTAGAGTTCGTTTGATTTATGATTAATTTTATCTAAGATAAATCTACAAATCCGCTGCCTTTTCGCATATAAAAAACAAATTAACAGAGCAAGTATTATCGTTCATGGTGGTCTTTCCATTGTACGTTCGAATATCTACACACTTGCCATCCTTGGTGGGTTCTCCCTCCGCCCAGCGCAGGAAGTTCGCCTTGGATCCCTTGGTCACGGACACGTACTCGTCCTCCTTGAACTGACTGGTCACATCGATCCAGTAGCGATGCAGGCCACTCAGCCTATTGTTAAAGGAATCCAGCTCCTCCTGGTTCTGTGGACTGGCTAGGTGGCCACCCATCCTGTGGCACTTGTCCAGGGCCTCGTGCCAATTCAACTTGAGTTCCTGTTCAATGTAGTAATATTTGCTACCAAGTTGGATGAAAGTTTCTCCCTTTTTGGTTAGGTTTGCAGCTGCTGGCAGGAGTAGCCGGGAATTATTTTCCCTATCCTGTGACGTGGTCAAGGGAGCACCAAAGGTATCCAGTCGCTTGTCCGTGAGGGCTATCCTGGCTATGGTCACTGCTGCCTCACAGGCCTCCGTTCGCTTTTGCAGGATGGCCAGGTTGGACATGCAGGGAGTTAGGACCCCGAAGCAGTAAGCTGCACACTGGGAGGGGCAGTCATCGCCCTGGAAATAATTATAAATTATTGTAATTATTTATATTTAAAATATTTAATAAATAGGAAAATACTCACTATACAAGCTGCTGAGAGAGAACTGCCAAAGGATATGGTTAATATAAAGAAAATTATAAAGCTGCGCATGGTTTGAATTTATAATACTTTTCTACTCGAGTTTCAAAGTAAGACTGATGAAGGTTTTTGGTTGCATCTCAGTCAATGAATATCAGTGAATGAATTTCTTTAAAGCAGAAAATCTTACGCTGCAAGATTGCATTTATATGCATTATTTGTGACCTTATCAGTAGGCTCTCGGATACCTCTTTCCACCGAAAATCACATGAGGTATTGAGGTATGTTTGGTGGAAATATTTTAAAATATAAAAATAGATAAAAAGAAGATTTTTCGACAGTGAAGAAATCTTTAAAAATATATAAAAGATGATTTTCTTGAAAGAAGAAAACTTCCCTGACCTTTATATCTCTTTCGGTGATTTTTAAAGTTATTCTTAATCCTCTAGAAATATTTTAAAATATAAAAATATAAAAAGAGATGATTTTCTCGATTGAAGAATTTCACACAAAGTATGGTTATCAAGTAGATACTAGAAATATTAGAAAACAAATAAGAAGATTTTTTTCTTAAAAGAAGAAACCTCTTCGACTTTCGTAAATTTGTAGGTAATTTTTAAAATTGTTCTAAATTCTCTAGAAATATTTTAAAATATAAAAATATATAAGAGATGATTTTCTCGAATGAAGAATTTCACCCAAAGTATTTAAAAATATATAAAAAGATGATTCTTGAACGAAGAATACTTTCTTGACATCCATACATTTTTCGGTGATTTTAAAGTTATTCTAAATTTTCTAGAAGATTTTATCAGAATTTTGTAAGCTTAAGACCTAAGAATTTTTGATTATTTTTATGAAGATCTAAGAATAAAAGTCTATTTGAATTGGAATTTAAATGTTTTAGAAGATAATAAAAATGTATAATAAATTCTACATAGATAATTGCGTTTTCAAGCTATCGAGGAGTTATTTAAATACAAATAATAATTATTCTTATAAAGAATTTTATCTATACAAAATTCTTTGACACTTTAATACATCGATTTATTTTAAGACCTTTACTTTATTCTAATATCTCACAATCTAGCCCATTTTTAGCCCCATAAAAACCACAATAAAGTCCTTAAAAATCAACCATAAAATAGCAATTATTTCTAACTCAAATAACTCAAACTCCAGTCATATTTAATCGATGACTCACTCCCCGACTAAAGATTTCACACGCACGCAGGCCGTTGATCGCGATTGCTTTTGATGCATATATTAAATTTAATTATGGGTTTTCAAAGCCCAACAACAATAAATTTGATTAATTTCACGACTCTTGGCTCGAGTGTGTGGCTGGAGCCGAGAGCTGGGAGAACAATGCGATAGGCCTACAGCCGGCCCAAAGCCCAGAGATCAGATCGCGGCGATTAGGTCAGAGTTTCCGAGCGGCAAAGCGGCAACTTAATATTATAGACGAAAAAATAAAATTGCAATGCACGCATGAGCATAGCCAAAATGTCAAGAAGTCGTTCGTTCGAGTGCCTCGATTTCGGTTTCGGATTTGTTGTTTACTTTTTCGAGCCCCAAAACCCGACTCGAGATCTTGCTCTTGGCGGCATTTGTAATTAGCGTTTGGCCAACACAGATTTTTCTCCACTATTTGTATTTTTTTTTGCGCATTTATTAATTAAACGCAATGCGACGCACGACATTGGCCATGCGGCTTGCTGGTCATATATCGAAATCGAATTGGTATCACCAAAACACGCAACGGGCTTGGAAAAAAAAATAGAGAGATATCAAACATAGAAGCCTGCACATCGGCCTTGAGTGCGAGCACAGTGTGAACAGTGCGTTTCGGCTTCATTCATAATACCTGATCTCCGATTCGATCCAATCCGATTGGCAATTTACTCTGGCTGTGATCTCCACGATTTCAAAGTGACTCAGCGGATGCTCGGATCCAGCGATCCACTTTTACTTTCAAGCCAACTCGACCTGAACTCTGGCAGAGACAATAAATGCACTCGAGTGCATCTCAACTCTGACAAATTGCTTGTATCCGTCCATTGGAAGCGTAAGAGATTGTGCAATGTTTAATTTTCGGAAAATCAAACAATCGGAGAATAAGAAAATCGAATAATCAAAAAATTCGACAAGGGGCCAAAAAGGGCAAAGAATTAAATGGAGATGTTTAAGATGTTGCCTTTGAGTCAACTTGACATTTTGAGGAGAGAGAGGCTTTACCTTCGTGAATTTAACAGATTTTAGCCACAAATTAAACAAAAATTAATATCAATTAGAAGAGAAATTAATATCAATTTAAGGCGAACCACTGCCTTAGTTTAAACCTTAAAGTCATTGCCAAACCTGTTTAGTTATTTATCATATTTCTCACTTATTTGTTAGTAAGCCCAGAACTTTGCCCCATTTGTTTGTGCTAATTATGAACATAAATTAAATAAATTACGCAGTTTTAGCACAGCCTTTTAATTGTCAATCAATTTATAATAAATTTATGTGGTTATTTAGCGGCCTTATAATTGTTGGGTATCGATTTTCAAGCTATATTTTTCAGAAGTGTGAATTTAATTAAGTTTAAAAGCAATAAATAATAGGAAAATAAAATCATGAGCGATTAGAGTCGCTAAAATGATGATCCACGAAATTCTATTTTATTATAAAACATATTGAATTAAAATAATTTTTCCTATAATATGTCAATTTCTAATAAATTTGTGTGGTTATTTAGGGGCTTTATAATTGTTGGGTATCGATTATCAAGCTCTATTTTTCAGATGTGTGAATAAATTGAAGTTTAAAAGCAATAAATAATAAGAAATTAAATTCATGATCGATTAGAGTCTCTAAAATGCAATGGCAGTTCGTAATAAATAGCCAACAAATAGTTTTCCTATAATATTTCTGATTTATTTCCGTTTCTCTATATATATCATTAACCAACCGATATAAATTTAATATAATTTCCCATTTTCTCACCTCTTCCAGGGCCTGGGTCACCTGAGTGGCTGCCACATCAATCCGGCCGTAACCCTGGGTTTCCTGATCGTCGGCGAGATCAGCATCCTCAAGGCGGCCTTCTACATCATCGTGCAGTGTGTGGGCGCCATTGGTGGAGCTGCTGTGATCAAGGTGGCCCTCCGTGGAGTTGCTGACCCAGAACTGGGCGTTTCCAGCTTTGATCCCGCCCTGGATGCTGGCCAGGCCGTGCTGATTGAGGCTCTGATCACCTTCATTCTGGTGTTTGTGGTGAAGGCCGTGTCGGATTCGGGTCGTTTGGATATCAAGGGATCGGCGCCGCTGGCTGTGGGATTATCCATCACCGCTGGACACCTGTGTGCGGTAGGTTTTGCTTAAGAATTTAACCCCCAAGATCTCCGAGTAATTAATTAAATTAAATTTAATTATAGATCAAACTGAGCGGTGCCAGCATGAACCCAGCCAGATCCTTTGGCCCCGCCGTTGTCCAGGGCGTGTGGACCTATCACTGGGTCTACTGGGTGGGTCCCATTGCCGGTGGCCTGATCGCCGGCATCCTCTATCGGTTTATCTTCAAGGTACGCAAGGGCGACGATGAGGCCAACTCGTACGACTTCTAGGCAGTCCCAGAAAAATTATTGTAAATGTAAATGTCCGCACCCAGCCCGCTTCCCCCCATCCGCATCTCACATCTTCGCTTTCCATCCACACAGGGACACATCGAATTCGCTTCCGAAATGTATCTTAGAAAATACAATCCTCACAATTGTACCATTTTTATTTGTTAAAGAATAAAAAAGCAAGTGTCTTGTTTTAGTTTTAACTTCAAAAACGTGCAATATATATTTATATATTGTATTTGAGTAATTTTAAGCTAAATTATACGCACACTCACAACATCATTAAACGAATCGAAGGATATATCTATCTGAAGCTTGACTAAATTGTAACTCGAAAGCACAAATATGTATTCCCAATTGATCACTACTTTTGTTGTTGAGCACTTACGAATTGTATTATGACTATGTGTAATAAAAAGAAATTAAGAAAATAATGCTGAACGTCTTTGTTGTGTAATGTCCTGGGGCTTTAAGCATTATTTTAAGGATATCATAATAATATTTTCCAGGCCTAATAGCTAAAAATACATCATTTATCATTGGCATTCATTGGATGACATTCTTTTTCTATAATTTCTTATTAATATTAGCAGATTCTGGTGCTTCTGGTAAGGAAAAATAAACCTATGCTTATGCGATTTTGCAGTTGAAGAAGTTTATGAATATCTAAGGATACCGCTTACTAATATTAACAGGGTATTAATGCTGTTGCCATGTGTGGGGTTCTCTCTGAGTCCAAAAGTTAATGTCTAAATTTCGTTTTGAGAAGGGCTACCAGCCAGTCCAAGGCCCTGAACCATTTTGGTCTCTCGATGCCTTAAGAATCCCAGTTATGGCTTGGTTTGGATTTGGTATTCTGTGTATTCTTGAGATGATGTACTGTCTGTTAGCTGATGAGGACACGCCGGGAAGCCTAGCAATTGGTATGGGAAGTAATCAAAGGTAATTAGTGCTCTTTATCTAGGTTACTGGGTCTTAATCTTATGTATTTCCCTTTTATTACTGTTTTTCCTTCAATTTCAGCTATGAGCTGGGTTCAAGATGAAATCTCAAGGGATCCTGAGTGCTAGCTCCAGGGACTAAAGCTACTAACTTAAAATAAATTCTCTTGAATAATAATAAAAATATTAATAATTGAATAATAATAATAAAATATTTGTTTTGTACACTGTAGGCTTAATTGTAGTAAACATAAAATATATATTAACATATATGACGCTAATGGATTTTTTTTAATAAAGATTCCTGCGTAAATCGCAAACAATTTGTAGATTAGTTTATTATCGTTATTGAAAGACTTTTTGGGCAGCTTTATAATTACAGTTAATTAATAATAATAAATATAATATTTAATAATTAATTTAATGTACTAATTTCAGATGCCCTTATATATTTTTTTGTAATTTTAAGTTGTGTTTTTTAAATGTTAAATGAAGTCAACGCAGAGAAATGCTTTTATTTATTGTTAATACCCCCTTTTACATTTTACACACATTTTACACTCAACCTTAACTCTACACAGATCTCAGTTAGCGCAGACATCAACCTCGTATTATATATTATATATACATATTCACCATGTAGCTGTCTTGGATATAAACCTTACTTGACATATAGTGTAAGGTTTCGTGTAAAAAAGTACTGACCATTTAAAATATTAAAAAGAAGGACATTAAAGGGACAGGAAAATCAGGACAATAAAGTTAATGATTAAGCTTTAGGTTTTATTTTTAATTAACATATAAATACCCAAGGCTTTCAAAAAAATAGGTGCCATTTATAGAAATATTTTCCCTTTAAGAAGGAGCTTAACTAAAGAACTTTATTTTTTAGTTTAAGAGGCATTTAAAAAATGTAAATTAATAAATATATTCCAAATCACACTCCCTCAACCTTATCATAAAACATATTCTTTGGAACTGGGCTATCCCCTGACAAATAATCAAGGAATGAAGCCGCCAACTTTTTTTATTCCCAACAATTGATAAGAATTGTTTACATTTATTTCGCTTTAGCAATGACTAATGTGTGTAGGCAAATCTTGAATGAAAACATTGACTCTCTGAGTTTCTGAGTTCTTATGCAAACACTCTTATTTTTCTCCGAATTTTCTACGTCATGGAGCCCTTTTCAGCTGGCATTACTCACTTCATTAACTTAATGCCGGTTGCATGGAACGGAATATAATGGAAGCGAACAATAAAGTGTTACAAGGTAAGCTGCGCACGCGTGCTCAGCCACCCGCAGGTAATTTTCAGCGATCCAAATTTGTCAAATTTCACCTCAAATTTAGTGATAAGCCTTTACATACCTGAATTCTACCCAAAAGTAAGAAGAGTTTATTGGCTAGAAAGCCACCAGCATCATCTTAGGGCAAAGTAATTGCCTTTTCTCCCTTTTGGTTCTGTTATCAGCCCTCAGCTGTGTCGCGTGTGTGTGCTTTTTTTTTCAGTAATGAGTATGTGCTAATGACTTTAGCTATAGCCGAGGCCCAAGCTCAAGTTTCTCCCGACGGGCGACGATCGGTTTCAGTGTTCGATGCAATCAGCTCACGTCAACACAGCACGCAAAAAATGCAGTCCGCAGTTGGAGTTCCCTTCGTTTTTCTGTGCTTTCTGGTGGCTGGAATTCTGGGTCAGGATGTAAGGCCCGAGATGCCAGTAGATTTTCCGCCACCCACCACGACACAGGAGGCGATCACAGAGGCACCTTTGACCACTTCCACATTTTCAACAACGGAAGATACAGAAACACCAACGGAAACACCAACAATTCCTCCAACGGAAACACCAACAGAAACACCAACAATTCCACCAACGGAAACACCAACCATTCCACCAACGGAAACTCCAACAATTCCTCCTACGGAAACACCAACGATTCCTCCAACGGAAACACCAACGATTCCTCCAACGGAAACACCAACTATTCCACCAACGGAAACACCAACGATTCCTCCAACAGAAACACCAACAATTCCACCAATAATTCCTCCAACCGAGCAACCAATTACAATTACAACAACAGAACTTACCACAACATCAACAACAGAACCCACCACATCAAGTTCACCAACGCCCACGCAAATGGAGCCAATATATCCACCGTACCAACCACCCTCCGTGCCGACCTATGTGCGACCCTCGACCACGAGACGCCCCATTTACACCACGAAGAATCCTTGGAACTGGAACGAGCCCGCCGAGCGGTGCTATCTGAAAGAGCAGCATCAGTACGTTACAAGCTGTTGGGGTAAGTGGAAATCGAGGTCAAGGGGAATCCCATTTGATAATCCGCTTTCTTTTCAGGCTTTGGCTGGACGTCGGCATTCAGTTGTTATCGCTGCTGCTATTATGGCTACAGCAACTTTGCGGGATGCACCAAGCTCCATCAGGGACGCTGTTGGTGGTTCGATTAGGAAAAAGTTCAGGGAAAACACCTGTTGTATATAAAGATTGGGAAGCAATTATCATAAAATTAAAGGCAGTCATTCAGAAACAGCAAAGATACAGTTTGCAATTACATTTTGAGAGCGTTTAGTTGGGAACAAAGTTTATTCAATTAAAATCTGATATAAAATGGGTAATTAAAAATGATTAAAACACGGATAAAACTCAATTCTTCTATTAATTGCTTCCTGTTACGATTCTCATCTCTTTTTCAAAGTTCCCTTCTAATCCAAAGTATAGACATTGCCCAAATTGAGGAAGCAGTCCTTGAGATGCTGCTGGCTCTCGCAGAAATCGGGGAAGGGCGGTGCCAGCACATCGTACATGATCCTGATGAGGTCAATGAACTTGGTGAGGGCCTTCGAGTACTCCCCCGTCTCGTAGAGCCTCTTGGCCGTCCTCGTCATCATCTCAGTGTCCTGCATGACCTTCAGTCCCTTGAGGATGTTGGTTATCTCCCCGCAGGTCACACACTTTACCATAAAGTCGTTGCAGCTGGGCGGCACCTCGATCACTGCCGCACAATTGTTAGGGGCATCGCACCGGAAACGGATCACATCCCGGGGCAGATCCTCGAACCGGGGCCAATTGTCAATGCAGGCATCGCAGGAGCACTCGAACCAGTAGAGCTCCTTAAGCCTCGCCAGGCGATCCGAGCGCTCATCTTGGGTGTAAATGGGTCCATAGTTCTCATTGATGGGCAGGCCAGCTTCAATTGGCCGCACACTGTTGATGTGGATGGTGGTGCCACGGAAGTAACGCACCACGCCGGGATCACAGGAGTGATTGAACAGGGCCAGGGTGGGATAGATGGCTCCACCAATGAAGATGGATTTCTCCCGTTTCGTGGAGCTGAACTTGTGGAGTTCGGCCACCTCGTGGGTGTTGAACTGGATGAACTGCAGACTGCGCAGGACCAGAGAGCATATTGATTGTACCTGATCCTGCTTGGGCTCTGGGCCAAAGTAACCGCCAGCCTGGAGACAGCGAGTCAGGAAGCGGGCCATAAGGACATGCTGGAAGAAGTTGGAGGGCTGGCGCTCGCCCTGATGTCTCTCCAGCTGAGCCACTCGCCGGAAGTCGTCCTTGGGGAGGCTACAATGGAAGGATTTTTAATTTTTAAGTATTAGTTCCCAGTTCCTCTTACCTAATCAACTTCTCTGGACTCAATTCCTCATCAATCGTTGCCTTAATTTTTAGAAAATAATCCAAGGGCTTGCTGGCCAATATCCTCAAAGCTATGTGATTGTTAATGGAGGCACCGGATCTCCAGATAATGGGCACTATGCCGCACTCGTACTTATGATACTTCTTGGAGGCCTCATTGCGGCACTGCTCCGAGCAATAGATGACATCGGCGCAACGGGGACAGGCCACAGGCACTACACTCCTAAAATCATATTAAGTTAAAAAAGGATCTGGAATATTTTACCTTATATTTTTACCTCACAAAGCAATTCTCGCAATGGGTCTTGGCAAACTTCTCCAGGAGCACAGAGACAAAAGGACGCTCCACGAGCAGTTCCTCACCAGCTTTGACATCCGCGGAGGCCCGGGCAAAGCGACCCTCCTGGCGATTCTGATCGATCCTTACTAAAGGACTCACAAACTCCGTCTCCACCGGCACTGGTTGGGCCACATCCAAGGCGGCCTTGCGCTTCTGCTGCTTTGCCTCCTGCTTGGCAGTGCGTGGATCCTGTTGGAGCATCTTGATCATGGTCATGGCATCCAGATTGAGCTTGGAACGCTTGTCGGAGGTTAGGGTAGAGTCATCCATGGCGGTGATGCATTTTCTTAGGAGGGAAATAAAGGATTTTAATTAAATTTAAAGGGTATTTAAGGCACTAGACTCACTTGAAAGCTTCTATGGTGTGAGGATAATCCTTGAGCGCCATATAGCAACGCGCCTGACGTTCGTACAATTTGTAAATCAAGTCCTTGGGATAGCCCAGATCCAAGGCTCTCTTGATGTCAATAAGACATTCTCTGCAATTTTTAAAAAAATATTAAAATGAAGATAAGAAGTCAGAGGTTAAAAAAAGAAGGTATACCATCTTTCTCAAGAAATCTTTGAGGAATCCTTGGAGAATAATACTTACTGATATTTCTGCATGTGATACAAGGTAGCCGAGCGATTTGCCAAGACAATACGGATCTCAGCCACTGGAAAATATATTTATTTAATTAGTTAATTAATATTTCACTTTATTTTATTAGTTAAATAATTTATTAATTGAAAGCTCACCATTTTCACTGGGCAAAGCCACATAACTCCTCGTATACAGCATCATGGCCTCCAGCCACTTCTTTCCCTTGAAAGCGGCTGTGGCCCGCTCCTTGATCTCCGCCGCCAGAGATGCGTTCTTGCCGGCGAACTCCTGGTTCACCACCAGGTTGGCATCCCCCGCACGCACCCAGGGCAGCTGTTCCACATAGGCCACGCGCTCCTCATCGCTCCCGCAGGCGGCCAACTTGGCAATGTCCGTCTCGCAGGCGGCTCCGGCCTCATCCTTGAGCTTCAGATAGTAATCGGCAAAGAAGCCCGGCTTCTGGCTGAGTGGAGTTTTCATCTTGTCACTATTATTTCACCTCCAAAATTATGCAAGTTTGCAGAATGATTTTTCTAGTTTTTTCTTTTCCTTCGATACACTCGGCCAGAAAACTGCAGAAGAACTGATTGGGAAAATGTAGGAACAACGTGTGGCAGCTTTTTTTGGGGATTTATTTTTAGAAGAAAGAGTATAGCAGAGAAAAGAGAGAATAAAGAAATACGGAGAGGGAAGAAAGTATAAAGAGAAAGAATGATCGGCGTTTGTTTACTAACAAAAATTGCCGCCTGCCAAGTGTTTGTGTTTTTAATATAAGGTTATTTTTACCAAACAGGGAAATGCATTTAGAACTAACGGAAATCTAGCTAAATTTGGCAGAAAAGGGAAAAGAAAACATGTAAATTATATTCGCTAAAATTGAAATGAGTTATTTGGCAGCCGGCAGCTGCTAGCCTCGGTAGCTCAATGGGTAAAACTGCATAGTTGTTAATAAGGACACTTGAGTTCGATCCTGTGTGGTGGCTCCTTCCCCCTGGGGAGTGAACTTTTTATTATTATTTAAGTATAGTTTTATAAATAGTTTTTTTATATTTTTTATTTATATTCTGTTCGGCTGCAATGTAAAATGTGCAGTCGAACTACGATTTAGCTATAGCTATGAGACCTTAAGCTAAGATTTTAATTTTTATATTTATATTTTATATTAAAATGATCATAAAATATGTAAGTATTTTTAGAATACTATATTTGAATAAAATATTCCTTTAAATTATTTCAAGCTTAGCTTATTTAATATATTCCTCAATAATTAGTATTTTAGAGACAACAAACACAAAATGAGAAATTAATTATATGTAATATACTTAATTAATATCTTAAATAATTTTAAATATACTTAAGTAATATTAATAATAATATTTAATATACTGAATTAATATTAATAATTATATTTAATTCACTTAATTAACATTGAAATTGTAATAGTAATTTAGTAATAGCATTGCGTGAGATTGTGCATTGTAGATTTAATCTTATCCCAACTGCACACGCTTAAATTATAATAAAATAAATACTAAAAGTTCAATAAAACTTAATATACTATATAATATATATCAAAGTATATAAATAAAACAATTAACCTTTAATAATTATTGTACTTTAAATTCTAAAATATTATTAATAGTATTAATTTTAGGACTGACACTTTCCGTACATCTTTCCATCTTTCAAAGTTATCTATAGCATAATTTGTATGAAATATTTAAATATTTAAAAAATAAATACAAATAAAATAAAAAATAAAAATTAATCAAGGCGATCCCAGTCTGCCTCCTGTGAGGATTGAACTCACGACCCCTGGTTTACAAGACCAGTGCTCTGCCACTGAGCTAAAGAGGCTTGGCAAGGCGGCCGGCAAAAGCGAAACTCGAACCCAGGGGCCATTAGCTCGCTGCTGTGCCGCTGTTGTTGCTTGCCGCGGGTGGTTCCAAGAGTTGTAAGGTTATTCTACAATTATAATTACTGGGCACTTTAAGAAATTGGCTCCATGACAAAGGAAATTAATGCTAGTGCCTATCTCTGGCATCGGCAGCTGGCTGGCAGCTAATGAAGACAAGTCGAAGTTCGGCCGCGCTTCGAGTGGCAATTTGTTATGGGGAATTGGTGTGGGAAGAGAGTGCCTAATTGTGTCACTGGAGAACTGTAACTAGGCTTGTTCTATATTCTGAAGACTCAACTGTACGCAGAACCGAGTGCATCAAAGTCCCTTTCCCATATCGAATTACCCCGAAACCTTTGTTCCCAGCCCTTTTGCCATTTAAGTTGTATGCAAATCAATTCGGCAGAGAAGAAAAGGTGAAATGCGTAAATTACAGTGTCAACATTACAACGCCCACTTTTGGTTTATGTTTGAGTAAAAATTCGAATCGCTTTTTTCTTTCACTGTGCTTCTTTATTTTTTTGGGGTGTCCCGCCGTGAAAATGCATTATGCGAAACCCAATACCCGGCCCTAAGGGTGCATATTATGTTGTACAAGTATGTAAATTTCCCTAAGCTGTTGAATCCGCGCCCCGCTTTTGACTTTCGGTATTTGTAAACCCTTTTCTCTCCCTCTCCCTCTCTCTCGCTTTGGGGTTGGTGCCGCGCAGTGTTGGAAAGTGCTGTCTGAGTTGACAACTGGACATGACAGCTAGGCCTCCTGCACTGTCCTGTCATCAATCATCAATCACGGGGAAGGGGTGCCTTGCCGCTCCGCTCAAAACAATGTAATCATCAGGGCTTACAGCGAGATTCAAGGCAGCTGTCACTTGTACTCATTGGGACTTGTAGTAAGTACAGTAGAGCCAGCCACTCAAAGGATGGCCCCGTGTGGTGGTCCTTGATTGAACATTGTCAATACTCGTAATCGCAATGTTTATGGGCTGTCATCCCGAGCGCAAAATATTTATCACTCTGCCAGAGAGAGCTGTGCATCCTCCTGCAGGATCAACCCCTAATCATCGGGCATTGTGGAGTTGCAACTGCAGTTTGGGATATTCACAAAATGCATTTCGAATCGCTTTCGTCCAGATTTTTGACCCTGCAGGGCTATGATCCCTTTTGTAACTGGCCACTGGCGATGCAAATCCAAATGCAAATGCAAATTCATGCGGAATAAACGTTGCATTTTCCCTCCGGTTAATTATAGCTTATTTTGTTATTTCCCGTACCCCTGCCCACCACTTTTTTCCTCTATTCTCTATGGTTCTCGCGACAAACACACACATGTATTTATTCCACCAAACTTCCGTTGCATTTGCGTTTTTTGTTTGCCTTTGATACCCTGCGGAAGGGTGTGCCTGTGTGTGGCTGTCACTCGAACTCTTTTCGGTTCCAATTATTTATGTCTGTTTGCCTTCCTCCTTTTACCAGATCAATATTTGTCAAATAGTCTGATGATGGCTTAGGTATTGACTCGAAAATTGATTTATAATTGCTGTTAAGTGTATGTTTTTTGGGGATTGCAAAAGGGTAATTATTGAAGATTTTTGGAGATAAGATTTGACTCTGAAAATATTGAAATTAAAAGAAATTAGCGTATTTTGAATTTATTTCATTTAATATTAGCTAAAGTACTCATTAAAAGTATTTGTATTTATTTTTATAAGTATTTTAACATTAATAGATTTTTAGCAACATTTATTTATAAGTCTTAGAGCCATATTTAAATTTTAAAAGTATGGATATAAGACGTTTTGGCTTAAAATTATTAAAATGTACTTAAATATGCCTTATATTACTATGGAAAATATCTTAATTCTTTACCTTTTAATATTATTTAAATGATAATTTAATTTATAGGATTTTATCATTAATATTTTGCTTTATATATATTTATTTCTGTTATTATAAATTAATATTTTTAACCTTTAAAGATTTTTCTAAGAGTTTTTCCCTAATTTACAGAGCCCAATATTTTTATGGAAAATACTTTAATTCTTTACCTTTTCATTTTATTTAAAAGGTTATTTGTTTTATAAGATTTTATCGTTCATTATACCCTTTAAATTATCATTTGCTTTATATATTTATAGATTGCTTATATACATATAATTATTTTATTATAATAACATTATTATAAATTGTGATACAAGTTCCCTTTATAGATTTTAAAAGGGTATTACCTTAATTTACCTAAACTAAGCACTCCTTTTCCACAGTTTTTTTGTGGTCTTTATTTTTGTCCACATACTATATACTTCCGTTTTCCATCACCATAGTGATTGTGTGTGTGTGTGACATTGTCAAGCCTTTTGTTGTTAGCCGAGTTTTTTGCACTCTTTTTGCCATTTTTTATGCAGGTATTCATGTCAACTTGATTTGCACTGAAAACTCACAGACCGTTGTTCACAGACAACAATCAAGTAAACCCAAAATTAATTGCAGCAACTAAATTGTGTTTAGGCCAGGCTGAGCACCTTCCTGTCGCTGCAACCAAAAACAAACAACAATCAGCAACAACAGCAGGTAAAAATAATTAAAAACCTGGCATGCAATTCAATTGCCGCCAAAATGTCATTTTGTGGGCGACGCATTTGGCTTTGGCTCTCGGTTGACATTTGGGAAAAACGTCATAAATAATTTATAACAAACAACAGTCTTTTGCATTTTGGCCATTGTCTGAACGAAAAATCTTGCGAATGGATTTTATGGATCTTGTACTTGATTGCCAGCTTGGGTTTGTTTTTTTTATATTTATTTATGAGTCAAGTTGGTTTTTATGCAAATTAAAGTGTGCCACTTAATTAATTGTGAGCGATCGGCAAAACATTTAAATAAATTAAGGCCTCGGATTTGATCGAAATCAAGTTGTTTTAAGCCGATTTTTGTTGGGATTTTTTAGCTGATTTGTAAGTTAATGGGAAGTAAATGTGGTTGAGCGAATGTAAATCTTATAAAATCAACAAATTCGTGACAATAAATTGAGTGTCGAGTTGGGGATTATCTGGCGGATTGAATATTAAGTTACCTTGGATTGTATGGGAAAGGAAGTGTCAAGAGATGGGTTTTTAGATGGAGTTAAGATAGAGCGAACTATATATTAAGCTGCCCTTAAAGTGATTGACATCTGTTCATCACTATTTACATACCTTTTCAATTTTTCTTTCCTTTTATTATAATCTTTTTCAAACTCCATCAAAGGCAGGAATCAAATTTCAATTAAATTCCCCACTTGAATATTTTCTTTCAACTCTTTTTCTTTGGCTTTTCTTTTCATTCAAGTATTTCCTTGGTGATTTTCCCTCTGCGCCACATGACTTCCCCTTGCATTTTTTTATTTGAATTTTTTATTGTCCCTAAGTTCAATGGAAGTGCACAAAGACCTTAATTCAATTTGAGTTCCATTAGAGTAAAACGCATTGCGTGGAAAACTCTTCAGACCGAAATCAGTTCAAATTAATTAAAAAACTAAAAATAATAAAAAATAGCCGAAAAGAAAGCACAAAACACGAACATGTTGTTGTTGTTTATACAAAGGCAACAATGGAAAGTGCTTCAGCTCAAGTGGAAAACAAAAGCTAAATGAAGTAAATTTTTCGAAAAAACAATCAGAGGGGGTTGAAAAAAAACATACGAGTATTCCCAATTTTATTAAGAGCGGCGTCGGCGGCGGCGGCAGCTGGCAAAAGGGAAAGGCCCTGGGGCAGGACACGAAAAAGGACGAAAGGGGAAAAGGCACGTGGCAGGATCTCGATTTGGGTCGGGATCGTAAGCTGTTACATCCGTAAATACAGTTACAACCTGAGATTGATGTGTGCCGGGGACCGGGGATGAGTAGATGGATGGGAAGTGACAGACTGTGACGAATTGGCCTACCCTCGATCTCTTTTCGGGATGCTAATGACGATGCAAGGCCATTGATGTAATGTCCTTTGCCTGTCAGCGGGTATTAGCCTCATATTTCTCTCGTTTTTTGTGATGCAACTGCAATTTTACACTAAATCAGGCAATTTTTTACCCAATTCCATGAGCTATTGTTTCGCCTGACACTTTTGGGGGATTGATTGGCAAAAAAAATATATAAAAAATATAGATGTAGAGGGCATTAGTCAGCTTATTGTAGGAAATCCTTTTTTTGCGGTCTCTGTGCTCGTTTTAATGCGATTTAATGGCAATTTGGGCACCTTTGGGTGATTTTTTGGGTAATTTAAAGCCATTTCTGGCCCCTGGTCCACACATTAAGAGCAGCTGTTGTTGCCCAGCACGCGACAGTTGCTTGTCTGCGACTTTTCCTCTTTTCCTTTCATTCCTGCTGCGTGGAAACTCTTTGGAAACCATATGGATCCTAATCGATTGATCATTTCGGGGGAGTTCCCGGAGGGGAAAAACGCCCTGACCCGAAGAGAGCGCGCCGCTGTTGATTTTACGGCTGGCGAAGCGCAAAGATCGTTGATCCATTTTGCACGCACTGCTGCCTCGAAACTGAAATCGAACTGCAGTCGGCGGCACTCGGCACTAGCAGATACTTGTGTAGATGTATCTTTCAGATGCGTGGCAATCAAAATGATGATGTGAAAATATTTGCTCATGGAGCATGTCTTGGTCGTCTTGGCTTTCAGGGAAGCCCTGCTAATGGCAACAGGTGAGCCGGCTCTGGCCGCCGAATTTCTTCTGACCCTAATTGTCATGGGCCACTGAAGCGCGAGCCATCTTAATGTTGATTATCCCCAGCGCCTGAATGTGTGTAATTTTTGTGAAATTAATATCCGGTCGACCTGACCTTGTGTGCTCTATCTGCCCCTGCCCCTGCTGCCATTTCTCTTAATTGCGTTTGAAAGCATTTATCAGCTCGACGACAGCAGAGCAGCAGCAACGGAACAAGATCGAGAGCACACCCAACTGTGTCAACATATGTTCTTTTGCAGCTATCTATCTTTGTTCGTGTTCTGTTCGGAGACACAAAGATATATAAATATATAAGTGTGTAAGTACAATGCAAGCCCGGCTCTCACCAGCAGAATTCAGCTGTTGAAATTCGCTACTGGGACGCCCTTGAAACGTGAGCCTCTTTAGCTCAGTGGCAGAGCATTGGTCTTGTAAACCAGGGGTCGTGAGTTCAATCCTCACAGGAGGCAGCTCACAAAGCAAGCTTTGAGTTCTTAGGGGATATACCTTGAGTTGTTAGAGAGCTGAGCTTTACTTTTTGTGGGTTTGTAGCTTAAATTGTTCCTAAATTGAGTTCTTAGGGGATTTACCTTGAGTTACTAGAGAGCTGAGCTTTACTTTTTGTGGGTTTCTAACTTAAATTGTGCCTAAATATGTATAGTAAAATATTATTAGGTCAGTTGGTTTAAGTCTTTGTTTATTTTATGATAAATATTTATATAGAATGCATTGTACAATCTGAAAAAAGCTGACAATTGCCTAAACTAATATTATGACTTTGATTTTCTAAAGAAAAATTTAACAAAGAAATGTTTACCTTTGGAATAAATAGAGCAATTAGGCTAAGCTTTTGTAGAACTCGAAAATGAAGATCTATGCAAAAAAATAATAGTAATGGTAAAATAAAAGTATAGTAAAATAGTGATAATAGTAAATAGTAATCTCTTCTTAAAACTGAGACTAATATAACAAATAGGTTTATTTTTAACATCTTATTAAACATAAGATATTTATGTATTTTTCTATATTTTTTTTTAATCTATAGGATATATTTTTGATACTGTAAATATTTATTTATAGAAGAATTCTTCCCCTTTACAGTATGCATTTTTTTTATTTTAAACAAATAACTCTTTAGAAGAACTCTTCCCTTCCCTAATTCTATTCCCAACCTCACATTAAATATCAGATAGAGAAATATCTGAATTATAATTTAAAAATATTAATCCATATTTGTTACCTAAAGAATATGTTTTTAATATTAAAGAGAACAAAGAACTCTTTATGTTCTCAACCTCACATTAAAGATAATATATTTATATTATTAATACTTTTCATTCTAAATGGATATATTTTTGATATTAAAAAGGACAAAAAACTCTTTAGGGGAACTTTTCCCCTTTACATTCCATTCTCAAATACAACACAAAAGGCAAGCAGACCCCACAGGAATTATATTCTTTATAAAACTCCCGTGACAACATTCCCTTAATTTTTTAAACTCTCCCAGGGTGTAAATTCCCCTTTATTCATGGACTTCAACTATTAACTCGATACCCTTTAAATAGAGTGCACCTGTCACCTGTCGCAGGATATTTTTGTAAAAAACACGAGCAAGTTCCGCTTGCATTACTCTCTCTCGAAGGCGAGACAATTTATGTTTGTCCCGCGATCCGGAAAACGCTCCATGGACACGCACACCTCAGGAAATGGTGGAGAGGATCCATACAGGTAGTCCAGGTCCCGACGCGTTTTCTTTACGATGGCATAAATTCAGTTTTAATTGATGCTACAAGCGGCTACTTGTTCGGCCATCGGGAATCTCAACCACTTGGCATAAATTACCCGAAGACTCGGATCTCCCTCGTTTTCGAGTGCCACAAAATGTTCGAATTTATAATGTTTGCCTTGGCCTTTGGCCCCTGCCTCCGTTTCAATTACAGAACCAGATTCTTGGAAAATCTAGGAAAAATCCGAAGCCGAAAGCAAGTCAAGTTGCGGTCTTCTTTTTAATTTGTCGTTGTTTTTTCTTTTTTGTTTGAGTTGGAAAATTATAAAAAGTGGCCTCCCGTGAATGACAGCGTCAAGTGATTTTCCTTTGTTTTTCTTTCTTGCTTGGAGAGGAAGTGTTTCGTTTTTTTAGGGTTTTTTTTCCCCCTATGTTTTATTAATATCTCCTCAATATTCTCAATCTTTTGTCTTGGTTCGCTGGCGAAACGCAACGAAACGAAAGACTGAAGCCACAAACGCCATGTATGGAAATGAGCTAACCGCCGTTTTCGGTGGATTTGGTAATACACGCCGGGCTCTAACGGTACTAGCAAATTTCACTCGCCAGCTTTTTTGATTTATAGCCCATGTAGGTATACAGCCTCACATTAGCTAATCGAAACGATATCAACCCATAAAAAAGAGTTTCGCAATTAGGGTGCAGAATTCGGCGCACTTGAGGCGCGCGCGCTTGCGCCTGCTTTATCCTTTTTTTCTTTTTTTCCTGTTTTAATTTTTGTTTAATTTTGATTTATGCCCGAGCTCTTGAATCTTTTTCGGACTCGCGCTGTATCTGTTTTGGGCTGCACTTAATGAAGGGAAATACAATCAACGCCAGCAGCAACCCCTACGCAGGCAGCCATATCTGGGTTAAAGGGGTTTCTTTTTTTTCTCTGGCTTCGGGATTGTTGTGATCATTTTAATTGACTTTGCGCACGAGCGGACTCATCAGACCGAAACGCCGGAGATATGAGGGAGATAATCCAGAGCCATGTGTCGATGATGATGCAACTGGAGCAGCAGGCAAATGAGCAGTTTAGGAGATGACGCAGTCGTTAAATCTCGGATGCGCCAGCTGTCAAAATAGGCAGAGGAACACACAGATGAGGAGGAGGAGGAGGAGACGGAGACACCCACCGACAAGACGAGGGAGTGGAGGAGTTCAATGCACTGGAACTCTATTAACCATTTGGGCATTACGATCGCAGCGGGTTCGGGGTGTCGCCTATAGTGCAAGTCTAACCCAATAAATCCGGAACCCAGTGCACTTTGCCTGTAAGCGAGCTCATTGGTCTTGCAGGGTCTCTCTCTCCACTCTACTCTCTACTCTTTTTCTGTGTTCACTGTTCTCTCCTTCTATTCTCTCTTTTGCTTACCTACCCTCCACCAGAATTAGGAACCTGGCTATTTTCTAGCCAATTATGGCTATTTTATGGCAGTGATGACCCTGGAATCCAGAGATATTTAAAAGGATTTAATGTTTTTACCTTTTGTTATTTTAAATATTATAAAATTTATATTACTTTAATTTTAATTACTTAATTACTTTAAATTAATTTTATTGACTGGATATATTTTTGTATATTTATTTATTTATTTTTAAGTGATCTGATATTTCTTTATTATTATTTTTATTGCATTACTTTAAACTAATTTTATTGGCTGGATATATTTGTGTATATTTATTTATTTATTTTGAAGTAATCTTATATTTATTTACTATTATTTTTATTATTGATATTTGTATCCATTTTCACAACTAAAATGTTTGGATATCGCCCTTAAATAAGAATATAATTTAGTTTTATTATTTACAAGAATAAATTACATCAAGAAATTGTATATTTCAACCAATTTCCATTTATTTTAGGGAAAAATCGTTTAATTACATAGTTGACATAGATTAACAAAAAATCCATTCAAATATAATGTTTTACAGACTAATATATTAATATTTTTACATTAATATTCTTTAAATTAAGTTGTCAGGCTTATTTTATTTAGCTATTTAAAACTAGCCTTTTTTACGTGCCATTCCTGAGCATAGAGAGTAGAGAGGCCACAAGAGAGCGCTAGACCGCGAGAGCGGCTTAGTGTAATGCTTGGCTGACGTTCAAGTCACGATGTTCAGAAATCATCCAACCGTCGACGCGATCGGGTGTGCGTTGTCCATGTCTCCTATATCGCTATATCCCCTGAAATTTCGTGATTCCTCCTCTGCGCCGGCGTGAATTCCGTGGACCTTCTTGCATTTGAAGAACCTGCCCTTGTGTGTCGTTGTGTGTTTCTGTTTGTTTACCTATCCCAAAGTCGCGATTGGGTAAATTTCCTGTGGCCTCCGATAAACAAAAGGAAATGCAGCGAGGAAGTGAACATAATTAAGCGGAAATACTTAATGAAAATACATTTTGTGAAAATTAAATAAATATTGCAATAAAACCGGGCCGCTGGCGTTTTAGTAACGCTTCCCCTGGTCGCTGCGGTTTCAAACCATCATTGACATCATTGATTTATGCCCCGAGTGTAAATAATTCGCACAATAATACAATAAACACCAAATTGAGGCTTTGGCTTTCCTCCCTCTTGGAAAAACAAAGACAACAAAACCAATAACCAATCAAATGCAATGAAATGAAATGTTGCCATTGATTTGCCGCGCACATTGCCATTGTTCAGAGTTTTAAACTGGAAGCCGTACTTAAAGCTGGTAAGTAGAGCCACTGACAATAGTTCCAAAAGATGGAAAAGCGAAAGGTTAAGCATTGCATTTTAGAATGTGTGTGTGGAATATATATTGAAATCGGTGTCAACGGAGCCATTATAAAGATGATGGGGCAATTTTATCTTTTGGTATTTTTTTCTGCCACTCCTCTTGTCAGTCTTACATAATCCCCATGAAGACGAGGAGTGAACGGTTCTGATATGAATATTTATGGGCAAACTTTCAAAATCTTTCATTTTTCACATCTTCTTATCATAACAAAAGCTGGAGAGCAGAGGGAACATTGAAACCTCATAAATAAATTACTCAGCGACGATTAAAACGCCATTTGTTTTTGCTTTTGATGAGCTAAAGATAAGGCAGGAGGATGTCTCTAGAGTGTGATTTACATATTCTTTGGTTTTTTGGAGTTCTCTTGGCTTCTTCTTTTTGGACTTTTGTCTGTCTTTTTCAATGCTAACAACCTAATCAAAGTTTGTTTTTCTCTTTTTGGTATTTGTTAGTTATGTAAATTTTTGGTTGACTGTATTTTGTGGTTTTATGTGGGTTTCATAGTCGTGATTTCTTGTACGAGATGCATCAACGCATTTTTCTGTGCTGACT
The DNA here is from genome assembly GCA_008044355.1 of Drosophila lacteicornis. Classification (NCBI taxonomy): domain Eukaryota; kingdom Metazoa; phylum Arthropoda; class Insecta; order Diptera; family Drosophilidae; genus Drosophila; species Drosophila lacteicornis. The sequence continues at coordinate 202,423 of VNKF01008598.1, forward strand.
TTGTTTTGTTTTTGTCTGCCATTAAGTGGGAATAGAAAGCCAAGATTTGGGGAGATGATAACTTTGCATACATCGTCGAGCTACTTTTTCAGTCTAACTGTTTGTCGGTTTTCACTTTCATTCAAGGGGAGCTGTAACAATTAAAACGAGAGCTGCAAAATCACCCATCTCTCTCAGATATAAACCAAGTCATAGCTAATAGCTTTAGTATCGATTTCGCTTTCATTTCGATTGTATATCCGATCGCTGGCCAAGGCAATTTGCACTTTCTTATCAGGCCCACTTTCTAGAATTGATTTGCATAAATGATTTGTCCAGTGCCGGAGACTCTGAGACTTTCGCGACCCCAATCTGCATCTCGAGCCGGAGACAGCTGACATTCTAACTGTGAATGATATTAAAGATATACCAGGTAATAATTGCCACCTGATAATGATGGGCAATTATCGGCGGCTGACATGGCAACAGCTGCAAAATAAACAGACACCAACCAGTGGAAATACAGTGGAAATAATGGGATCATGGGTGTTAAAGGTGCTGAACTTATAGGTCATTAAAGGAGCAGATAAAATGCGAAATATCAGCCAGGGAATATATCTTTAAATTTATATATTTTGAGAGTTACCTCTTCGAATGATCTGAAACTTTAATTACTTCTTTATTAAATTATTTAAATTGTATTTAATAAATATACCAAATACCAAAATACAAGATCTGCTTCCTATGACATAATAGAAAACTTTATTCGAATTATTAGAACATCTAATTCAAACAAAGAAAACCAACGACCTTTCTTTTGTAACCACTCAAAGTTCAGATCTTGGCCAAGAGAAAGAAATAAACCCCGAAAACAAACAAAGAAATTTCCATATTTATGTCAAGTCCATTAAGTCCATATTCTTGGCCAGTTGTCGGGTCGTTTTAGCCCCGCTTTGGACCATTTTGTGTTGGCCATGCAGCCGGCGAGCAGCCTCCGAAGCGATTAAAGTTATCAATGTCGGGGCTGCTGCCGTTTTTTTTTTATTTTTTGTGACACTTGTGCACACACATAATAATAATACCCAGCGACAGGCCAAGCCAATTGTCAAGCTCTTGGGCTAATTTGTGTTTCAGCTCGTAAATAACTCAAACACACACACACACCGTGCAGGTGTTGGGAAACTACTACAAACTACGAACCAGACAGGGGTTAAGGTTTATATAGGAAACCCCCATAGAGTGCAACAGAAAAAAATAAAACAAACCTAATTTGGCATCCGCCAGCCCGCAGGGCAAATGTTTATTCATAAAGGTTATTAATAATACCACGAGATGTTACAGAAACAGCAAGCGAATTAAAGCTAATTTTTATAATTATTACAACCTTGAGGAAAAAATTAATTGCAAAGAAAAAGTTAATAAAAAAGGAAAAAATCCAAACGTATACAAATTGCCTCCTGTGAGGATTGAACTCACGACCCCTGGTTTACAAGACCAGTGCTCTGCCACTGAGCTAAAGAGGCTCTGTTAAACAGCTGGCAAAAGCGCTATACGACTCAGCGTGCTTAGAATGCTTCTAACAGCTGGAAAAAGTTTGCAGAGAGCGGCCTAACAGAGCTGTTAACAGCGAGCGCCGCCGCACTGTGGCTCGTTTTCTCAAAACACGTTGCAAAATTAATAGCTTTTGATCTATTGAAGGTATCTACTTAATTTTTTTTTTATAATAATTTACAGATCTCCAAAAATTTTTAAGTAGTACGTTTTTTAGGTTACGTTAGGTTAGGTTTTAGGAATTAATGAACTTAAAAATTGAAAATGATTAATCATATTTTTTTTATACTCATTCTATATATAAAAAAAAAATGCCAAAATATTTATTTTTTCGTTGAGCTTAACTACTTTTTTAGAAAAATAATTTAGCGAGTTTTTTACCTTTTTGCAACTACAGAAAAATTGTGAAACTTTGAGTAGCGATTATAAATACTAAACAAATTTTGTAAATTATAAAATTTTTGTTTTGAATAGCTTGATCAATTCCTAATTGAATGGGATCAAAAGATTTGCTAAATTCAACCACGCGAAATCCGACTTTTGCAAAATGAGCCACAGTGCGCCGTTAGCGGCTAACAGTGCAAAAAGCAAAGGCAAAAGCTGATAGCAATTTCTCATTTGCATCAACAACGAAGCGTAACAACAAACAAGTTATTATTATTGTTATTATTATATAGAAGCCAGTTTGTATTAGAACCAGGTGTCATCTCCATTTAGGTAATTGAGCAAAATAATTTTGCATTGTTCAACGACTTGTGGGCGCGCGCACACTGAGCTCATCTCGCAGCAATTTTTGTAGGCGCGTTTTTGAGAGAAATAATAAACAAGAAACAACAGCGAGAGGGGGGCGTGGCAGTTACGCCCCCTACAAGATACATACACAGTAATAAATAACGAATATTTTGGGGATTGAAATAAAAATGTGCCTCATATCTTTTAAGAGTCATAAATATTAGAAAGGCTTCAAAAATAAATTGATATTTTCTTTTTTAAGCTCTATTTCAATGGCTATACAAAAATTTAAGAGCAATTATATTTCCCCCAAATAAATCAAAAGAAACCCTCATTTAATCTTAAAAATTAAATGTTTATTATTCAAAAATCAATTTTAATGTACAATTTAAAAGTAATGATTTATGATTATAAGTCCTCTTTAAAAGCGCTTTTATATTCCCCAATAAATCTAAGAAAACCCCTCTTTAAATCTTTGAAATTTAATGTTTATTATTTATTATTTATTTATGGTTATAACTCCTATTTAAAATCAATTAAATTTCCTCCAATAAATCGATGGAAACCCTTTAACAAATCTTTAAAATTCCATGTTTATTTTTCTATCAGTGCTTAGTTTGAGAGAGCCATGAAATTAGTTTTCATTTCTGTGCCTTAAAATTTACATAAAATTCCGCATTTGATGTGTGGGAAGATGAAGATTTTTAGCATACGCAACACACACTGTCTATATCCGAACGGACTGCATTTGATATATGGCTAATGACTAGATCCGATTGAGATCTCTGCTGATTGGAATTTATTGCAAGATTCCCGCAGAGTAACTGTTGCTTCGATTTCGAGTTAAAGCCGTTCGGTTCCCCTGGGACCTTGGCGACATCAATTTTCATCTCGAAAGCCGAGAGAAATGATAAAAAGCAGAATAAACTTGTCACCATTTCGCCGTCTCTTTTATTTATTTATTTTTTGGGTCATTTTGTGTGTGAGATTAGACCTGAATTTCGATGCCCGAACAAGTTTCACCCGGTGGACACTGCGTTCCACTTGCTTGGCCATCGAAAATGCAATTTGCAACTTGACTTTAGAAGTAACAGTACATCCACAATTTTGCAGCTTGTTCTTGGAGTGGAAAACATTGTTGCGGCGGCTACCTTGAGTCCGACAATTGCTTCATAAACTGGCCGTTTTTGTCGGTTTTCGCTCTGCCAGCTAACATTTAACAACTAACTTGGCCGGAAACGCGCTCAGCATAAATGAAGTCCAAATGGAAATGATTACAGAGAAGGCTTCACTGTACTAAAGGCAATTAGAGGTGGAAGCGTGAGCTATTGTGTGGGTTCTTTAATATAAAGGTGTAATTTTCTGGAAGTTAATTTGGGTGACTAAGCTTCCAATTTGCTTGGGTTTTTCTAGATATATTTCTTGTAAATTAAAGTAGTTTAAATATAAAATAAATGACGAACCAATTAAATAATTATACTTTCAAGCCTGTCCCATTAACTTTGCATGTTTTTTCTTATGTAACAATTATATTTAATTATTAAATTAATAGGGTAGACCTTGACTTCATAGAAGACTTTATATAGCAAAGCCCGGAGCTCTCTATATAATATTTACCCAAAGGAATACAGGAACCACATAGCAACTTTAAATTTAATTATATAGTGTTATGTTTCCTATCTAAGATTACCCTCCACCCTCATCACGTAACCCTCTCTAATAACTTGATTATGGAGTACAAGCACTTGTTCTTGGTCTGGTTGCGCTTCAGTGGCTTCTCAGCGCCCACATTTTCGAGGCTCCGGGGCCTGGGAAGTACCTCATGGCTGCACTTGCTCTCGTTCCTATTAAATATATAAAAACGAAAAAAGACAAGGGACCCCTCTCGAGTTGGGCACGCAAATTGAAGAATAAATAATTACATGCATATAAGTCGGAGACGTTGTTAAGTCCTATATGTAGAAGAGGCTATAGTTGAACGATCTTCATGCCTGACAGACTTTTCCCACAGCCAATTGTGAATTGTAACTGACACTGGTGCAATTTGGCGAACAGTATCTACTAGATACCTGCTAGATTCCCTTAAAGATTCCTCTGCAGATTCTTTTCCCCAGTTTCCCCTTAATTTCAGCTCATTAGCAAAGCGTTCTAACAAAGTATGGAGGAAAAGATAGATTCAAATCCAGCCGCTAATGTGCGAGTACTCTCTAAGCAGGTCTCTCTTCTCTCTTTTCTCTCTTTTTTCTGGGTTCCACAATTAAGCATTAAAGCGAAATTAGATTAATGATAGGCCCACATTGGGCAAGGTAACCCGAAAGAGCTGTCTTGCCCCCCATCTCATAACCCCCTCCGGTGTTAGGTTATATTATATTTCTGGTTCCTGTCTCCACACGCAACCGAACCCCAAAAAGATGGAGTTGTTGATGCTTGTTCTTGGCTAAACTTTGTAGAACGCTGCTCGCATGATAATTAGCCTGCAAGACTAATGACTTTCGGGGTTTATCTTGAAGGCAGAAAGGTTTCAAAAAATAAAAGAACACAAGTACAATGTTAAATGGATGCTTGAAGGAATAGATTTATAGAGGATAAGGTGTTTTTGGAGGTTAAAAAATAGTACAAGCACTCTTTAATTATTTGTTTGATTTTTTAGGCCTCTCCCTGTAAAAGAACCCTAATTTCTAAGCCATCTAATATCCATAATAATTTGTAACCAACAATAACTGTTAGCCAAGTTCGATTAGAAATATTTCCGCAATTTTTCCCTTAAAAGAAACTAAACTTTTTGCTCATCTGTTCCGGCTGGGAACTCCTCTAACCGCTCAATGGCAAGTGCTTTTCCTTAGAATTTCTTCTATATTTTTTTCAGCACTCAATAAAATCTTAGCTAACGGTTAAGAGTTAAGAGCACTCTGTGAGATACATTTTGTATGTCACAAGTATCTATGACAATTGCAGTATGAATGAAAAGGCTTTGTCTTCAGAGGCCGACAAAGGCAGAAAAAAAAAACAAGAAAAACCAAACAAACAAGTGAAAAGAGCCAGAAAAGAGGGAAATGTCTGTTGCTGCGGCACATTAAGTAATGTGATCTATGCAACCTCATCCGCCAGATGCAGATACAATCTCCGCTAGAGAGTGTGTGTTCGTATCTTGCGGCTGTGCAAATCTGCATATCGAATGCGTTTTTCTTTTTTGTCTCAGCCACCGAAAGTGCACAACTCATTTGCATTTCCCTTTAAAAATATTACTGAAGAAATGCTAAAGAAATTAAAAAGGAAGAACCCAAGGGGTTGATGGGGTTCTTGGGCTAATTAAACTGGCAAATGTAACGTGCCAAAGTTGTTAAAACCGACGAACCGAAAATTGCAGCCGCCAATTGTTTTTGCCTTGCCAAGCGGAACGCGAAATTAAAATGACTTTGAGTTGGAGGAGCTCCTAGGACTGTATAGCTGTAAGTTCAAAGTTCAGCAGAAGATTTATCACTGACAAGTTAAAGAGGTTGCCTCCGATTTGATAGACATTTTCTGGGGGCTATAATTATGCCTATAAAGGTAGTTACCTTCAAGTTCAGACATTTTTCTGGGGGCTATGGTTATTTTATTTTGAGTTAATAGAGCTTATATTATATCTTTAAAAAAAAAATTATGATGAAGACATTATTTTGTTGCATTGTAAAAATTATTTTACCTTAAAAAAATACTTTCATAAGATATTTCTTATAAAGTTTCCCCCTTTTCTTTGTATTTATTTTGTTTTTATAATATTTCATACAATTTCTTATAAAGTTTGCCCTTTTTTGTTTGCTTTTCCTTACTTTATATATTAATAAATTTCTCTCTATTTATTTCAGACCTGAAATCAAGCTGAATCTCTGGAGTTTTTCCCATTATGGACACCGGAAGTGTGGTTAGCGAACCGATTTCCGCGCATCATCGCGCCTTCGCCAAACAGAAATCCGCCTCCATGGTGAGTTCCCTCCGAAGAGACCTATATGCACCTCTAATAAGTAGATAGCTGGAGGGATTGTGTAAGGCCCAACACATAATTAATGCAACACATACCCGCCCCCGCCCCGCCCTATTGTCTGATTCGATTATGTAAGGCCGCGAGTGCTACGTATCTGCGCTAATTAGATATTGACACGCACGCAGGCTAAGGCCCCGGTGTGTAAGCCGTAGGCTGCACAAATACTTTGCATCGCCTCACGCTAGAAAGTTGGCCAAAACGAAATTCGCAAATGGCCCAAACATAAATCTCTACAAGCAACAAGCCAACAAGTGCCATAAAAAAAGATTAATAAATAAACTAAAGCCGAAAATAAATTACTCTTAAAGATCACGAGTTGACGTTGAGGAATATTGATGGAGTATTACTTAAAATATGTGAGGATCTGGATTTATACTTTAATTTATAAATAAGTGTTTAGAATTAGGAATTTCTGTAGTTTGTTAATGCGGTTATGACACTGCATTAACAACTTAGTTAGGGAAGTTGTTCCAATAACTTGGGTATTTTATATTATCTGTTTTTGTTAGCTAACTTTTAATTAACGTCTTCTAAAAAGGAAATCTTTTCTCTTGTAATTTTTTGATGCAAAAAAGCAATAAAATCATTTTTGGAAGCTACTTTTATCCATTTTTGGAAAGCCATAAAATCTAGTCATTATATAATACACTAAGCTATTAAATTCCACCACAAACCAACTATATCCCCTCGAAAGATTTAATTTTTTTGAAACTACTAATGAAAACTCTTTTTTATCTTGGAAAACCTTAAAAATTTATAATTTAAAATCCTCCAAAAACTATAAAAAGATACTACCTTAAATGCACTATAATTAAGTATTAAGAAACTACAAATGAGTACTGTTTTTAATCCTAGCAAAACCATAAAAATGTATGTTTTAATTATTGAAATCTTTGAAAAAACCATAAAAATGTATATATAAATCCTCCATCAACTACAAAATCCCACCAAAAATGCAATATACCTTCCCCCAAGTTGTTAAACTAAATAAATGCACATTAATAAAGCATTGAAAACAACATAAAAACATGGAAGGGGAAGAGTTAAAAAATCACACAAATATTTTACAATAAATTTACAAAAAAAGGCGCACACAAATAATTTACAACAATTAATTGCAAATCCATTTGAATGCATTTCCAAGCAACACTTTCACGCGCGGCCCACAATGCAGAGTCATTGTTGCATTCAAACTATTGGGAGTGGAGTTCGAGTATCTGAATATATATTAATTTTTTTTAACAGATATTATGTGTGAAATATTGCATAGTCGCCGAGCTGGGAATTTGTATTTTTCGTGTGGGGGAAGTGAGTGGAATGACTGAATAAGTGTGAGAAAAGTGAAATTGCAATTCAATGATAGAAAAAATATACCAAAAACTTTACATTTATTTCCTAGACAGAATCTGGTGTAGTTTTATTTTTGGAACTCCAAAGAAAGTCTCATATGACCCTGGGGTAATCTTTGACGCTTAACCGCAATAATCATAACTAAATTCATAAACTTAGACCTCTCCACCTGAGGTAAACATTTCTTTCTATGAGTCTGTCTGGCCAAATTAGTAGAAAGAAGTCTCCATCCACAATGGAACTTTCACTTGCCAGCGAAATGATTGAAAGCAAAAGTGAGTGACGAATACGTTTTGTATTCGAGTTTGGGATGCTTCGAAAAATCAACATGAAAACATCAACTTCGATGCGAATCATTAGCTGACACAGGTGCTGCTTTTTTCGGGGGAGGTAATAGCAATAGTTAATGGGCACTGTAAATTAGCCATTACCAAAGGTGAAGTAATATTATCAAAGCCGAAACGAAATCGATATCGTTTTTCTTTCCCTATTCAAAGAGATTCCTTTCCCTTACCTGGCCAAAGCCACCCTACTTTCGGTCAATTAATTCCTTCCACAAAATTACTTCAATTACTCAGCGAATGAGATTTTCCTGCCACCGAGCTGTTAATGAATGTGAAAATGCAGCTCGTTAGAATTTATGCAAATTTATTTACGATCTGAGAGAAAAGTCAAGAAATTTAAACCCGAAATCCGGTCATCAAGGAAGTTCTCACGTTCACCCTTCGCAGTGGACACTGTCCGGTCGGTTTCTGATTATTAATTTTGTACCAATTTCTCAACAACTCAAGGTAGCTCAAGGTAGGGGTTGTTCCAAGGATCGAAGGGGTGCCAGCCAGGAAGCTGAAGCATTGTCCAGAAGGTGGTTGCAGTCTCAAAATGTGCAATATGTAAATGCAGCTGAGACAGGACTTTGTAACGGCTTTTAAGTCTTGAAGGAAATGTGCATAAAGGAATTATTTGCAAAGGTTTCATTGCTTAATCCCTAAAAAAAATAAAAGGAATAAAAAAGATTGTCTAAGAGTAACAAAATCTATTCAATTTCCGCCCAGATTTGACTTTGGGGTTCTTGGAACCTCACTTACTTTAGTATAGTTTTAGCTTTTTCTGTCTAGAAAACACTAAAAATAACTAAATAACATCCTTAACTAATTGATTTAGCTTGGAATCTAAGCTTAAATGAAAATGTTTCGCTTTTTCTGGTATATATTTCCTTGTTATTCCCATTATGATATCAGTTAAAAGCGTTAAAATGAATACTGAACTGAAAACTGTAGCTTCACCTGTCGGAACTGGCCAGACTGTAGCTCCACCTGTGCTGTATATTCCTCCCAGACGCTTAAAGATCTCCCCGACACCGCATCCGGATGCTAGAAGCAAAATAACTCCTTGTTTTCCATCTTAACAAGTAAAAATGTGATTTAATAAACACAAACTAAAAAAAGGCTTGTATTAACAGGACAATAACCAAAATAATAAAAATCGTCTGAAATAAATTACAAATGAAGAACGGGAAGAAATAATCCTGGATAGATTAGAAAATGTTATGGTTTAATTGCATGATAAATTATATTAAAAATATTTTTGTTTTCCATTTACAAAACAACAGGTGTTCACACATATACACGTTGTTATATATATATGCATACATACATACATACATACATATGTACACATATACAATGGGGAGCAAAAGTGATTCCACGTTCAACATTTTCGTGTTCGAGAGCACATAAAACCTGAACGAATGAATTTAATGAAACATTTTTTTTTTTTTCGATTCCTTATTGAAATTGAAACAAATAGACGTAAATAGAAAAATAATATAAGAAGCAATGTAATAGCTATAAATAAAAAACCAAAACAAAAGACGTGTACTCAGTTTTGCACCTTATATGAAAAAATCAAAGAAAATTGCATATTAATATTTGGTCCAAAGACAATTTATGTCTTTATAATTTTTTATGTAGTTTGGGATCTTTTCAACTTATTTAATTTAATTTAATTTAATTTATTATTGCTTACTTCCTAGTGCTACAAGTATTATAATATCCTTAATTTAATGCACTAGTCACTATACAGCGTTCATTAATTTTCAAAAATTGGTACTTAATACTAATTTACAATTTAAATGTATATAAAAAGAAAGACTTTAATAAAATGAATAAGTAAAAGAAAAAATAAAAATTTGTGATTTGTTTGTATTAAATATTTTAAATATTTTTAAAGTGTTCCATTAAACTAGTTTTAAATTTGTGTGTGCTTGTTATTACTCTTATATGATGTGGTAAATTATTCCAGAGTATTATAGCGTTGTAATAGAAATGCTTTTTAGAACTCTCAAGTTTGCATCTAATATTCTTTAAGTTTTTTGTTCGCCTAGACGATGCAAAGTTCAATAAATCAAATAGGTATGATGGCTGCTTGGTTGATATAACTTTGTGCAAAAGCTTTAATATTTTAAATTGAATCAGGCTTTTATATTGCATATTAAGTAGCTTGTTTGTATAAACGGTAACATGGTCAAATCGTCCTATATTATAAACGAACCTAGATATATTATTAAAGGATACTTTTATCTTTTGTTGACTGGCCATATCAGTATTTCCATATATCTCTATACCATATGTCAGTGTTGTTATTAAGAATGATTTTGCTAGCAAATATCTTGTTCTTGCAGGCAGAAAAGATTTCGTTACTTTAAGTTGCCCCATCAGTCCGCATATTTTACCAGATATTTTATTTACTTGGTCATTCCACGTAAAAGTCCTATTAAAAATTATTCCCAGATTATCCGCCTTTTCATTGTCTATAATAAGTTTGTCCAAGTGTTCCGTTTGTAACTTTCTTTTATATATTATTTCTCAATAATTCCATTTAGAATTTGATTCCATGTCAGTTTCACACGCAGGCAACCTAAATATATTGACATTGAGACCTATATACTTGCCAATCACGTAGTCTCATCTCGTTTTTAGTTCGCCGAAAGCTTAAGCAACAGGTTCCCCCTAAAAAAAGCTTAAAAATTGAGAGAGCTTTAGCCCCAAACTCAACTCGCAGAAACTCAACACATCAGCTGTTGTTAGCCGCTGATATTTTCGCTGTGTGTTCCCCGAAACTTTGTTTGTTATTCCAGTTAGTTTCCCAGTGTTTGTTATTTGCTGAAAACTGATTTTCCGAGTGATATGAACTACCTCTGATTAAGTGTATATGAATGTGATAAAAGGGTAGTGCTCAATTATCAGTGATTTAATAAATTAGTGAGTTAATCAGTTGCCAGCTCAATATTGATTAACTAAATATTAGTAAAGCCCCCCCCACCAACACACACGAGTTTTTATCAAGCGAAACTTTTGCTTTGCGAGCAAAGCAATTACAGCCGAAGTGCGACGATCGCCGGAATAACGAACCATGCGAATCATGGGCCCCAGTATGCTGTCAGCCCTCAAGCGGCTCTCAACTAGGAATCCCACGATCTTGTCCAGCCATTATAACCGATCTTTGAGCTCCATTGGCGTCATGAGTCTGCCGGACCGTCAGCCCTTTTCCGCGGACTTCTTCTTCCGTCAAGTATGTGAAATCTCCGAATTTATGATGAAATAAGAGAAATAAGAGCAGGAATAAAATCTCTGACAGCTCTTTGATGGCGAGAGCAGCACCTATAGTTACCTCTTGGCGGATCTCAAGAATGGCGAGGCCGTGATCATAGATCCCGTGCTGGAGCAGGCCAAACGCGATTCCCAGCTGGTCAAGGATCTGGGCTTTCACCTCAAATATGCCAGTAAGTGATCCCTTAGCGAGGGTTAGAAAATTTCACCATGGCCTCCAACTATTTCCGCAGTCAACACCCATATGCATGCGGATCACATAACGGGCAGCGGATGGCTGCGACAGCTCACGGGCTGTCAGTCGGTGATTGCCGAGGCCAGTGGAGCCAAGGCGGATCGCCATTTGAAGGAGGGGGATCGCATCGAGTTCGGCACCCATGTGATTGACACTCTGGCCACGCCGGGACACACGAATGGCTGCATGAGCTATGTGATCAAGAATCAGGGCTGTATCTTTACTGGAGATACCATACTGATACGAGGTTGCGGACGCACTGACTTCCAGGAGGGCTCGCCCCGTAATCTCTACGAGAATGTGCACAGCAAGATCTTTACCTTGCCGGAGAATTTCCGTATTTATCCAGCTCATGATTACAAGTGAGTTGGACTGAGGGGCAGGGATGCGCACACAGAGCACTCGAAGGTACTTTGCAAAGCTTCGTTAAGATTCTGAAAGCTTCGTCCAATTTAGGCAAGCTTTGTGAAGCTTTGGCAAGCTTTGTTTAAAATGCACTCGGGTGCTTTGTGTGGGCAGCTCTGTTTTGGAACTCTTTAAGAGTTACTTTTACCATATCCACCTATTCCAGGGGACAAATGGAGACTAGTGTTTGGGAGGAAAAGCGCTATAACCCCAGACTGACCAAGGATCTGGAGGAGTTTACCAAGATAATGGAGAACCTGAACTTGCCGTATCCCAAGAAGATAGGTGGGGGTTAAAGGAAATCTCTTACAAACTAAATAAAATACTAAATATAATACCCTAACTTACAGATGTCTCAGTGCCCGCTAATAAGGAGTGTGGGGTGTACGATATACCCAAGGAGTAAACTTAGAACTTCCCTCCCCCGAACAATTTATATACATATATCAAGCAGCTTCCAAGAGATTTGTAATCTTTAAAATAAACATACCCACATATTTCTTATCAAGATAAAACCCTGACTTTACTTTAAACATTAACTTCATTCTATATCTAAAAAGATAATCTCACCTCTTTGTTCGGCTTCCTTTGTTCTTCCAGACCATTCTCAATCCGAAGGGTTGTGGCAGTGCCGCCAAGTACAGTCTGCATGCGACGGCGGAGACGAACCACCAGGAGACGACGACGACGACGTCCGGCACACCCAGCACCTGCTCCACCACGGGCCGGAGGCGCAAGGGTGGCTCTCTGGGCGGTACTCTCTCCTCGCGCTCCACGCGCAGTGAATCCAAGGAGCTGCGATCGGCTCTGCAGGATCGAGAGGCCGTCATCCAGAATCTGCGCATTCAGCTGTGTTTGGGCAAGCTACCCAGGCCCACGGGACCGCCCTTGGATGAGTCCGAGAAGCCGGCGGCGGAGCAGAAACTGAACCGACTGAAGGCAGAGGCGGAGAACAAAAGGATCAAGATCAAGAATTTGAAGAGTGCGCTGGAAAAGCTGGATATAACAGAGTGAGTAAAGGATAATTTAAAAAGGAAAGCAGATCCTTATATCTTAATCCCTCCCACAGCAACATAGACATCCGCATCCGCCAGGCTGAGTTGGAATACGCTCTGGGCAGGGAGGAGCTACAAATGCTTTCCATAGTAGAGGAAGCTCGCGCTCTGCAGGCCCGCCTGGAAAAGTCCAAGCCCGAGGCCCAGACCCTGTACAACATCATTAGCTCGGGTGTATCCCTAAGCCTCCATGCCGTCCATGCCACCTCCGGACGTTGGGCAGCCCAACTGCGAACGGACCAGCCGGGTTTCTATGTGGAATGGGCCCTCGAAGGCGATGGCTTGTACAAGGGCGATCGCATCTTGGAAATCAATGGACGTTTGGTCACTGGGAAATCTAAGGAGGAGCTGCAGAAGCAGGTGGGCAGCTCGGGCAAGTGCCAGATGGTGGTTCTCCGCAAGAAATCGGTTCCAATTCCACAAAAACAACTGGACCAGGAGAAGGAGAACAACACGAGGCTGCAGCATCGCATCTCTTACCTGGAAGAGCAAGTGCGAGAGCTTCAGACGGTCAAGGAGCACCATTCCCCGCAGCAGCAGCAGCAGCAGCATCACCAGCAGCAGCAGGCCTCCTCCCATCAATCCCAGCACGTGACCAGCATCAGCATATCCTCACCCCCATCGACGCCGCCGGAGAAGCCACTAATCTTCCAGCGGGGCAACTACATCACCACCTTGGTGGGGGGCAAGCCCATTGAGCTGATGGGCGAGGACTCGGGTCAGACGCCGCCGGGTCATGTCACGAAGACCCTGATCAAGGAGAACACCCACATCGATCTGAGGGAGCGACTGCCGCACATGTACTCCATGCCCTCCAAGTCCCTTTCCGCCTCGAAGATCTCCATTAATAGCGACTCGGCCTACATGCAGCACCATCGCAGGGAGAAGGAGCGGCATAGGGATCGCCAGCACCGGGAACGTCCCAGAGATCCTCTCCAGCAGCAGCAGCAACTGCATCGGGAGCATCTCATGAGCACCCATGCCCGCAGTGTGGAGCATCTGAATCAATACAATGGGTAAGATCCTTTTAAATCCTTTTTATCAACCTCACTAACTCCTCTAATCTTTCCCCTTTCCAGTCTGGATCGTCGCCGGGAGACACCCCGTCAGAGCGAGGCCCACACCCTAAGAGCCCGCCTGCCCAGCGATATGAGGAGTGTCAAGTCCCTGGACTTTGATAGCGAAAACGAATCCAAGCCACCCACAGAGACACGAACCACTCGACCCACTCCGCCCAAGAAACCCCTGCGTCTGTCCCTCCAAAGAGCTCAAAGTCTGCAGACCGTGGAGCTGCATCCTTGTGCGGATCTGGAGAGGAAGCGGCCCATGAAGAGGGTTCACCACAATAATAATAACAACAATATCCAAAAGGATGAGGGACAGACCATGCTCATCGAGAACTGCAGTCCCCTGCACACGGCTTCCCTGGGCAGGCACAAGCTGATCTAGGATAGATCCAACCAAACTTAGTCTTAAGGAACCTAGCTTAACTCCGATCCCTTAAAGGTCGAACCCAAAAAACAGGCGGACATGTGCAAAATTATAATTAATTAGAAAACTCCCTCTGAAGAGGGTGATTTATCCAGAAGTTTACTGTACTTACTTTTAATAATCGCTAATAAGTAGGGCTTGGCTATCATCTTGTAGTTTTGGCAAAAGAAAAACACCGATAATTGAGAGATTATTGTATTAGTTGTATGATGATTTTATTAGCACAATTTTATCACTGTGAATACACGAATATTTTCACTTATTTTGATGTGTGCTTTATTTTTGATTATTGGAGCGAGGCATTGTGAATATTTAGAGAGGTGGAAAACAGGTAAAGTGTATTCTAAATATTAGTTTTAAATTGAAACGGGTTTAAAAATCAATATAATATTATTATTTTCATAAAATTTAAATATAAAAAATATTTCTTAAAAGCTTTAATTGATTTTTGAAAGCAAAATCTCTGAAAACATTTGTTTTTTAATAAAATTGTACGCATTTTATTTGGAAAAAACTATAATAGCACCTAATTAATAATATTTTAGTGCCGGAATTAGCGTATTACAATTAACCCAATAGTTAGTACATTTTTGTTTAATATTCCAATACCCTAATGATGTGTTGCACCTTCTTTAAAAAGACTTATGTCATAACACAACAATTTTCAATTTTAATCTTAAAGCCCCGCCTATATTTTCAACCATGACTGTAGGCACGAGCCTGCCTGGCTCACATTTTCCGCCGCGACGGTGATAAACAATTCAAATGAAAAGCACGTTAGCGTGTCCCAACAGCTTTGGTGGAATTTTCATAGAATTCGCAATCAAAGAGCCTGGCTTATGCAAGAAATTATTAATATAATTCTATATATAATATTACAGTTAATAGCACTTTTGTTTTGGGGTTTTAAAGGGAAAAATTAAACAATCTTTAGTTGATAAAGTTCCAGAGAGGCAGTGCGAGAGAGAGACCCCCACAGCATGCGTGAGCGTAAGCTTAAGATTAGCCAGAGAGCAGATCTACCTGTCTCCCTTTCCCACTCCCACGCGCGATCGTGCTGACCAGGCCACTGCACCGCTCTCTCAGGTGCGCGCTCTCCATTCTCGGCTCTCCCAAAATATTATCCCCCATTGAGCGCCCCTCGAAAGCAAGTCGATTTGCGATGGCAATGCCGGGGGCTCCAAACAGTTTCGTCGCAGTTCTCCAACGGTACAGATCGTCTAGAAAATATAACTACTCAATTATTAAATAGTTGCTAACAAGGTGAGTGCGCTAAAAAAAAAACATAAAGAACAAGTGCCAAGGATTGGGAATAATGGGTGAAGGTGAAGATAAAGTCGGTTGCAATTTAAATAGGTTGCTGGTTCCATTATTTAATGCGGAATAAACAATCTTTGTGGAGCCAGCTTTTTATATTTATTACCTGAGATTGCTTACTACCAAGAAAAATAAAAAGAAAAAACCTTAACCAAAACCAGTTAGCGCAAAAACGCAGTTTCAGTTATTTGTGATTCTCTCACTTTTTAATTTGGCAGCGTTCGTTGTACGATTGCCCTTGAATGGGTTAAAGTAACCAGTTATAAATCCATCAGTGTGTGTGGGTTAAAATGCACTTGAGAGGGAATATGTATGCACATGTACGTACATAATTCCACACGGAATCCAAACTCCAATAAGTTCCACATTTGCTCAGATTTTGTAAAGCTACATTCCATTTTTAACTGAATTTTGTTTTGTTTACAAATTCCTCTATCTCTATTCCACACATATATGGAAATTTATGTATCTTTTCTTATCTGCAAACTGCATAACTTCCAGCCAAGTTAGAGCAGCAAAATAATCTTTGCCTTTATTGTTTGCAAATTCATGATGAGCTTGAGGTAAGAAGCCACATTTATTCGAATTGTTTTACACCTGCCCTGAGAGAATGGAAATGAATACTAGTATTATTTAATGGCACCTGTGAGAACAGTTCCTGTGAATTCCTAGAGCCAATACCGAGGCCATTATTTTCAAATCAATCATATTCAATCAACGAGCCCAGAGAGCCCTTAATAACACACATTTGATGGACAAACGATGACGATTAGTTGCAATTTGTCAACCATTTCGTGACAGTTTGAACCCGAATAAATAAATGAGTATCAAGAGCTAAGTGTATACACTTAGAAAAAGATTTACCTAAAAAAATTGAGCATTAAAAAAATGTTTTGGGAATATAAATGCCATAAAATCAGTTCTTCAATTTTAGAAAATTGTTCTTAGAATATTATGAGTTTACAAGAAGTTTTCTTCATTTTAAAATTGACTGTAATATTTTTAGTGTGACCTTATCAATGTCTATTTCTTATTCTGGTTTGAAACCTGTCAGTTTCCTGATTCAACAACCTTTAGCTCTATTTTAGGATAAATCACCAATTTAAAAAGCTTGTTCTCCGTTTCTTATTAAAATATTAAAAATTTAAATCTTTAATATATAGTCATTAATATTTAAATATTTTTTCAAGTGCTTAGCATAATATTTTTTCATGCTATTTGTGCCACCTTCGAAACAAGTCAAATTCAGTCATATCGCCAGCGTGAGAATCATAAATTTCGGAACACTTGAACTAGTGCCGCCGCCGATAAGGATACTTATTTGGAGAGGCAGGTACTGACCACAATTTCTGAAGATTACTTAGGGACATGACTCGGCAAGATGGCCCAGCATAATGCAGACACCGATAAGACTAATAAACAAATAGCTAAACAAACATTCTGCCGATAAACACTGACATCCATACATAAGCCATATCTCTGGCCACTCATTCATTGGAAGCGAAGTGCGTACGAAAAAGAGATTGTTGATTGTGGATTGTTGATTGCCGGATTGACCTTCCCCCGCAGCCGCACTCGCACTTAACCCTGTGGCAAAAGGCTGTTTGCATTTATCGTTGATATCCACATTGCGAACGGGTAGCACATCTCGTATATGACCCACAAATCGTTCCATAAATTGAGGTTAGGCGCTTCAATTCCGCACACAACTGTCCGATTTAATGGAATCAAGTGAATGTGCACCTGATGACGTCCAAGAGCCAGGGATGAGCGGCTGGAATTAATGGGAGGTCTTCCAAACGATACTTTATATCGTGTAACATATCAAATATCATTGTTTTAATGATACTTTCTAATGGGTATGGGATTGATTTTTAAAGGAGAAAGGTTAGGATAGTGAGAGCTCTTTTTGGGGCTTGAAGTTTTAATTTTTTAATTTAAAAATATATTTTTTGGCTTTATAAAAGGTAATAAATAAGGTTTACCCGATAGAAATGAACGTATTTCATGAATTTATTTTTTAAAGATTATTTTTCAGGGGAAAAAACACTTATTCCACTGACGCATTTTAAATGTGAATATTAATGAATCATTTTAGTCACAAATTTAATATTTTTCAATTCTATAGAAGCTATAAATAAATACATATTTAAATTTTAGACTTAAACTTGACATTTGCGATGATCTTTAGTGAACCAAAATTTAAGGCTAAGCCTAAGAAAATTAATGCCAAAATCTATCAAAAATCAAAATAAGTAATAATAGACACAGATCATCTCTAGTTTCCATCTAGTTCTAGTTGTGTTTGTGCAATCATAGAGCTCTTATACTAAATGTAATAAAAAACTTTATTTATAGCTTATTAAGCCGTTCAGTCCCCTGTTTCTTATATAATAATATTTTTAGCACGTGTTACTGATATAGTTTTCTAACTTTCAGTTTCCAAATATGCTGCGTTATCTAGTGGTTGCCCTGGCACTGTGTGCCACAATCTGTTCAGCAGCCCAGGCGGTATGTAATAATAATCTTATCAAATAGTATCAAATAAATAATTAATATATTAATTTTATTAATTTTCCCATTAGCGCAACAATGCCATCCAGGCCATAGCTTATTTGACCGGTCCAGTGCAGCCGGATAATAGCCAGGTCAAGGGCAATGTGACCTTCACCCAGAACGACTGCGGCCAGAATGTCCATGTGCGCATCCAACTGGAGGGCGTCAAGGAGGGCAAGCACGGCTTCCACATCCATGAGAAGGGAGATCTGAGCAATGGCTGCGCCAGCATGGGTGCTCACTACAATCCCGATAAGGTGAGTTATTACAGAGTAATTAATTTTAATTTTCTAATTAATTTTTGTTATCCTTTCAGGTTGATCACGGTGGTCCCGACCACGAGGTGCGTCACGTTGGTGACCTGGGCAACCTGGAGGTGAACTCCACGGGCATCATTGACATCACCTACACGGATACAGTGATCTCTCTGACTGGCAAGCGTACGGTCATTGGCCGAGGCTGTGTGCTCCACGAACTGGAGGATGATCTGGGTCTGGGTAACCACACGGATTCCAAGAAGACGGGCAATGCTGGCGGACGCATAGGTGGGTTATCTTTTTTATAAATCTCTTTAGTTTATAATTAATTATTTTTAATTTATTTCCTTTTAGCCTGCGGTGTTATTGGTGTCAAGTAAATATCGCTTCCACCCGAGACAGACAAACTCGAATGCTGCTCGAATATTTTATGTGTAGTTTATGTGTAACTTTCAGGCCCCAGAAAAATAACTAATTAAGTGTTTTTCCCAGTTGACAAAACCAAACCAACCATAATCACAATCCCTCACAAAGCTCACACACTCACCCACTATTTGGCTAACACCCACACACATTTTCCTCAATTAACTGACTCACTTGCTCGATTTTTCCTGCCTTTTTCCACTTTTCCTTCTGTCCTCTGTTTGTGTGTAATAAAACCGACAAAAAATTAACCGAAATCTAAGCTAAACATTAGCCTGTACTTGCTGTTCGTATTTCCATTCGTGGCCTAAACAAACTTCCGCATTTTCCACGGGGTTGGTTGAGAGTGACAATGGGTTTTCCCTCAACCCCCAAGACTAACATCATTAGCTTTTAATGGCGAGCGATGGCTGGGAGATTGGAATAACCAGAACGAGTTCCAGAGTTCCCGAGTTCAATCATCTGAGTGTTTGGATTGTGTTTTTCCAGTTACCCGTCTGAGTCTACACCTGCACCCGCACGCCACCATCCAGCACCACCACTGTTTTATGTGCCCCATGAGGAGCCACAAGATCATGTTGTCTATCCCCTCCAGCGCTATCCACCGTATCCACTCGCATACCCATATCCGCACCCATACCCATACCCCTATCCCTCCTATCCGTATCCGCTGTATCTGTGAGGGATCTAGAGAGTACATCACACCTATTATTTGCAGCTCGGAGGATCTGGAGGAATGGCCTTGTCGCGATGGTGGCGCCGGCGCCCTGCGCAGCTCCCTCTCCATCCTGACCGTCCTCGTGGCCATCTTCTTGGCGCGCAACTAACCCAGCATTCCGGATGATTGGACTGAGCATGTGTGGCATGTGGCATCCGCACTTACACCCTAACACTCACACACACTTACCCATAATTACATGTAATTAGTCACCCAAAAGCGAACACAATTAATTATAATACTCCAGGAACAATAACATCTTGAACATTATCCACCCAAAATAACAAACACTGAGGAAACTAACTAAGCTACACTTGTATTATGTTTGAAGAACAATTGATAATAAAGTTTGTTACTTGTACTTTCGTTGATTTATTTTGTACGTGCAGAGATAGTCACTAAATTGGCAGAGATTATCAATGGGCAAATGTGTCTAGATAAGGCTTACTTATACTCATAACTTATAAAAAGATTAGGTAGTACCTATAGGTACTCAAAATTTCGATTTCAATGGGGCATAACCCGAGTCATTGAGAATTTGAGTTTAGTTGTTCAATTTCTTTAAATATAAACTACGTTTTTATCAGAGAAAGTTCTTTTTATTATTCAGAAAGTCTTATTCTGGAATATTAGTTTATCGATTTCAGAATATACTTGTTCCAAACTCGTATTATATTACGAAAGACCTTACACATACAGCCAGAGAACGGCCACACTACTCAGGCTCAACCTCACGGAATGCGGCACATTGATTCGCGGTGAAACTCATAAACAGCTTTGGTAACACCAAAAAATTTACCAAAAAAAATACTGTATTAGTAAATATCTTTAATCTTTTTTTTTTAAATACAGTTTAAGAGAATCCTTTGAGAATAAATTAGAAGAAACTTTAACTAATTCTTCAATCATTAGAAAAGCTTACCAATTTCAAAAGAAAACTTCGACTTGTATATGCTAATTAAATAAATTATAAAAAAAGAAAAAGAAAACGTCATCCTTTATACGATAATTAAATAAGTTATAAAAGATTCTCTTCAAATATATTTATTTATATATTTTTATATATTTTTTATTCTAAATCTATAAGAATAGCTTAACAATTTTAAAGAAAACCTCATTCTTTATGAGAATATTAATAAGTATATAATTCTCCTATATAAATATTTAAACAAAAAGCAAATAAAATAGCAAAAGGTCTTCCAAATGTATCCTGAATTCCATTTGAATTATTTATGAACACCTTAATGCTATACTAACCAAATATTTAATCCAAACAAATATAAATAAATAGAATTAAAATGATATAGTAGAAATAAAAAGAAATAAAAAGAACTAAATACAAATACATACAAATAAATAAACCCATTTAGGTTATCAAGTGTTCTCAACAAATTGAGTTATCCAGAAATCTATATTTAGAACCCACACATTCCCAATTCAATAGAAATCCCTCAAGCAAATAAATAATAATGACGCAAAAGGCCTCTACACTTAACCTTTCCCACTCTTTTATGCAA
This sequence comes from Drosophila lacteicornis, assembly GCA_008044355.1. Taxonomy (NCBI): domain Eukaryota; kingdom Metazoa; phylum Arthropoda; class Insecta; order Diptera; family Drosophilidae; genus Drosophila; species Drosophila lacteicornis. The sequence continues at coordinate 223,641 of VNKF01008598.1, forward strand.
GTAATCAGGCCATATAACTTTTCTTTGGCTTTAATGGCTGAATTCCCTCATAAAGCCACAATTTGCTTTAAATTGCGGAAGCCTTCTGGCCCAATGTTTGCCCTCCAATCATTCAAAGAACTGCACTTTCCAGCGATTCCCTCGCTAATGGTCAAGCAACAGCCTGTGGGCCAGAGATTTCTGTGACCAGATAGGGTCTGGGCCCAGTGGGGGGGACTTGAGGCCATAATTCCCGACACGCGACATTAACATCATCCAAGACTGTGGCATAGTTTCAGGCATCTTTAATTATTTCGCACAAATAGTAACGCCGCCAAATTTTGGATTCCCAAAGAGAAAGAAAGAGTGAGAGCGTTTACAACTTTCTTCGCACGAAAGCACGCAATTAATTTCGCCTTGGGCCCGGTCGCGTTCCAGGTGCCAAGTGCCAAGTGCCCAACTTTAAAGGGAAATACCCCGCACCAGACTTTTATGGTAATAAGTGCAATGACCCACCGGGTAAAGGCAAAAGCAGAAGCAAAAGCAGCCAGTGAGGTAAGCTCCGGGCCGACCTCCTTTCCGCTGGTCAAAAGTTCTCTGGTATCGAATGTTGAATCAACGAAATGGGTGTTCCCATTCCCTGTTCGATTCCCGCCTGGCCTGAATTCGTAGCGGGCCTCCTCCAAGACTTTCACTCACTTTTACTTTTTTTTTCTGTGCCCATAATCCCGGGGTGCGTTGCCAGCGCCAACCGGGAATGCGGTGGCCACAACAGAACCCGGCCAGGAAAGGCCTTCTAAAGCCCGGCCGGACCGCAGCTCCGGTCAGTTTGTGGTTTAACTTCAGTCCGTTCGGTCAGTTCGCATCGTGGCGATCTCTCTCTCTGGCAGTTCTAATTTTGGATTAAACTCAAATTAAACTCAAGTTAAATTTAAAGTTTTAATTGAGCGAAAGAAGTGACCTCTGGGTTGAGTGAAAATCAAAATGCGTAATTGCGGGCCAAGTTTAATAAAATATGTTTTATTTGCCTTTAATGTTTTATTTGCGGTAAGTGATCAGAATATAAGTGAAAGTTATATTAAAAGTGAAAGATCTAAGCATTTTCTAACTTAATAAATAAATTATGATGCTAAAAGCACGAACTAAACTAAAAACAAAAGGATATAAAGCTCTGACGTAATCGTAACAGAGATTTAATGAATCTTTCAATAAATGAAACTCTAAAAATTTGCTTATCTTTTTAAGGTTATAATTCCAGTTCGTAATAAAATAAAAATTAAAACATTTTCACTTTAAAGTTAAAGTTTTTTAAGGAAAAAACATATTTATTTATTTAAATATAGAACTTTCCAGTTTGCTTGCTTGCAGACCGAGCAAGCACAGTCCCGTCAAAGCACGTTTTACGGTGCCGCATAACGTGAGGTTGAGTTAGAGTATCTAGGCTGTCCTCTAGCTGTTTTTTTAGTGATAAATATCTGTAAATTTGATTTAAAATGTACTGCTAAGATTCCAGAAGTATGTTTTCTAAACTTTTTAAGAAGAATTACTTTTAAATGTAAAGCAAACTAAGCTTCAAACCTAGAAATTCCCTAAAAATACTACTGATTTATTTTTGACTGATTTAACAAAAGATATTTCAAATAATTTCAATAATTTCTAATAATAAAACCAAATATTTTCTAATTCGGTTTTAATTCATAATTAATATTAAAACAAAATATTCTCTGAAGCAATTTAAAAACAACACTTTCCTTAACCTTTTTTAATAAAACAACTTATTGAATAAACTTTTCAAATCGCGAAATTCCCCCGACACAAGCTCATTAATTTAGTGCTTGGCTTGGCAGCTAATCCATCGTGATTTATTTATCCCCTGCAATTGCGATTTAATTCGCCATAATTACCGTCACTCGCAGCCATGCAATTACGCTTATGCATCGAGTCTTGTTTGGGTCTCTCATTTAGATGATTATCGGCTGGAAAAATGGCATTTTCATTCGCCAGCGAGTGCCAGCGATTGGCTTATAACGACATGGAAGTGATGTATGCGTGCTCCAAAGGACATGGACACTGGGTGTCCTTCGCATTGACCAACAACTGAGCAAACACAAACCCACTGTCAATGACGACGTGGACTTGAACATGGAAATACCATTGCCATTGACTCACTGGTCGTGGGTGATTTTTATCGCACAATTAGAATTGGGAATGTAAATACGAGCAACGCATATCGAATTAGGACTTGATTGGAAGCCATTAGGCAAATTGCTTTACGGATATATTAAAGGTCGATTCGATTAATCAAGCGGATCAATTTTCTTTCCAGATCTCCGGCCTGGGAATCCTTATAGCCGGCGCCGTTGTCCTTGCCGATGTCAATGAATTCAATCATTTTGTGGAGGGAAGAGTTTTGGCTCCACCAATTGTCCTGATAGTTACGGGACTGATCATATTCCTGATCGCTTCGCTGGGTTGTTTTGGAGCCATCAAGGAGTCGCCAACGCTTTTGCTGACGGTGAGTTAAAGGAAAATCTGGGGAAAATAGTACTGATACAAATTATATTGTATTTTCCTTGAAATTTAGAATTTTAAGAGCTTTTTCCTTAGATCCATAAAATATAGATTTAAAAACACATTAATTAATGCGGAAAATATTTATTTTATTTTATTATTTTAATACTTAAAGGGAAGGGTTAAAGAGAAAAATTTGTAGAATAATACAGATACAAATTATAATGTATTTTCCTTGAAATTTAGAATTTTAAGAGCTTTTTCCTTAGTTCCATAAAATATAGATTTAAAAACACATTAATTAATGCGGAAAATATTTATTTTATTTTATTATTTTAAAACTTTTCAAGTCAGTAAAATTATTATATTCAGGTGAACCTCCACCAACCTCCAATTGAATTGAAATCCCTTAAAAACAACACTTTAAAGTATGCTACAAAATCTCACAGTCCCTCATTAATTCATAGCATACTTTTAGGCACCTTTTTTAATTGATTTAAAATCCTTTCAAATTGTTTTTAAATATTTTAAAATGATTTAAAATCTACAAACATTTTTTTTAAACTTCAAATTATATTTTCGATTTCCCAAAATATTAAAAAACGTTCTTTCCAAATTTTCCTCCTTCAATTTCCTTACCAGTTTGCCGTCCTTCTGGCCGTCATCTTCATCATCGAACTGGCCGTGGGCATTGCAGCCAGTGTTTTCAAGAAGGACCTCGAGATGATGGTCAAGAACTCCCTGCAGGAGTCCATCAAGCGTTCGAACAGCGAGGACACCATGGCCTGGGACAACATCCAGCAGAAGCTGATGTGCTGCGGCGTCGATTCTCCAGCGGATTGGAGGACACTGAGTGCGAACAAAACTCTCCCAGCCAGTTGTTGTCAGCAGCAGTTCATCGACACCACTGTGGGACACTGCCTCGATTCCCCAGCTCTGGGCAGGGATAAGTTCTTCCAGGACGGGTGTGTGGGCAAGCTGAAGGCTCGGATTGAGAAGAATGCCATTATTTTGATTGGTGTGGGCATTGGCATTGCCTTTATACAAATTCTGGGCATCGTCCTGGCCTGCTATTTGGCCAGTTCCATACGCCGGGAAAGGGCCAAGTAAAGTTCTTTGAAGGAGTTTCCCCATCACCGTTTTTAAATTAACGTAGTGGCCTTTATTTAATGATTGAATATTGCTCAATTTACACAACACGAAAGAACATTTTTAAATTGAACGAAAAGTATACAAAAAAAAACGCAACAATCTAATGTCGAGGATTATTTAAAACAATTTTCTTGCCTTTACATATTTTTGTTTTAATTATATCATCTCTTGATCTTCCCAAAATGAATTTTTCTTGGAAAATAATTTATAGTTCTCTCCTCCGTTTAGAATTAATCAGCATTAACTTCAGAAAGAATTACCTAAATAAAATATCTTTAAATAACCAAATATTATTTCCTATTTCTTTGAACAGTTCTGGATTTATCTAAATATTTTGTAAGAAAGTAGACCGATTTTTAGAGGCTCTTAGAAAATTAATTTCCATTGATCATTAATAGTTAAATCCCTTTTTGATTATTAATTAAACTTAATATTTATCTGAACAAAAAACTATAAAAAGTATAAGCTATTAAAGTTCGGATCTTTTAAGACCTTTTCTGTTCTAAAAATATATATGTGTTCGAAAATAAATATATTTTTCCTAATTTAAGCAATAAATATTAATTTCCTTTCTAACTTACCTTTCTACAAAGAATAAATTACAAATTCTGGCTTTTTATTATTGAATAAATAATTAGGTATCCATTGTTGTATTTCCTAAATAATAAATATTACTTTGTAACCTGTTAAAAAAAGAATTCACAACAAAAATCTCCAGTTTTTAGGTGTCTTCTAGTAATCTTTATTTTAAAGGATCTACAGGGGGAAGTTGGGAACTTGCTTTTGCGATTATTGGCCAGGCTCAGCGTCCACTTAAGCTTGAGGAGTCCCGGATCATGGACTACGGATTACGGGTACCATCTATGACTACGGAGTGGACGCCGATCAGTGGTGTCTTCAGCGGGGTGCGACTGCGGCTTAACGAGTGCTCGACTACGGCTACGTCCCCTAGAGGCAAATGCAATTTAATGGTCGGGTTTCCACTGGAACTGAGAACTAGGAGCTCTACTTGCTCTGGAGCAGGGCCTCCGAGAGGCGTTCTATGGCCGTCACTGGCCCCTTGCGGCTCTCCTTCTCGCCGCTCTCGAGGAGGGCCGCGGCAGCAGCTGCCTCGGCGGCCTCGGCCTCCTCCAGGACGCGGGCCTCCTCCTGTTCCCGCTGCTTCTGGTAGTGCCGGAACTCTGTGGGCGTGAGCATGCCCCTCAGCACGGTCTCATAACTCACATTGACGCCCTTGGCCCCCATCTTCTGGTGGAGCTTCCAGCACTCGCGCTCCTTCAGGCTCCTCACATAAGCCGGATAGTTGTGATCCGGCGGCGGCTGCTGATCCTCACAGTTCGCGGCATTATTGTTGTTCTCCTTCTTGGCCTCATCCGGTGGCGTTAGGGGCAGCTCCCCTGATCCTTCCTTCTTCAAGGAAGATCCCTGATCCATCTTGCCTGGAACAACGTCAGTTAGGAAAATAGAGACGGGCGGCGCTGTGGGCGGCCGGTTGGCGCGGATGCGGGCGGCCAGAGGTGCTATCGAGCCGCGTCGAATCATGTGCGAGTACTCCTTGGAGGCCAGTTGGAAGGTGGGCGGATAGCTGTCTTGAAACGAGACTGCCAGAAAGCTTTAGTGGGGTTTTGGGGGAGCGGAAGAGTGCAGGTGTATGGAAGCATGCTTTTTCCTTGCTTTGTAGACTTAAAAATTACTTGCTTAACGATGAATATATTTATTTTTTTTTAATATTTTTTAAATCATTAAAAAATTAATACTCAGGATAACGAAATCACTCAAAAATTGCGCCCAAAAGTAGGCTACAAAATCTCTGAACCCCTCATTGGTTCATAGCATACTTTTGGGCATTTTTAAATTGATTTAAAACCGTTTTAAATTGATTTAAAATCTTTTTAAAGTCTCTTAAAACGAGACTTCCAGAAAGCTTTAGTTGGGTTTTGGTGGAGAACGAGATTGCAAGGCAAAAGGAGGTGTATGTATATATGAAAGCATGCTTTTTCCTTGCTTTCTGGAGACTTACCCGATTTGCCCGTCTTCCTCAAGAGCGGCGCCCTTCGCTGCGCGGCTCCTGGCTGCTGCTTCTCCGAACCACCACCCGGTGGCGATGTTACCGCCGTGGAGCAGTTATCCTCCCGCTCGGAATCGCTGCCCTCGGAACTCAGCAGGGAGACCAAGGTAATCACATCCGGGGCCACCACGCTGCGGGCTCGATTCAGAGCCTTCTTGGAGGAGCTGCTGGCATTAGAGGCTCCTCCACCCGAGGATGATGAGTCGCCGCCCAGAACATCGATTGGTGCCCCGCCTCCGGAGGACGGGGTCCTGGTAAAGATCTTGCGACGCCGCAGCTTCTGCTGACTCCTCTTGCTGGCTGCAATGACACCCTTGCTGCTCTCGTCCAGGCCACGGACCGGAGCGGACATAGCACGCACCAAAGGCGGACGCCTCTGGACGGTCAGGGCCGGGGAGATGCTCAGGGGGATCTCTGCGGAGATCTCTGCAGCCTGCGAGTGATGATGCTCCGGCTCCGGGTCCTGTTCCGGCTCCAGGTCCTGCTCCCGCTCGTTGGTGGCCCGTATCGTCTGGGACAGGACTATGTTGAGATTTATGCGATTCTTGTCCGCCTTGGCGCTGCTGCAAAGGGAAAGTGAGAAAGGGAAATGGAATTGGAAATGGAAAGTTTCGAGTGACCTACTAGCGTCGCCCGCCTTCTAAATTTAAATCAAATTATTTGGCATTAGTTGCGGGCTGGGCCCGGCAATTTATGCTGCTCCCGATTCCGGCGCGAATCATGCAAGGCACCAGAAATAGAAATTAACTTTGCGATGAAAAAGGAAACCATGTCAATTACGTTTACAATTGGCGCCCCGAAAAGCGGAAACCCCGACGAAAGTGAGTCTACGATTGCCGGGAGGGGTCAGTGAACCCTATGGGTACAATTTCCCAGAGCTATCAGGTGCTCTATACCCTCCCCAAGTTTTCCACCTCGCTATCTTGTCAGCGGGCAATGATCGACTTAAGTGTGCCGCCAGGTGGGTGAGCTGCTCCTCCTGTTCCTCCTTTCGTTCCTTTCGCGAGCATGTCTAGCGTGTGTTATGCACTGGAAACATAAAACTTTGACGTTTGATTTCGGCGTGAAGCATGCAAATTGCACACACACCACACTCTCCCACACACACACAGCCAGAACTTGACGCCACCGTATCGAAAGTGTCACTTTCGCCATATTTATATGGATGATATGGATTTCAGGGCAGACATTACAACTGCCTACAGTTTATTACGTATACGCACTGTGCGCTGGCACCAAGGTCAAACAAGAAAGGAAGCCTCTGCATGGGGGGCTTGGGTTTCCATAGGTGCCACAATTTATTCGGAATATATTTTTTTTGGCTATTTCAATTCAAGCAATTTGTGGTGGCCCCTTGAGAGATACTACTCCAATTTCCATAAGGTTTCAAGGTAATTCTAATGAGTTTTGTGGTTCCCCTAACTGTGGACTATTAAAGGTTTGACTAATTCTCCTGACAAAAAAGTGTTTTAGTTGGAATACAACCATAAACGGGCTTTGAATTATTCTAAATAATTTCCAACCTCACTTTTTTTTTTTTTTTAATAATATATTAATTTATTATATATCTCTATAAGAAGAACCATTGTACAATTGTTTTTCTAAAATTTGAGTTGAATTGGATGATAAAAAAGGAAGTTATAAGACAGCAAAGTTGAAACTCAATACCTATCTCGCTCACACTTCCCTCAAAGGGTTAGTCGCGACACAAACCGTGAGTCCTTTACTTGAATGCTGTATGTAGTAAGCCCAAATTAATATGCCTTGAGTCCTTTACTTGAGTTCTGTATGTAGTTGGCCAAAATTAATATATTTTCACGACTTCTATATGAAGTGAGCCAAAATAAATCTATTTTTTCGTCTGTAGCTTTCTTACTTCCTTTATTAAAGTGTTAAAGTTTGAAAATAAATAAATATTCCTTAAAAATGTTTGTATAACAAACAATGTAGTTATAAGACACAAAAGTTGAAACCCATTATCTATCTCGCTCGCACTTGACTTAGAAGGTTAGTAGAGTCGCAAACCGTGAGTCGCGAACTCAAAGGTTTGGCTAAAGTGAACCAAAATTAATATATTTTTTCGTCTCTAGCTCTCTTAATTGTCTTATCAAAATGTTTAAGTTTGAAAATAAACAATTATTCTTTAAAAATATATGTTTGTATGATAAACAGGGAAGTTATTAGATAACAAACTTAAAAACCAATATCTATCTTGCTCGCACTCGCCATAGAAGGTTAGTAGAGTCGCAAACCGTAAATTGGTAATCGAGTGTTGGGTAAATTAATTTGAATAAAATGTTTTAGTGTTGAAATAAATAAATTATTTTAGAAATTATTAAGCAATGAAAATATGCTACATTTTCTTTAAATATAAGCTAAAATGGGTTAAGAAAAATTCGAAAATGTTATAAGAAAAGTCCTTATATTAGAATAATCCCATAGCCACCTTCTTAATTCCTTCCTATCTGAACCCTTAATTTTAATTTTTTAATTAACTCTACTCACATCTTCGCCTCCGCCTGCTCCGCCTGCGTATTCCTCTCCGGTTCCTGGTCCTTCAACAGCGATGTAGTAGATGACCAGGCCACCAGGCTCTTGTCCCTCAGCCTCAATCCCTGGACCTGTGAGGCTGTAATCCGCGGAGCAATCCTGGGCGTGGACTCCTCAATGGCCAGAGATGTGGTCCTGCTGCCGGGATACAGCTTCTGGCGTATATTCTCGATGGATCTGCCCACGGAGAGGCCGCGCGAGAGATAGCCCCGCTGCTGGGCCGAGAACCTGGCCGTGGGCTCTATGAAGGAGTGCTGTTTCCGCACCGACAACGGCAGTTGGTAGCGACCGCCAGGAGTCGACGAGGAGGAGGAGGAGCTGGTGGACAAGGGAGCGTTCGTCGTCTGGTGGCGACGACGGCTGGCCACAGACAGCGACATGGTGACAGCCAGGTTAGCCTTGATAACCTTGATTAGCAACGGTGACGATGAGTGGTTGCGGCTGGAGTGGGTTTCGGAGTGGGTGTAGAGGTGAGTTTGGTTAGAACTTCAAGAACTCCGTGGTGGTGGCTTACGTTTCAATTGCCAATCAATGTGGCACATCGAATGCAAATCAATTACGAAGTCATTAAGCCAGCGGCAATAACTTTGTCAACAAAAAGAAGGAAAGCTGACTGAAGTGAAAGCCGAGCAAATCGCACAGAAACCGGCTGAAGTCACGAAAGCGAAAGGTATCGCAAAGGATACAGATCCAGTTGGAGATCGCGATGAGGTGCCTTCTGACGTCCGCGTCGTCCACTTGGCTCGAATGCCCTGCACCGACTGCGTTTTTTTGTGAATGAAGAAGGAGCTTCGTTTATGTTGCCAACAAACAATCAACAAAATCGCAACGTTGGCAAGGAGTCCGGAGTCCGTACTTCGGAGTCCGCCTGTTATGCTCGCTCTCTCTATGGCTTTACGGCTCCGTTGTTTGTTCCATTTCCTGCTCACACCCGCACGTCAGACAACCAGCCAACTACCACCACCCGCCAAAAGGACACTTAAAAAAAATAAAAATTATATCTTAGATTTGATTTAATCTTTTTTCGATAGTTCTTCTAACTAACTTACTTCTTTATTTTTAACATTAAGCTGATATGCGCCTAGATAAAACCCTATTCTTTAATGATATGGTTTATCGATATATAATATTTGCTTATCGATTTATCGTCTTATCGCTTTATCATCTTATCGAATTTATTACTAAACCTCAAATTTTATAAAAACTTGTTGTTGTCGTATCACAAAATAAGCAAGACTATTTATTTACAATATCAGAAAATTAAAATCGTTCTAAAAGGTTTTGTATAAGAAAGGAAATGAAATCTTTTCGATTTTTCTTGATATGTGGGGCGTGCGATATTTATCGAACTTATTGTTTTGTAAGAAACGAAGAAACGAAGAATGCAAGTATAATATTTTGTATTTGATTATAAACCTTGTATTTAGTAACAGATTCAGAGAAAAACATCTGCAGAAACCACACAAAATATTTTAATTTCTAATGTACTTTATTTCAGATAACTAGCTTATTTATTTATCAAGCAGTTGGAAATATTAGAAAACTAATTGAAAATTTATAAAAGATACAATTAAAAATAAAATACAAAATCCAGAGCACCTCTTAGGCTTCTCAGACCTCTGAAGCATCTACCCCTTCCGCTGCACTGAAATTCCCAAAGGGTTCTAGCTGAATACTGCTCATAACCAAACTAATAAATAAAAATAGGGTACTGATAAAGATACTAGCAATGAGAAAAACAGTTGTATATCTAAACCTGATGATTGTTTTTCAGAAGCAGATTTTTTAAGTAAATCCCTTCTCACAATATTTTTTCTGAGTGCACCCATCCCCCTAGCCACCCCGCTCTATTTCGCCAACCCCTTCCGGAGACACGTGCAATTTCGCTGGGGTCTGGCAAGTTTTCGACTGCGACTCAATGAACCCGCACGAACTTTTGTTTTCATTTACGAACCACCAGAGCCCACCCACTTTACGCCTCATAATCGAAAGGATTACAGCATTTTTGTTTGCCTTTTCTAGCTTTTTGGCAATATGCAAATCCGACCGTGAATGAATGAATTTTTGGCAAAAAGTATGAAAAGCGGCGGGGAGAGGAGAAATGCGTACAAGTCGCTCAATGTCAGCGAAATTTCGTTAGATGCAAATTCAGTTGTCACTATGTGTGTATCTCTCGCTCTCCCAGATGGATGTGAAAAACTTTCACATTTGTGACAATTTCAAATTCATCAAAGACATGCAAAGTTCGGCGGTGGAAAAGTTCCGTGCGCGGTGGCAATCAAAGAAAAGTAACGAACGGAGCGGGGGGCAGCAAACACAAACACAGAAAAATGGCATAAAATCCAAAAAAAAAAAAAAAAAAAAAAAACAAAAAAAACCAAAAAAAAAAAAAAAAAAGTAAAACCAAATCAAGCCCCAGCCAAGGTCACAGGCCAAGCATATGTATGAATGCCTCCCTGTTAGCCAAAGTATTTATACGAATGTATATGCCTTTGTGATTGCCAATAAAATGTACTTAAAACAAAACGGCAAGAAAGGCCAATCGCTGCTGGATGGGCATTAATCATTTCCAGTCAATATTTATGGCTTGACTTTGACGACGCGCTTTGCACCGATCGGACAGGAATCCGGTCCCCGCCACAGCTCAGCTCCTCCTTGGGCTCCTTGTGCAATTGCGAAATTCGAAATCAATTCAATTACAATGCAAATGCCGTAAATATAGTAGAGACGGACCCGTAACCAAATACGGAGCGGTACGAACGGGGCAACATGTCAGAGCAAAACTTATTTTAATTACGAAAAGCGTGGGAAAAAGAATTACTGTAACTGGAACGGATCCAAATGGGATTTTTGACTTTTTGATTCGGGATAAAGAATTTTAAATAGGTTTGATTGGATTCTAATTTTTTTGTTTATTCGATCTCAGGATTTCCAAAGGTTTATAATTATTATTCAGTGTTTATGTATTGACTGCCAACTTCTGTAAACTTTAAACTTTGAAGTAAAGAAGCAAAGAAATTTCAAACGATAGAAAATTAACCGCCAAATCGATAGAAAGCCTTTATTTCACAGTCAAATAGCTGTCATAGCTAAACTTTTTTCATATTTCACAGATTAGCTATTTCTTAGCCAAAAAGTATAGTACATATACATATATTTATATATATTTATTTTTTAATATATATACTTTATAATTTTATTTTCTTTTCTTTTGTTTTTATCTTGTCTACTTTTAGCTATTTTCTTTTAGCTACTTTTTCTAGCCGATAGTTGGCTTCACTGACGTTTCGTGCTGTCGGCTTTAATCGATAGTATCGGTGTTTTGACAGCTAAACGTCAGATGACGTTTCGTGCTGTCGTGGCGATTGTTAAAACTTTAAAGAAAGTCTGCAGTTGAGCTCTCCGCTTAAGTTCACCCGATTCCTCAATAAAAACCAACACAAAAACCTCACCAGGATGTCCCGTCAAGTGCTCGCCATCTTCTTGATTGCCGCAGTGTGCGCCTCCGGCGTGTACGGAAGCTGCAAGGCCACCGTCAGCTCGTTCAGCACTCAGGATGCTACGATTCTGACCCAGCTGGCCCATGTCGGCGAAATCACGCTGCAGTGCAGCGGAGCGGCTCCTGCCAGCTTGTTTGCCGAGTTCCCCTGCGGCAAGGTGGTGCCCGTGGCCCAGGTGGGCGACAACAAGTACCAGGTGAGTCGCGGAAGTCCGCCCTGGAGTTTGGGCAGTACCTAATCCCTGTTTTTCGCCCCACTTTAGGTGAGCTGGGTGGAGGACATCAAGCAGGGCAGCAGCGGCAATGTCCAGGTGCGTCTGTTCGACGAGGACGGCTATGCCAATGTGCGCAAGGCCCAGCGCGATGGCGATAAGGTGTCGTCGGTCAAGTCCCTGCTGGACATTGCTGTGCCCACGAAGAGTGCCTACAAGGGTCCCTGGGTGAAGGCCGAGCTGCTGGCCGCCTTCCTCGTGGGCGGCGTCGCCTACTTTGCCTTCACCACCAAGAGCAAGGTGCAGGCCTAAGACGGAGGAGGATGCCGCCTCGTCATCGACTTCCTGAATGAAATTCATTCGCATTAAAATCACCTAGCATCAAATTTTGGCCCCGGGTGGTCCCCCCAGAAGAGATTTTTCCACATTTTGTACACCTAAGCATCGAAAGGATCGATCGCCCGTCGCCCCCCCCCCAAAATAAACAGATAAAAAACGAATCTATTTTGAGATTAATTTAAGTTTAATTTAGATTAAAGATAGCTTGTACGAGATTAAACCTGTCCGGAGGAGGAGCCCACGCCCACCGTCGAGGAGGGCACCCCGTTCATGGTCGCCTCCTCGTCCGAGGAGATGTCGATCATGCTCTCGACCCGCGACGGCGACATCACATACACAAAGTGCTCCGTGGAGCCCTCGGGTCCGACTGGCGGCGGCAGGATCACCACGGAACCATCCTGCGGCGGCGGTGGGGGCGTATCGATGCTGCAGTACTTGAGATTCCCAGCTCCCCCGCCCGAATCGTCTGGCGGCGGCGCCCCACCGTTGCAGTCAAAGTTCTCCAGCTCCAGTTCCAGATCGCTCACGATCCGCATGCACCGCATTTTGGCCAGGGACTGGAACTTCATGGGCATGGCCCGTACCTGCCGTGCCAGGCTCAAGAAGAACAGGGTGTTGGCGTCCAGTTCCCGGTTGGCCTGCAGCACGGCGGACACATCCCAGTCGCTGGGGAAACGCGGATCGCAGATCTTGCGCGTTTTGGCGGGAGATTGCTGCTGCTGCGGCTGTTGCTGCTGCTGTTGGATCTGTTGCTGCATCTGCACCTGGGGCTGTTGGAATTGACCGGCAGTTCCCACAGCCGAGCAACTGAGATTGATGGCTGCCGTCTGCGGCGAAGGTTGAACCCGCCGCACCTTGGACGCCGGCGGTGCTGGAGGCGGCGGGGGTGGCGTGGGGTTGCCCAAGGGCAGGGCAACGCCGGTACAACTGCCGCCATTTAAGCGATTCGCATTCTGCACTTGGTTGGCCAGGTTCTGGAACAATCCCAACGGAGCCCCGGCCGCAGCTGCTGCGGTTAGCTCCTTCTTGAAGTTATCCGCGGCGGCAAAGAGATGTGGCTCGATGATCAGGCAGCCGACATTGCCGCTGGGGCCGGTGGAGCTGCTGCATCCTGGTGGCGTGACCGTGGACGGCATTGGCAGTCCAGCGGCCACTGCCGCCGCCTTGAGCGTGGCCAGCGGGAACATCTGCTGGGCCAATCCACCCATGTTGCCCATGCCCATGGGCAGGTGGTTGGCCAACGAGGCCAAGGCATTCGCATTGGCCTTGCTGACGGCGGCAGCAGCTGCAGCTGCGGCGGGCGAGATGGGCAGGGGCAGGACGACGGCGGAATTGCACTGGCCACTGGTGGCCGGCGGTGTGAGCGAGCTGAGCGGAGCAACTGCAGCACAGTTGAGACTCCCATTGGCGCTGCCATTGCTATTGCTATTGTGATTCAGCAGTCCAACTCCGCCAGATCCTGATCCTCCGGCCAAATTGCTGCCCGGCGAGATCATATTGGGAGGCGTGGCCACGCCCAAGCTGGACGTTGGAGCGGGCGCCAAGGTGCTGCTCAAAGCCGTTGTGTACGTATTGACCGTGTGCGTGCCAATCGAAGAGCAACCCGCCGAGGCCGTGGCAATGGTGATCTTCAGTTCATCCTCTCCCCCATTGCTGGCCGCCTTGGCCAGGACTTGGTAGCCGAAATCACACTCTGTGTCGTCCTCGTCGTTAGACTTGCCATTGCCATTGGCGGAGTTTCTGCAGCAGGATAACAGATTAGTTTTGAATGGGATATGGGCACGAGAAAAGAGTTAGTCACCTGCCCGGTCCCTGGAAGGGCTTAAGGAACTCCATGTGGTCGGCATGGGCCCAGTACTGGTACTTCTTGGATGTCTTGGTTCCGACGCGAAACGAGCGCAGATACTTGGTGTAGCTGTCCCTTAGATTCTTCCATTTTCGCTTAGAAGCCTCTGCAAAGGGAAAATATTGGGGAAAATTAAGAGACGTTTAATATAAATATTTGCCTGAATTAAAAACCATTTAAATATGCGTCTAAAAGTATGCAAACGTAAATTGTATATAATTTTTGGAGCCCTTTTCAGAGAATTTCAAAACGCTAGCACTTTCTGAATGTTAAACATCCTAATTGCTTTTATTCAGCAGGAAAACACTATTATTTACAGCCCAAAATTTGAATTTTTTGTAAATATCAGTGAAAAGTGTGACCGCTTGCAAGCTCCGCTAAAAATGCATTTTCTGCGTGCTTGCGCCTGTCTTAAAATACCAAATCTTAATTGCAACACCATGCATTGGTCAGTCCAGTTTCGGATTTCAAACGATTTACAAGTGCATTTTCTGAGTACGGCAACGGGACAGTTCAAATATATTTAAGTGTCTTCGATCACCTGACAGGTACTATAAAACAGTGTAATTAATAAAAACAACAACAAAGTACATTTGGTAAGTACATTTTTGTGATTCCCCGAATTGGAATACATTTGAAGCGCGTCATTCTCATTATCTCAATAATACACTTGCAATAATGCTAATGTGTGAGTACATATAGAGAAAAATGCGCTTTATCTTTGTTAGAAACTTTCAATAATTCGAGTCCTGATTTTACTTTAAAATCATACAAAATTATGCCGGCTAATCAAAAAAAAAAAAGACAAACAAATAAATTATGTTTATGTGAGAGAGCAGAGGCCAATACAGGGTGTTCAAATATTTCCGATTGAGCACATGTTTCTAGAAAAAAAAAATTGCATGGTAACATGGCGAATAAGAATTGTTGCGTATGTAAGCCATTAGGCCTATATCCCAATTAATTATTTAAAAATTTAATCACAGGTGGTTGCGTGTTTCAGTTATGTCTCGCACCTGGCAATGCCGCCCAATGTTTTTGTTTTGAAAAGCTCTCGCACTCTGCCTCCCACACCCCCCACCCACACTCTTGCTGGGGCCAGACTGCTCTCGCTCTTTATCTCTCTCTCTATCGCTCTCTCAGCATCAGAGAGCGCGCAGTTTTCGCTCAGTTTCTGTTTTTGTTTGTTTTTTCTGCGTGCCAGTGGCAGCAGCAGCAGCAGCAGCAGTGCCAGTGCCAGTGTTTTCCTTTTATTTTTTGTTTTCTGCTTCTCGCTGCAATTTGCCGACCGCACTCGCGCTCCCGCTCCCCCCCCACACCACAGCGCCACACATACGTACATACATATTTTATATATATACCAGCGTTCGAAAAATATCAGGCCGGGCGGCGGTTTGAGTTTGTCCGCTGACAGGTACACACACACATACAGCACGGTACAGCAGTGTGTGGCTGTTCTACGTAATTCAATTTCAGCCGCCGCCGCCGCCTCCTTTGGGTTATTCTTTTGATATTATTGTGGTATTACCTACCCACTGAGAGACCAATCTCGTCGGCGATTTGCGTCCACACCTTTAGCTTCACTTCCACGTTCTTGTAATCCGGATTGTGATTGTTGTACACCACATCGTACTTCTTGACGATCTCGATGAAATCGGAGGTGTTATCGGACGTCGTCGATGATTCGCTTATTGCGCGCGCCACTTTCACATCCTTCATGCTAACTAACGGTTTTTCTAAACGTGCGTGGGCACTAGCGACCTCTCTGTCTCTCCTCCCCCGTATTCCCTTAAGGCGCGAGCGAGCGAGTGAGAGAGAGCAGCAGCAGTACCGGAGAGCGGGCGAGAGAGAGAGAACTGCGAACCGTCGGACTACCGTTGTATGACCGCTCCGGCAAACGTTGGACACTTGAATGAAACGACGCGACGACGACGACGAACAGAGCTGCATGCACACCCAGGCGAGCCAGCAGCAGCGACAGCAGCGACGGCGGCGGCGACAGCAGCAGCAGCAGCAGCAGACCGTGCCCCCACCCTGCTGCCTCTGGTGCTCCCCTTCCTTCCCGACATGCCGCTCCCCACTCCACCTCCACCCATGCCCACCAACACCGCGCGCGCACACTCTCACACAAACGCACACGCCGTTGGAGGACGTGTAAAGAAGAACAAGAAGAAGGCAAAACCTCATCATCATGACAAACAGAGGGGGAGGGACGCAGAGAAAGAGAGGGGCTCCAGCGTTAACCGCCCACCAGGCAAAAGGCAAAAGGCAACAAAAAAAAAAAAAAGAACACTCGAGTTGTTGCCGTATGTTGTTTTTGTTGCTAGTTGCACCATAGTGCCTTGTATGCTTGTACTTTTTCCATATATATATTTGTATATGTATGTGCATGCGACAGAATTGCGATGCTGCCCCCTGAACACCCGCACTTTTCTGCTGCTGCAAAATCAGCGCTTAAATGCAATTTGCACTGAGGAAACTGTTGCACCCGCCTGCATTATCACGTGCCGACGCAGCGAAGTTCAAGGTCATAGGGAAATGGCCGAGGGCAGCATGAAAATCGAAGATACAATATATCAACCAAATATCGAAAGGATGGTCAGAGAGACGAAGGAGAGTGAGAGTGTAAAGCCAAGAGAGAGAAGTCAAGATCGCCAGCTAATCCTTATCAGTTGCGGGAAAGAGAGTGAAACATTGTACCGCTAGGCGATAGCTTTCATGGGAGGAGAGAGATGCCAGGCCCAGCCAAGAAGTGGCTACATCGATCCGTCTCGTTCTACTCCGCCGCTACCTTGTGCCCCCCTCCCTAAGCTCTTTTTGCACTCCTTGGAGCTTGTTATTGTTGTTGTTCTGCTGCGACCAAGTTGTTTTTGTTGCCTGCGAACCTACGACCAGTCAGGCTACCTACATACCAACCTCCCCACGCCCCCGCTACGCCCCCATTGACACGGGTTTACCGCGCCGCTGCGAGAAGAAGAAGCACCAGCAGCAGCAGGAGCCAGGCAGTGCGGCGGGAGGGGGGGAATGGAGCGAGGTATGGCGACGGCCCCAAACTAACACACAAACACGCGGCTATACTTATAGCAAGGCGACGACGACGACGACGACGGCGGCGGCGCCTGTTTATGTATGTACGTGTGTTCGCTTGTGCTTTGGCTGCGTGTGCCTGTATGTTTGTATCTCTTCAGCTTGTGCGGGTTTTTTGTTGCTTTTATTATAAGTATTTTTTCGCTTTTCTCTCTTCCTCTTCCTCTCCCTCTCGCTCACTCTCAGCCCCCCAGCCTTTCCCTCTCCCTTCCTTCCACTCGCTCGTTCGCACAAGTCCTGGCGGCCGGCTGCCCCCGCTTCTCTCTCTTCCTCTTCCTCGCCCTCGCACACACACACACACACACACACTCGCATAGCTCCCGGTTTGCCAGCTCCAAACATCATCATCATCATTGCCATTCGCCATCATCGTCATCATCATTGCCAGCCCCCAAACAGCAGCAGCAGCAGCAACAGCAACAACAGACCACAACAACAACAACATTTCGTTGAATAGAGGGCGGGCTTGAAGGGGCATAGAGGGAAGGTGGGGGGGTCGCTGGGCGTTTTGGCGTTCGGCGGCGAAGGCCTGTCTATATGTATCCGTGTACATCGTACGTACAGCTGCTGTGTAGCTGTATGTGTGTGTGTGGCTGCCGCAAAACGAGAGGAAAAGGAAGGCGGCAGAGTGGGGTTGCTCTATGCCAGCGAGCTGGAGCGGAGCGAAGCGGAGGAGAGCGGCCTACCGCCGCTGGTGGAGCTCGGTTGCTGTGTTGCCTGGTGTGGATGTTGCTGCTGCTGCTGCTGCTGCCGCTGCCGCTGCTGCTGCTGCCTTTCGCAAATCGATAAACGATGTCCGGACTGCGGAGTAGGCGAGCGAGCGCTTTGCGTGTGCACATACACATGTATGCCTATATATATATATACATACATACATATGTACAGCCAGGCATATATATATAATATACACAGGCAGAGTGTGAGTTGTACATAATGTAGGCGGTTTTTATATGTTTGTTGGCCGCCTAACGGAGTTTTGATGCAATCTGCACCAAATACATATTTACTTACACATGCACTATGCACCTGACCCCAAAAATCATCCTCACACGCCGCCCCATTCAGAAACTATTCTGCATTGACCCCAGCATTTATTGCATATTGCAACAATAAACTTTGGCCTCATTGATTAACTCTCCAACTTAAAGACTAAATTTCAACACATATTAGAAGAACTTTAGCTAAAATTAGTGTAATCTATTTAAATACAAAGCATCCAATACTTAAAGCTAAATTATCACTGATAACAGAAGGATTGCAGCTCTAGCTATTCAAATTTGCAGGCTTTATTTGAAAAGGAAATCTAAGCTTTTTCACACTCTTCACCCAATGCTAGAGTCAGTTGGGAATTATAGTCTTACTAAACCTCTAAACTGGTCTTGCGTTTTAGCTGGAAATGCATTTTCCTACATTTTCCTTTATTCTTAATTCGTTTATTATTACTCTATAATCTTTCCTATAATTCTCAACTTGTGTTGGTTAAATAGAGTCCACCAGATCTGTATTTAATACTAATTTTGACAATTTCTGTTTAGCAATAATATATTTTTACCTTTATAATGGTAAAGGTTCTGTAACTCATTATTATTTATTTTAGCAAAGGGTTCTAGCTAACTCAAGGTTAATTTTTATACCCGGTACCCATAGGGTACAAGGGTATCATAAGTTAGTGCCAACCGAAGAATGTATGTTACAGGTAGAAGGAGAAATCTCCGACTCTGTAAAGTATATATATTCTTGATCAGCGTCACCAGCCGAGTCGATTTAGCCATGTCCGTCTGTTCGTCTGTCTGTCCGTGTGAAACAACAGATCTCAGAGACTATAAGAGCTAGAGTTACCAAATTTGGTGACAACATTGGAATTTGTTGCACGCAGATCTAGTTTGTTTTAAAATTTGGCCACGCCCACTTCCGCCCCTGAAAATCATAAATACGTTATATTAGCTATTTGCGTGATATTCGGCTTAAAGTTAATAGATACAATAAATTAATAAAATAGAGACGGACGTTTCCTGAAAACTTCAATAAAATGGGATGAAAAACATGGGAGATATTAGCAATAAGGTTTGAATTTTAACACACCGCCCTAAGGCACTGCTGTTGCAAGCTGTAGCCGACAGGTGGCGCATTCGAGCCTTGGCCGTGCGATATAATGGCGCCAATGTATGTATGTACATTACATTGTATGTACAATTTTAAATTGCCTTTTAATGTGAAGCGCTAACGTTTAGGTACCGGGTATCTCACAGTCGAGCACAGTCGACTGAAGCTTTCTTACTTGTTACCTTTATAATGGTAAAGGTCATTCTGTAACTCATTATTATTTATTTTAGCAAAGGGTTCTATAGCTAACTCCAGGTTCATTTTTTATAGATAAATCGAGATTCGACTATATGTCAAAATATCCAGATAGATCACAGATCCATTAGTGGACTTTGCTACACTATAAACCTCCTAATATTAGCGCCTATTAAAACGAGCGTGCACCAGAATCCAGACTTGAGAATTTTTTGGTGCACTCTTGCATTAATTTTTGACTGTGCTTTGTCGCTAAAAATTTGAATTAAAAGATTAAGAAAAGGTTGCTTAACATATATATTATTTACTTGATAGAAAATTCCTTCTTATATTCATATAAACATAAATTTCAGAAAAAAGGCCCAACTTAAATCAATTGCCATGAGTTCCGTCTTTGAGCAGCACTTGAATGAAATTGTCTCCGACTGTTACAGTCCTGCCGATCATGACGATTTCTATAAAGTCCGGGACTTTGTGAAAAACATCGTAAGGGGAAATCGTCTGCTAAAATCCATATGCGAAGCAGAATTCATAACCTTTGGTGAGTTATAGGTCCCCACATAATGCTATTCATATTATTATTATTCCTGAACGATCTGTAGGAAGCGCCGCCCACGGAATCCGAATGTACGACAACGACGAGTACGACGTGATGATCGAGTTGAAGTTCCCCAACTACGAACAGATCATTGTACGACCGGATCACTATCGTCCGGGGATGGTGCATTTGTGCTTCGAGCAACTGGACTCCGACACCTATGTGGAGGACACCCTGTTGGACAATCGCTGGTATCTGAAACGCCAGGAAGTTCATAACTGGATACAGTGCATCCTAATTGAAGTCCACAATCGCTCGGTAAAGGGATCGGACGGTTATAACTACCAGCTGCAATACCAACGCCGCCATAACTGGCACACCATTACTGCAGTGTCGCAGACCCGTGAGTTCTCCATCGACTTTGTGCCGGCGATTAAGGTTTGGTTTGAGGGACTCGACTGTCAGGTGGTGCCCAAGGCGGCACCAGGACCGAAGCGCTCAAACGGCTGCACCTTCATCGTAAACGTTATCAGGGAGGAACTTGACATGTTCGCTTTAGGCGGCAACGAGATCAGAGACGCCGTCATCCTGCTGAAGGCGTTGTGCGAAGCCAAGGGTCTGCCCAAGATTCGATTCTTTCATCTGGTGTCCGTGGCCTTGTGGTACATGGATCGCGAAGATATCCAAGGATATTCTTTGGACTCCATCTTTCTGGATGTAAGTAGATTTATTCTTAGATAGGTACCTAAGAAATCCTTTTTGATGATTACATATCGTGCTCTCCTTGCAGCTGCTCTATGATCTGTGCCAAGCCTTTGAGGATAACGAGTTACCTTACTACCTATATGAACCTCTGAACCTTCTATCTGCTTTTAAGCCACATCAGCTCGCTGAATACACCCAGGTTCTGGACGAAGCTTACCAGACCCTCCAAACTTATCCACATCAACAGAAGCTTTCCTATGAGCGCTGCAGCGAGCACTTTTTTGAGGAGGATTAAGAAATGAGGATTAAAGAGGAGAAGAGAAAAGAGGATTAAGAAATGTCTATAGCGATGGAGTATATAGACAATATATTATTCGATACCTATTTTCATTTCATGAACTTTTCTTGTAAACTATTTTTAAATGGGCTACGAAATAACCCAGTGTTACTTTTGATAAGCATTTCGTTGACAATATATATAATATAATATTAATCCATCAATATTCCTTTTAGTCCATGTGAGTTATGGGCCCAATGGGTCCCACAATGTCCACATCCCTGCCCAAGGTCTGTTGGCGCTCCTTGATCTGCAGCTGCTGGAATAGGAGCTGCACCAGGATAATCACATAGTTTGCCATGCCGTTGTAGACCTGCCAGGAGAAGAATGAAAGTCAGGCTCCCTATCCCACCTAGATTTTCTCTCTCACCAGGTAAATCGTGGACACATTGAGGATCGTACTGCTCCCCATCAGAGCCGCCTGCCGGTTGTGTATGCGCCAGTGCTGGAAGTCCTCCGTCTGGCGGCGGGCCACATCCTGGCCGGGAAAGTGCCCCGCATAGTTGCTCAGCAGGTGCAGAGTGTTGCGCTTCTGCTGGTTATTTTGAGTATTTTATTAGATGAACACTACACCTTTTTTTACTCGATAGTATCGATAGTTTGCGAAAAAATACTCGAAACTATCGATGGTGCCAATACCGGTAGATTGACAGCTCTAACCCGAACCCACCTCTCGCTGCAGCAAGTAGCCGTAGGTGCTGGTGATGATCACCTTGTAGGAATGTATGGCCACATGGAGCAGCATGAACGTGTATTCCAGGTCCATGGACTCCCTGCTAAGCAGCTTCTGGCAGATGACGTACACGAAGCAGGTCATGATGGTGAAGTCGTAGAAGATGCCGGCGGCGGCGGCAAATCCAAACACTCCATTCAGCTCCGCTAGGAGGGAGGAGCACCGCTTGGACATCACGAATAGATGGTTAATCCGCTGGTGCAGCTCCCGCTGGTCAGCACCGTTTCCCCCCTGATACTGATGCTGCAGGAGCTTCTGCACGAGACGCAAGCGCAGGCGCACAAAGTCCATGATGCCAATGTGAACGAAACCCACCAATCCCACGCAACTGGTCAGCATGGTGTAGGTGAAGGCCATCAGCAGGGTGGACGGGATGCCGCAGGTGCAGCGCGCCGTGTCAAAGATCAGCGAAATGGAGAAGGAGAAGAAGCAGAATCCCACGATCACGGTGCCGTACCAGTACTTCCACCGAGTCCGCTGGTAGTTCCACCTCACCCCAGGAAACTCGTGCGCCACACTCCGATCGAACTCTTGCAGGCTGGATATGAGTCGCAAGTGCCGTCGCCTCTGGGCATCCATTGACAGGCAGTACTCCGCGTAGGTGATGCAGCAGCTGAGGCACTCCCACGAGAAGATGGCCTTGACCAGCGGCGATAGGTGACCGAACATGGCGGCCGCCATCTCTGGATCCCCGAGCTTAGTGAAAACGCTGCCCAGGAAGCAGGATACCAATAGGAGACGGGTCAGCAGGGCATACCCCACTGTCCACTTAGTGGAGCCCGCTCCACCCTGGCCAGGACTGCGCACCCGGAACGTGACCAGGCCCCAGTACAGCAGCAGGCTGTACAGATTCCCATAGCAGTAGAGAAAACCGTCGTCGTGCTGCATCTTTTGGAACTTTTTAGGAATTTGGACTGGCCAGAGCTATTTATTCCCTCGCAGGGGTGGTTAATGAATATTGATTACACATAGATATGATCGGACTAATTGAATACATCGTTTTGGCCGCCTCCCCTCCTCCATGCTAGTCACTGAATTCGAAACTCGTCCTTCTTACACAAACGTAAACTGGCGGGCTTTACTGCGGGCATTCGAGTTGACGGTGCTGTTGCTGGCGGCGGAGTTGCTGGCATTGGGTGCTGCAGTGCGTCGCAGCGCCTTCTGCAGGACATGGGCGTCCGCGGGCTCGATGCGCTTATAGTACTGCTCCTTGGTGTCGACTATCTCGAAACCGAATTTCTTGTAGAACTCGATGGCTCCATCGTTGTTGATTTGGACGTGCCTGCAATCAGAAATCAATGGTTTCAGTTAGTATAGCTTATATTTATCATATGAAATAGGAACTATTTAAGAGAGTTTTACCAAGTTTCATGAAATATACAAGAATAAATGTGTAAACTAACAAATTAACTCAAAAACTTTCTTAAAAAGGGATTTCTTATTAGTTTCCTAACTTAATCCTTTAAAATCTCAATGAAACTGGAAATAAGTAAAAGAAAATAAAGTTTTTTCCCATTAAAACTCTATATTTCTTACAGAAAAATGCTGTCAAAGTTGCCATCCTTCTCGGCAAAGTTCAGGATGTGCTCGAACATGACGGTCCCAATACCCAACCGCCGATATGGCGACAGACATCCCAGGGTCATGATATATAGCCGACGCTGGTTCTCGGTTGTATCAATGCGACAGCAGACGGCGCCTACGACTATGTCATTGTAATAGGCCAATTTGGCCAGCTCGCCGGCCTCTAGGACATCCACGTAGAACTTGTCGTTGTAGGAGACCGGAAAGACAACGGTGTTGAGCTTCTTCAGCTGCTTGATGTTGTGCGGCGTCACATCGCCCAGTTCGATGCTGTTCCTGCGGTTGGGGGTACAAGGGTACAAGTGCAACCAAGCGCCAGAATTAGTTTTAGGTTATGATTCACTGCGGCAGCTCCTGGCGAGGCAGTTTTCCAGTGCGGACACTGCTTACCTGGTCATGGTGTTTGTAGAAATCCTTTTGGTGTTAGAAACGCGCGCTGCGCCTGGAAATTTTAATAGAAAAATGTGTTTTAAGCGCCACAGCTGTTCTGATAGACCAGGTTGCTGGCCGCCTGCTATCGATATCGATTGTTGCCCGCCGGCTTTACACCAGGCAGTTTAGCTACTTTATCGCCAGATACATGGAAATTGCGATTTAAATATTTTAATAAAAATAATTCAAATAATTCATCCGTTATAAATATGGATTTATACTAAATCCGAGGTCTACATATTATACATATAATTTCCAACTAGTTCTAGCTGTCAACAAGTGGTAACCACCCTGATAGTACTGATGAGGGGCACCTCTCCCTCTCCTTCTCTAATTTTTCTTTTTCTCTCCCTCTCTATTCTTCCTATCCCTATCGACTATTTCTCTCCCCCTCCCTCTATAATTCACAACGGGTTCTAGGTGTGCACACTAAATACTATCTAATCTTTCTTTCTCTTCCTCTTCCCTTTTAAAACAGCTGAATAATAATAAAAAAAAATGTAGACAGTGCTTTCTCTTTCTAGCGTTTCTCTCTGAGAGCGGAGAAGGAGAGCTGAAAAGTATTGTCCCCATCAAAGCTGATGAGACTACCTTACATATTTGTATCATGCTAAAATCTAGCTATAAATTTAAATGCACTGGCAATAACATTCCCATCGATAGCTGACTCCGATAGGCGACGCATCTGTGAGTATTTCGATAACACATTTCACAAAAACTAAAAAAACAAGCAACTTTGCGTGGAAATTGTTTAAGTGTCGAATTACCAGCGAAAAATGAATCCCAACATGAACATGATGCCGATGGCGGGCCCACAGATGATGCAGGTGATGCAGTCCTCGCCCTCTGGACCGCCAGTGCCCGTGCAGCACCAGCAGCAACAACAGCCACAGCCGATGCAGCAGCAGCAGCAGGCCGAGAAACTGGACAACATTTCGAGGGTGAAGAGTTTGCTCGGCCCGCTGCGGGAGTCCATGTTCCTCACCATCCGATCCAGCGCCTTCACGCTGCAGCAGAACAATCTAGCGGATAACCTGAAGCGGGACACAGGAGCCCACCACGTACCGCGCTTTGACAAGCATCTGGAGGACTTCTACGCCTGCTGCGACCAGATCGAGATCCATTTGAAGACGGCGATGCAGTGCCTGCAGCAGCAAAACTCCTCCAACCACTATCTCCCCGGCCCGGTGACGCCGATGCGCATGGAGAGCTTCATGCCGGAGAACGCCGGACCCATACCGTATCCCACCTATCTGAATACTGTACGGGTGCATGTCCAGTCGGCGAAGGACATCCACGATACCCTGATTAGCGCCGCCCAGAACATCTCGCAGGCTGATTGATAGTTGTAGTGTTTATTATTTAGTTAGGTCTTATTATTTACCAAGTGTAGCAATAAATATAGCTGATAAATAGCCATTAATTGATTCGTCATTGTTTATATTGTAATTTAAAATTGGGGGATGATCACGGCTTACACGATACTTTCGTGTTATAGCCTAATAATTGGTACATTGTTGAACTACGCTTGTTTTATCTCTAAACAGATATCTTTATAAATACCGGATGCAAACCGGAGTGCGACCACAAGTGTAAAAAGCATAGGAATAGGAGCTTTGATGATGCGCCGAATTTATATATTTCTGATGCTGCTCGTCGAGGTCTACGTAAGATTAGTATTCTTTCTGTTATATTTATTCTATTTGTTATATTTTTTTTTTTAGATGTTACCGACCCCTTTTAAAACAGTTGAAGTGCGCTTGGTATCCTTCAACGCCTCAAGCCCCGACATCTGCGACATTAGCAAACTTCGTATAGTGGGCCGAGACCATAGAATCAACGGCACGACTCATTTGAAGAGGGATATTGACAACGAATCGTATACGATTTCCGCCCAGAGTTACAATGATATCAACGGAAATGGCGAATATAAGCTGATGCCTTTCTCCGTTTCGGAAATGCACGCCTGCGATGCTATGAATACCTATTGGCCCTACACAAACGAAACTTTTGAGTATGGTGTGAACACGGATTTTCCCGGCAAGTTTAAGCCTTGTCCCATTCCAAAAGGAGTGTACTATTACAAGGATATTCTTCCCAATACAGACAAAATTATGGCTGCGGTGCCAAGAGGTTTTATTAAGGGCGTTGTCAGCTTATTCCATAACGGACGGCTGGCCGACACTTATGAACTTATTGTCGAAATTAAGGATAGTGTATTCTAAGGGTATTCATTAATAAAGCTCAACTCGCGAGTATTTCTCTCAACTTTCAAATTCGATTTTATTTTTAATTGATTGCTATCGATAGTTGTAAGCTCTAGCTCAAAGCTAAAATCGATGTATCGGCAGCTCTACCGGACGTGTCACAATTTTTGTTCACTTACGTCGTAAATCTTCACGTTTTTGTTCACTTACGTCGTAAATCTTCACGTTTTTGTTCACTTACGTCGTAGATCGTTACGTTATTGTTTTGGATTTTTTAGGGTGAAATTTCGACTATTTGAGATTTTTTAGGGGGAAAGCAACAATGTTCATCTGGCAACACTGCAATTAGAACGCAAAAGCAAAACATAGCGGCATTTATTTACAACAAAAGGAAGCGGTAAGTCTGAAAAACTCTGCAGTATGTAGCTTAATAATACAATTTTGATTTCCTTTAATAGTTTATAATAAACTACAGAGAAAATGGCAGATGAGCAACCGAATCTTGTGGCTGGCCACCCACCTGCACGTAAGTGCATAAATTGCAGTGGTATGCGTGTGCGTGTGCGTGTGCGAAGGCATGTTTTAGGTTTTTTCCAAATAAATCCAATTGGAAGACTCAATATATGCCTTGCTGGCAATTAATAATGCAGCAATTCGTATCAATGGCCACAATATCTACGGCCTTATCAGTAATTTTACCTGTTTCGGCCAAAGCTGATAAGTAAACAAACAACCCGAGCCCGCACACACACACACACACATAAAAAAGATTCCTACTTTTGTGCTGACGTCAGATGCGTTTCGAGTTCTAATTGTGTTTGGTTTTTGTTTTCTTTCGATTTCCATTTATCGACTTTATAGTCAAGGCAGGCGGCATGAGAATTGTGCAGCACAAGGCGCCCACAGCGGAGCGTGCGCCCAAGGATGCCGAGGATTGCACTGGACTCACAGTGAGTTATTATTATTGGTTATTACTGAAACATATTCATTATTACTTTTATTTAATCACCAGCAACCCATTGCCGTGAACTCCGGCTCGGTGAGCGGTGCTCCCGTTAAGGGCAACACGGACTTTACGCCCGCCTCCGCCCAGGTGGCCCACTCGCCCAAACCCCCGGCAGCTGTCCAGCAGAAGCCCCTGAACCACATCCAGCAGCCACGCAAGTGATGCGGACTTGAATATAATCCTAAAACTTTGATCTTTTGTTAGAATTCTCCTCAATGACCTGAATGGTATTTGATTTATATACTTTATATACGTTTTGCTACTGCATTCCATAAATGAATTTTGCCGCTTTTTCAAGTTAATATTTTGTAATAAAATCTAAAGCCTTTTGTAGGTACCTCAGGTCTGTTTATTTGTGTAATATAAGGTTTTTAAATAGGGCTACTAGCGGTAAAGCAGGTTGTTTTTAGTTTTTAAAAGAGTTAACTCGTATAGAAATCAAGTGATCTTTCCTTATAGAAAAGGTAAAGGTTTAAAGTTTAAAGCATCCCGTGGCAGAGGATTTTTCTCAGTCGGCGTCGCAGCCGCTCACGCACATTATGCACAAAAGAGAACAGAAGAATTAGTGCAGACAAATGGTAATTGTGTGGCCTTTTTTTAGCGTTAAAAAGCTAGTTTTTAGGTTATAGCTATTTTTTGCCATTTTACAATATATCTAAGCTTTTTTTTCCTCTCATATCTAGCCATTGAGGGTTCAATTTCCACTCATACAAATGCAATGTTGGCATTTGACTGCACTGCTTTAAAGCAGTGGTCGGCACGGCCCTATCCCGCGGGATAGGATTTTTCTCAGTCGGCGTCGCTGCCGCTCACGCATAGTATGCACAAAAGAGAACAGAAGAATCAGTGAAGACTAATTGTAATTATGTGTTTAAATTTAGCATTTTTTAGCGTTAAATAGCTAGTTTTTAGGTTGTAGCTAATTTTGTTGCCATATAACAATATATTTTAGCTGTTTTTTTTCTCATAGAGTGTTCGATGTTCACTCATACAAATGCAATGTTGGCATTTGACTGTAGTGGTGCGGACCCCTGCTTTAAAGAGATAAAGAAAGCTCGAGAAGTGATCTTTAGTTATCTTGCAAACAACACAAATCTCTTCGCTCAGCGTTCTTATAATTCCCAAGTTCTTATTCGTCACAGCGTGCCTTTAAATAGGGAAACTTGTGAATGGTAAGTTGCCCCACTGAGCTTCGGTGGTCCGGGGTGCGGACTTCAAATCCGTAGTCGACTAGCGTCGAAGTGGTTCGATTCCACCTGGGGGGCGAATTAAAAAATATAAGATATATTTTTTTTTTTTACATTTATTGCGGTTTCTTTTATCTCCGAAAATTTTCCTATATGGCATTGGCGGCCTTAACTATCCAGGGTCGCAGCACGGCCACATCAGCATAGACGCCGGGGTAGTTGACCTCGCCGCACCTATAGCCCCAGGATACAATGCCTACCAGCTGGTGATTGGCCACCAGAGGACCGCCCGAGTCCCCGGTACAGGCATCCCCTCCTCCATCGGCTGTGTTGGCCGTACAAATGGTTTCCTCGCCCACAAAATCCCAGCCGTAGCCATAATCATCCGAGGCGCACTCTACACGATCTAGGATCGGAAGCTGAACCACTTGGAGGCTGTCGGCAAGAGCTCCTACCTCCGTGTAGCCCCAGCCCGT
The DNA here is from genome assembly GCA_008044355.1 of Drosophila lacteicornis. NCBI lineage: Eukaryota > Metazoa > Arthropoda > Insecta > Diptera > Drosophilidae > Drosophila > Drosophila lacteicornis. The sequence continues at coordinate 252,387 of VNKF01008598.1, forward strand.
GACCGTGGCATTCGTTCCACCTGCCGGAGTCTCCCTGGCCAGGTTTATGGCTCTGACGGACAGGCCAAAGGTGAGCGGCGTGGACAGACGGAGCACAGCAATGTCGTAGTGCAGGAAGCGGGTTTCGAACTGCTCGTGAACCTTATAGGCGGCCACGGGAACCAAGGTTCCGCCGTAGTTGTGGTGCTCTGCACCAACGCGCACCTTCATCAGGGTCACGGATTTCTCATGCAAACAGTGTCCGGCCGTGATGACAATCTCCTTGCTGTAGAGCACGCCGCCGCATTCGTGACGCGCACTGATCTGGATGGACACCTGCCAGGGAGCGTTGCGGATGACCTGATCCTGTCCGCCCACGATACGGCCATTGGTCTCCACCACTGCTGCTGACGCCGCTCCGAGGAAGAGGAGGACCAGCGCTACTCCGTAAACAGCCATTCCGAAAGCCAAGTGCAAACTGCCAGCGCCTGAACTTAAAACCCAGACATGGCGGGTCTCCTCGCCGGGCTGTAAAAGTTAATCGCCGGCTAATAGGAGCTTATCGCCGGCAATAGATTCTATCATGCTATCAGGTAGCTTGGGCCTGTTCTACACTTCACTCGGCGATAGGAAAACCAAGTACCCAAGTTACCCAGGCAACGCAACTCAAACCCATTTCCCAGCAGCGAAAATCAACAACAACTATCGATTATTGAGGCATCATGGAGGAGTGGAAGATAACGCCGGAGGAGCTCGTCCGGCTGCGGGAGAGCTGCCTGCAGTGCATCCGGGATGGAGAACTCTACCAGCTGCGCAACGATGCCAAGCTGAGGGCCGTGTACAATACCCAGAGCTACGAGGAATTCAAGTAAGCATAGCCAAGGAAACCCATTAGCAACTTCCACTTAACCCACGCTCGTTCGTTTAGGGACGTGGTGGACGCGGCTCATCTGCGTCCCGTGACCAGAAGCGACAAGGCCAATGCCAATACCAAGAGCCGGCTGTGGAACTCGGCCGCCCGAGATTGACGATTCCCCAAATAAAGATGCCAGCAGAAAGTTATATTCACAAACTTCGATTTATTTCGCAAGGTTCTCAGGCGTTGCTCTAAGACAATGCCATCCAACCCACGGATTAGACGCTTAGACGCTGTTGGCATTGCTGATCACCCAGTCGCGGAGAACAGCCACATCGGCGTAGACACCGGGGTAGTTCTTGTAGGCACAGCCATATCCCCAGGAGACAACACCCACGAGCACTCCACCAGAGACCAGAGGGCCACCGGAGTCACCCTGGCAGGCATCCTTGTCGACGGAGTAGGCGCAGATCATGGTATAACTGATCTGGCTACCGTATCCGTAGGTGGACGAGGCGCAGTTAGCCGTGCTGACGATGTCCACGTTGACGAACTGCAGCTGGGTGGGGATGGTGCTGGATCCGTAGGATTGGGTTCCCCAGCCGGAGACGGAGGCAGAGGCGCCGTTAGCGGGAGCACTGCTGGCCAGGCCGATGGCCTTGATGGTGGAGCTCAGGCTCAGGGAAGAGCTCAGACGGATGACGGCAATGTCGTTGACCATGGTGTTGGCGTTGTAGCCCTCGTGGTTGCGGAAGGCGGCCACGCTGACCAGGCTGCCACCAGAGTTCCAGTAGGTGGATCCAGCGCGGACCTTCAGGACCGAGACGGACACGGACTGCAGGCAGTGAGCGGCGGTCACAATGATGTTGGAGGAGTAGATGGAGCCACCGCAGGAGTGGGAGCCACTGCGCTGCAGGGAGATCTGCCAGGGGAAGCTGCTGATGGTGGTAGCAGTGCCTCCGACGATGCGGCCATCCAGCTGGGGCAGGAGTCCCTCGGGGACGGTGCCTCCCAGGGCGCAGGCAACAGCAGACAACAAGATGACGAACTTCAGCATGGTGAGGATCCAATGGTTGCCCTCTGAAACGGGCACCCCTTTTATACGGGACTCGTATCTTCCCGCTGCGAGTTAATCAGCATTTTCAATTATTTTTATCTCCTTAACTTTCGGGAAACCCGAAAAATGTCAGGTGAAATGACCGCGCAGATAGTCCTCCGCTGATAGGTGTCTCGAAGATTATTTATTATAAGTATTTTGATACGCAATCGGGATCCTACACACCTTTCTATATTAGGATTTGCGAATAAGGCAGAGCACTTGACCGAAGTGCACATGATTTACTACCATTTATTTTTAATAGTGGGTTTAACTACCATTTATATTTATTGGTGGCAATTATAGACAAAGAATATTCTTTGATTCTTGCTATATCTGTAGACGTTTGTGATTTTTGACCTGTTGCATACATTTTAATATATATACTGGTTAAAGGGATTTTAAAATGCTAACTTAACTTAATAAAAAAGTTTTTAAAATGTTTATTTTTTTATATTTTTTTATTATTAATCTCTCTATTACATTTTATGGTTTTCTTAGCATTCTACCACTTCCAAATTGTAATTATTTAAATTAGTTTAACGATATCCTAAGATCTACTCAACCGATTTAACCCTTAAATACTTCTTTCTTAATATCTTCCTTTCAAGACTTAAAATTTTCATTTTTGGGAGTTTTTGTAAATATTAGATAATTGCACAAAAATTTAATAATTTTTGTAAAATAATTTTTGTAAAATTTCAAGGTTTACTGTCAAGATTAGCTGTAGTTATGGGTCGTTTAAAATTGTGAACAATTTTATAAACACTTAACTTAATACAGGACAACAAAAAATACTGAATAATTTTCAAAAATCTTTTTCTAGTTGGTCTTAAGGTTTCAGCTTTATAAAGTAATCACAATATATAAATTAAAAAAAAAATAAATAAGCAAACGCTGAAATAACTAAATTTACTGAAAGTTCCGACTAGAATTATGGAGCGGAACAAAGTCCAGAGGACACAAGGGCCTCCATCAACATTGGCGCTTGTGCTTGTGCTACATAATAATTCCCAACTGGGTCTAGTTGCAAAATTGTGGTTGAAACGGTGAATGTGTAGGTACAGTTCAATCAGGAAAAGGGGTACTGATGATGACCCTGCCACGGTATAAAACAGTTGCTAACCCAAGCCTGCAGTTTGTTGTTCCTTGACACAACAAATCCTTTAAAAAAAATGCAGGTACTTAGTTGATATTAATAATTACTGTAGCAAAACAAAATCTAGATTTTAGAAAATTTTGCAAAACCATAGGACAATACTCTTTGAATTTATTTATTGAGTTATGGGGTTTGAATTCAACCATATGCGTTGAGTTGAGTAATAGTTAAAAGTTAAGTAAAAGGCCATAAGATACGTTTAGATTATAAACTTATTTATAAACGCTTAAACTTCATATTTGAACTTAATATGATCAAAGGGATTAAATACGTATTTTATGTAACGTTGCTATCGTAGAGTCAGTGTGACCAATCGGCGTTTGTGTTATAATGTGTCTAAATGGTAGCGTTGCCGGATGGCGCAGATAGGTCGCCACAGAAGCTTTTCATCAGTATTGTATACAAAATTCATAACGAGTTACTTTTTAGACACAAGAAAAAAAAATTCAAAATTCCGCGATAATTTTCTTTTAAGCTTAGCTAAGTAACTCTTGATCTTGGATAAGCACGATCCCAAAGCTCTTTCTGATCTTCACGAATGAGCTTACAAAAACAAGGCCATGAGAGCAAGCGCCACACAGTCGGGGTCAACAGGGATTAGACCTCCAGGTCGGGATTACACGAGCTAATTATGGTTGATTCCCCAAATAAAGAAGACATAAGAGAGTTATATTCTGAATCTTCGATTTATTTCAAATTACACGCTTAGATGCTGTTGGCATTGCTGACCACCCAGCTGCGGAGGACAGCCACATCGGCGTAGACACCGGGGTAGTTCCTGTAGGCACAGCCGTATCCCCAGGAGACAACACCCACGAGCACTCCACCAGAGACCAGAGGGCCACCGGAGTCACCCTGGCAGGCATCCTTGTCGACGGAGTAGGCGCAGATCATGGTAGAACTGATCTGGCTACCGTATCCGTAGGTGGACGAGGCGCAGTTAGCCGTGCTGACGATGTCCACGTTGACGAACTGCAGCTGGGTGGGGATGGTGCTGGATCCGTAGGATTGGGTTCCCCAGCCGGAGACGGAGGCAGAGGCGCCGTTAGCGGGAGCACTGCTGGCCAGGCCGATGGCCTTGATGGTGGAGCTCAGGCTCAGGGAAGAGCTCAGACGGATGACGGCAATGTCGTTGACCATGGTGTTGGCGTTGTAGCCCTCGTGGTTGCGGAAGGCGGCCACGCTGACCAGGCTGCCACCAGAGTTCCAGTAGGTGGATCCAGCGCGGACCTTCAGGACCGAGACGGACACGGACTGCAGGCAGTGAGCGGCGGTCACAATGATGTTGGAGGAGTAGACGGAGCCACCGCAGGAGTGGGAGCCACTGCGCTGCAGGGAGATCTGCCAGGGGAAGCTGCTGATGGTGGTAGCAGTGCCTCCGACGATGCGGCCATCCAGCTGGGGCAGGAGTCCCTCGGGGACGGTGCCTCCCAGGGCGCAGGCAACAGCAGACAACAAGATGACGAACTTCAGCATGGTGAGGATCCAATGGTTGCCCTCTGAAGCGGGCACCCCTTTTATACGGGATTCCTATCTTCCCGCGGCGAGTTAATCAGCATTTTCAATTATTTGTATCTCCTCAACGGTCGGAAAACCCGAAAAACGTCAGATACTCCTTCATTGATAGGTGTCGCGAAAATGATATTTATAAGAAGCAAGTGTTGATACGCCATCGGGTTCTCGCTTGGGCAGGCCTCCAAATATATTCGAATTTGGCAATAAGTATAAGGAACACTAGGCCAAAGTTAAGGATTAACTGCAGTCCATAATAGTTTTATTAATAGATTTTAAAACCATTAATATTCATTAAAGGTTCTTAAGTATTTCTGGTAAAATATTAAGTTGCCTTAATGCCTTTTATTTTTTAGGTTGTTACAGAAAATTCCCTATATAATAAACCTAATTTTGTTATTCTCTAACCATAAATTGTATTATTGTATACGTTTTTTCCAATTTTCTCCAGGTGTAGGGCCAAGATAAGTCCAGTGAAATAATCAAGTGGGCGTAATGTCCGTTAAAGATGATCTAAATAAAGCAGTGAGTCGCTGGTAGAGATAAAATCTCAAGTGTCCGTTCCTGAAAGTCGGAAAACCCTATTGAAAGCTTATCGATAGACATGAGCGTAGCGAGTGGGAGACGCTTAAAATTTGTAGTATTATAATTTAACTAGAGTTCAGATAAGATAAGTTGTATGCAAATTTTTGACATTGTGCAAAATATCTAAAAGACTTACATACATATAAATTATTAAAATATTAAAAATCTGGTTCAGTTCCAATTTGAAAAGACCGAGGAAACTTGTATAAATTCGTAGCTATTGAAAATATTAATTATATTACAAGTATTAAGAATACGAATTTATACAAGTTTTTCTCGATCTTTTTCAAAGGTAGCTATGAAATCTATTGATCTTGTTTTGATTAAACTTACCTGATTAATCTATGAAGTTAATAATACTACGATTGCCAAAGTAATATGTATCTTTAAGAGTAAGACAGTTACTAACATGGCTAAATCAAGGCGCCTGCTAATGTCTCCTGCACTGCAAATAATGACCTTAATGTTATCTCATCCACAAAGCCATTTTCTGAGTCACTTGAATTTCGGCATACCAATGGTCAATGGAATGATTAAGGCTTTGATTTAAAATATCGCGGAATTCAGACGAAGCCAAGTTGAATGACAATGCCCCGAATTATCAACCACTCGTGAGGGATCTAAAAAGAGATAGCCCTAATTTATAATAGGTGCACTTACCTTAATCTATCACGCTTTTCTCAAAGGTCTTAATGTCATTGTCCTTCCGATGATACTTTCCAGGAAAGCTAAAAGACAAGTTTGTTAAAATTATTAATAAGTAAATAAACTTCTTAATCTCTTCAATTCAGAATTCTAAAATCACAAGAAAAAATTAGTAATTTACCTCTGAGCATTAAAGCAATAAAGAACATTTTACTTGTGTATATTTGTTGATTAGATAATAATGGAAGATAGTTAATATATTATTTATACAGTTTAAGTTGCGGAAATATTTTGTTGCCTTCTTTTAGACTCCTGGAAATATATTTGTAAATCTTTAAAAATATATAGAATACTGCAAGGCGCTATAGTATTAATATAAACGATTGTTTTTCCAGGTACACTTTACGATGTTTAACTGGTAGTTAATTTAATAAATATATATATATATATATATTTTATATCTATATATATCTCTTTATGTTTATATTTCTGTTTAGATATCTCTTATTTCGTATTGTAAATATTCATAGAACTTTAAATTAAATGCTATATGTACTGATATAAATGTAAAAAGCATACAAAATGAAATATTTAAAGAATTTTCAAGTTTATTAAGTTTAAACTTAATAAAGTGGCTTAGCTCTTCGGGGTTTAGGCGTAAAACCTTAAGACTCTTTTAATAATTCAAAATATAAACCTTTTTCATGAATTTTGTTTTGTTAATTCTGGCAAAAGTAATGATAAATTTAGTGTAAAACTAAAAAGGAAGCTAAGATCGGCATTTTTAGCTAATTCTGGCAAAAGTAATGTTAACTTGAGTAAATAATAATTTAGCCTCCAACACGAGTCTGGAATTTAAATACATTCGTTTAAAGACATTTTATAATAAGAATCCTAAGGCAAGCCCATGATAGATAATTATTATTTAAGTCTATCAAAGGTGTTCCCAATATTATCAATATCCATAGAGGAGATTCTATAATGTAGAGTTCAATGTAGTCTCCAAAATCTTTGAAAACCATTCCAAAGAATTTCCCCGATCCTTTCTGAAAAAAGAAATAAATGAAAGACCAATCATGTCGTGTTCATAGTTGATTTAATTCGCAAAATGCTTATTTAGCGTTGTTGATGACCCATGCACGGAGGTCAGCCACGCTGGAGTAGACACCGGGGTATTTGGGCTGGGCGCAACCGATTCCCCAGGAGACAACACCCACGAGCTGTCCACCGGAGACCAGAGGGCCACCGGAGTCACCCTGGCAGGCATCCTTGCCACTGGCAATAGCGCAGATCATGGTATCCCTGATCTGGCCACCGTAGCTGTAGGCGTTCGACCCGCAGATGTTCCTGCTGACGATGTTCACGTTGACGAACTGCAGCTGTCTGGGAATGGAGCTGGAGCCGGAGGACTGGGTGCCCCAGCCGGAGACGGAAGCAGCGGCGCCGTTATCGGGGTTCTTGGTAGCCAGACCGATGGCCTTGATGGTGGAGCTGAAGCTCAGGGAAGAGCTCAGACGGATGACGGCAATGTCGTTGACCATGGTGTTGGCGTTGTAGCCCTCGTGGTTGCGATAGGAGGCGACGCCGAAAACGAAGCCCTCAGAACTCCAGTAACTGGAACCAGCGCGAACCTGCAGGGAAGAGGTGGGCACGTTCCCCTGCAGGCAGTGAGCGGCGGTCACGATCCAGTTGTTAGAGATGATGGAGCCACCGCAGGAGTGGGCTTTATTACGCTGCAGGGAGATCTGCCAGGGGAAGCTGCTGATGGTGGTAGCAGTGCCTCCGACGATGCGGCCATCCAGCTGGGGCAGGAGACCCTCTGGGATGGTGCCACCCAGGGCGCAGGCAACGGCAGACAACAAGATCACGAACTTAAGCATGGTGCGAATCCAATGAATTCCCATCCGAAGGGGCGGCGCTTTTATAGGTGTCACACTATCTACCCATTCGGGCGGGGCAGCGAGATCCCTCCGGGCAGAGCTGGATAACGGCGCCGTGGAGTGGACGCTTGCCGATAAGCTGATTGGTTCCTGGTATCGCTGACAGGCCGTATCTGTGGCGAGCGTGACGCAAAACTACGGCCTGTGAGCGAAGGGAAATCACCGATATCGGAACGGGGATTGTATATAAGGGCTGCTGATCCGTGGATCAGCATACAAGTAATTAACATGTTGCGATTCGCGGTACTCCTCTCTGTTCTGGCCTGCGCCCTGGCCGGCACCATTCCCGATGGCATGCTGCCCCAGCTGGACGGACGCATTGTCGGCGGCTATGAGACCACCATCGAGGCCCATCCCTACCAGGTGTCCCTGCAGCGCAGCGGCTCGCACTTCTGCGGCGGCTCCATCTACTCCCACGAGATCGTCATCACCGCCGCCCACTGCCTGCAGTCCATCGAGGCCAAGGATCTGAAGGTGCGCGTCGGCAGCACCTACTGGCGCTCCGGCGGCAGCGTCCACTCCGTGCGCTCCTTCCGCAACCACGAGGGCTACAACTCCCGCACCATGGTCAACGATATTGCTATTATCCGCCTGGAGTCCGACCTGAGCCTCCGCTCCACCATTCGCGAGATCCGCATTGCCGACTCCAATCCCCGTGAGGGCGCCACCGCTGTCGTTTCCGGCTGGGGCACCACCGAGTCCGGTGGCAGCACCATTCCCGACCAACTGCTGGCCGTTGACCTGAAGATCGTCGATGTGGCCCACTGCCGCTCCGACACGTTCGGCTATGGGTCCAAGATCAAGGACACCATGATCTGCGCCTACGCTGCCCACAAGGATGCCTGCCAGGGTGACTCCGGCGGCCCCCTCGTGTCCGGCGACCGTCTGGTCGGTGTTGTGTCCTGGGGCTATGGCTGCGCCGATGATCGCTATCCCGGAGTGTACGCCGACGTTGCCCACTTCCACAGCTGGATCGAGGACACCGCCCGGGACCTGTAAACAATGCTATTAGCACTTGAAATAAATAAATAATTGAATCAGCACTCGTGTCTCTCCCTCTGTCTTGTTCCCAATTACGACGCACTTGTAAGCCCTTGAAGATTGGGACAGATAACACCCACCACCCTAGGGGTATATAAGCCCCCGGCGGAGCCATGTAACCAAGCACTAACCAGCACCGCTCACCATGCTCAAGTTCGTGATCCTTTTGTCCGCCGTGGCCTGCGCCCTGGGAGGCACCGTCCCCGAGGGACTCCTGCCCCAGCTGGATGGCCGCATCGTCGGAGGCACCGCTACCACCATCACCAGCTTCCCCTGGCAGATCTCCCTGCAGCGTAATGGAGGCCACTCCTGCGGTGGCTCCATCTACTCCTCCAAAATCATTGTGACCGCCGCTCACTGCCTGCAGTCCGTGTCCGCCTCGTCCCTGAAGGTCCGCGCTGGCTCCAGCTACTGGTCTTCCGGCGGCACCCTGGTCAGCGTGGCCTCCTTCCGCAACCACGAGGGCTACAACGCCAACACCATGGTCAATGACATCGCTGTGATCCGTCTGAGCTCCAACCTGGGCTTCAGCTCCTCCATCAAGGCCATCGGCCTGGCCACCTACAACCCGGCCAATGGAGCCGCCGCTACCGTTTCCGGCTGGGGCACCCTCTCCTCCGGCTCCAGCTCCATCCCCAGCCAGCTGCAGTATGTGAACCTAAGCATCGTGAGCCAGTCGCGTTGTGCTTCCAGCAGCTACGGATACGGTAGCCAGATCAAGAACACCATGATCTGCGCCTATTCTGCTGGTAAGGACTCCTGCCAGGGTGACTCCGGTGGCCCTCTGGTCTCCGGTGGACAGCTCGTGGGTGTTGTCTCCTGGGGATACGGCTGTGCCTACTCCAACTACCCCGGTGTCTACGCCGATGTGGCTGTCCTCCGCAGCTGGGTGGTCAGCAATGCCAACAGCATCTAAGCGTATTATCCATGGATGTCAATTTCATTGAATAAAATTTTGGCATAGAGAACATAATATCTGGATTATTTATTAGATTTTTAAAATGGGTTTTGGGATGGGTTTTCTGTACGAGATTGGTTTTGGAACACTCTATCTATAATAAGAATTATTACCTTACTATATGTTTATAGGGAGAAGTTCTTCCACCATAAATAGTTTTCTTAATAATTCAGATATGATATCTGTTTCCAAAAAATTCTAGCATTTCCATCTCTTAAGGACTAAGATCTTTAGTTCCAGAAATCTTTAGTTCCATAGAAAGTTGAATTAAATCAAGTTTTATTATTATTTATTACATCAACGGAAAGTCAGATAAGTTATACTGATACTGATACCAGACCTCTTCTTATCTTGTTATAAACTTTTCAACCCTTCAAAGTCAAAGATCTTTGTAAATCAAAGAAAAGTGCAAATTAATGCATCTTTATTACATAATATCGGTTATCGGTTATCGATGTTTAAGCTAGATATCACCAATCGATAGCCTCTATCTCATCTCATTATCATCGTATCTCTCCAAGGGCTAAAGGGTATTCACACTCCACAAATCGACTCGACTTCCGTGAATTCAAAAGATTTCAAATGATTTCGAGTGATTTCGAAAAACTTGAACTGATTTCGAGTGATTTCTGCTGATTTGCAAAGGTCTCAAGTGGCATGGGGCATGAGGGTAAACATTCGCTGAGACGCGACGAGGTGTATCTAATCAGCTGCTGGAGTGCATCGCGTGGCCAGAGTTCCACTCCATCTTGCCCATTGATAAGTTGCGTTGATGGGTCTGGGACAGGTGCCTTAAGATTAATTAGCCGCCATACACATAAGGGGCAAACCAGATAAGATTGAACCAAAAGGAAGTCGCATGTTTGAGAGGGTTAACCGTGACTTGTGGAACTACGTTTTATGAATCGCTAGTAAAGGGTCGAAAGTGATCGCTCATATTACGTATATTTCCATAATAGCCCCAAAAATCGAAAGCCTTAATCTCTCATATTTTTTGCCAGCTGATAATGTTGTTTAGAAAACAATTTCGTTATCAAAATTAATTTAAAGTACCTGAACCTGAACTCCATTGATATTTGCGGTTGATATTCGCCATTCTCGGAGGCGGAGCCACCCCTTACTTTACGAAGGGTATTCCCAGCTAGGCACTGAGTTGGTAACTTTCGGGTTAATGGCGGTTTTTAATGAGCCATTAAATGTGGTCTATAATATATAGGAGTTATGGGAATTCTAGGTCACTAGAACTGATAATTAGCCTGCCTTGGAATACCGGGTCATGGAAATTATATAGTCATAAAGGTGTGTCTTAAGACTCATGGTGATACCATGACGTCTATATCTATTAACACCCGTTCAAGTGCAGACTTCCGATGTTTGACAAGAGCTCCATGTCACGATAGCGAGTGCTGTGATTGATAAAGCTGTCTGGCTCACTGGTCAGAGGTAATAGAGCCTTCGGGACACAGGCCAGGCTAACTCCCAGGTTCAAAAGATCAAGCCGATAATGTCACTTGTCCACTTCAATGGTCATATTTCACTTTTATTTATAACCTTCTCCGAGGACCAAGGGGTCGCCTAGAAAAAGTTTATAAATACTGGTGGTAATCGCATGACTGCTTCAGTTTTAAGTGTCCAGAATGCAGGGATTACTTGTGGCCTCTCTACTTTGCCTGGCAGCTGTGGCTTCGGTTCATGCCGGAACCATTGGCCAGTCCCAACGAGATCCCTTCGAGCACGAGGGACGCATTGTGGGTGGCCAGGACACTACGATCCGGGCGCATCCCTACCAGGTCTCGCTGCAGTCCAAGAGTGGCTCCCACTTCTGCGGCGGCAGTTTGCTCGACCCGGAGACCGTGGTCACTGCTGCCCATTGCCTGGTGGGCCAGAAGGCCTCCGCGACATTTGTCCGCCTTGGTTCCACGCTCTACAATGAGGGAGGCATCGTGAGAGCCGTTCGGGACATAATCTACCACGATAAATACAACTCCAAGACAATGGAGTACGACGTGGGCATCCTGAAGCTGGCCGAAAGGGTCGAGGAAACCGATGACATTCAATACGTCGAGTTGGCCAAGGAAACGCCGCCCACGGGAACCAGAGCGGTGGTCACCGGTTGGGGCTCCAAGTGCTACTTCTGGTGCGTATCCCTGCCAAAGGTCCTCCAGGAGGTCTATGTGGACATTGTGGACTGGGAAACCTGCCGCTCGGATAAGTACAAGTACGGCGATAGCATCTACCAGAGCATGGTCTGCGCCTACGAGGTGAATAAGGATGCTTGCCAGGGCGACTCCGGTGGCCCGTTGGTGGTTGGCAAGAATACCCTGGTGGGCATTGTGTCCTGGGGCTATGGCTGTGCCTCCGAGGGCTATCCTGGGGTGTATGCCAGTGTGCCTGACTTGCGGGGTTGGATCGAAACAGAGGCCGCAAGGTTGTAATAAAAGCGATGATGATGTGAGCATACTTTTGGGGTTTTCCTTAAAATAAATATTTGGAGGGTTAAAATATGTATTTTTGGTTGAATTGGTAGACTTTACCTGGTGAAGTCCTGCATAGTTTCAGGATTTTCGTAGAAGTTCAAGTTCTTGTGAGTAATCAGTTGGGAGTTTTCAAGCTTTCAAAGGAATGTTTTGGCACTTAAAAGAGTAATAAACGTGTCGCCAATAATTATCTAAAAGAATGGACATTAATTGGCTCTCTAATAATAATAATATAGGGTCTTTACATATTAGTTGTTCTTTATCTTTCCACAAAATACAAAAAAGTGTTCGAGTCCGGCCCGCAAGAAGTAGTGATTGCAGATCCTAGATTTCTGGCTTATCGATTTACTATCGATATACCTTAAACTTAATTTGAAAATAAGCTATTCCCACTATAGTTGCATTTTATAAGACGCATTTTCATAATCTAGCGTTAACATAGTGTTTTTACTATGTTCTTAAAATAAGTAATCGTTTTAGTAAATTAAAATATCTATAAAGGAGTTTTCTATATGATTAATCCGTATATATTATTCATATATTATATATATTTTAATTCTATCTTATTTCTAATAATAATTACCAACTTAGGCTAAGGGTTTCACTCTCTAGATCATGATCTATATCTAGATCACCTCAACAATGCCTTTACGCTTAGTCAGCCCAAGGTTTTCTGAAGCTTATTGAGACATTGCTGTCATTGCTCTCTTATTGACCATCTTATCGGTGTTAGACCGAAAGCAATTTATTGACCAATTCAAGATATGGCCAAAGCTTCTCGCTATTCTCGGACTTCCAAACACAAACGATTTAGTCACTGATCGCACAACGAAATGAACAAAGTTCTGCTACCGATTTTCGCCGGATTCCTGCTCCTGCTCTCCTCTGGCTTGGAAGCTCATCCCCAAACGGATTTAAATGGCAGGATAGTGGGTGGAGCAGACACCTCCAACTTCTACACAAAGTACGTGGTCCAGCTGCGCCGACGCAGCTCCACGAGCAGTGCCTATGCCCACACCTGTGGCGGCTGCATCCTGGACGAGGAGACCATTGTTACCGCCGCCCATTGCGTGTACAATCGACTGGCGGAGAACTTCCTGGTCGTAGCGGGTTCGGACAACACCGGCAGCATGGATGGCGTGGTGGTCCGAGTGGAGAAACTCATTCCCCATGAACTATACAACGCCACCATCACGGATAACGACATTGCCCTGGTAAAGGTCACTCCTCCCCTGCCCTTGGCCACCTACGCCTACATGGAGGCCATTGAGCTGGCCACCGAGGAACCTTCGGTGGGTGCCACGGCCACCATCAGCGGTTGGGGTTACACCAGCGAGGGCGGCCGATCCTCGAATCAGCTGCAGCAGGTCAAAGTGCCAATTGTGGATTCCGCCAAGTGCCAGGAATCCTACTACTGGAGACCCATCAGCGAGGCCATGATTTGCGCTGGTGTCACAGAGGGCGGCAAGGATGCCTGCCAAGGAGATTCCGGGGGACCTTTGGTCATTAATAACCAGCTTGCTGGCATAGTATCCTGGGGCGAAGGATGTGCAAGAGCCAACTATCCGGGAGTCTACGCAAATGTGGCTTACTTCAAGGATTGGATAGCCAAGCAGAGGGAAACTTATTAGACCTGGAAAAGAGCCGATCGTTTTTTATCGATTAATCTGTATATCGTTGTTTTCCCATCTCTGTTGGTAAGGCTTAAGCCGGGCTTATATTTTCTTTTACAACATATGATATTATTAAATTGAATAAATATATATAACTACAGACTCGTAATACAATGTATTTTCTTTTAAAGTCGAACTTATTTCCAGTTTGCATTGCCCTGATTACCCAATTGTTCAAATAAACTGCAGTTATCGAGTTTTTTACTATATATTCAAGGTGTCATAAAAGCGTTTATGGTTGTGATTGGTGTCAAGTTTAAAGTTTACTTGGGATTTCAGAAGTCTGAAGTAACTAAGATATTAGGGTTATTAATGGTACCTAAAGTACCATTCAAAATTCTTATTTTGAATGGTACTTTAGGTACCATTAATAACCCAACAAGACTCCTATGAAAAATCTGTGAAAACTTAAAAGACTTCGTTTAGCAACAAAGATCTTTTTAAGATCTGAAAAACTTTAAGGAACCCAATCCCAAAGAACCTTAAACCCAATCAAAGTAGCTTCATTTGAGATTATAAAAACCTCCTTAGCCATTAAGTAATACCTCCAAAATCCAATCCCAACCCTGGTGTACAGTGTTTTTGTAACCATAAATCGTAATCGCTCGTTTCTTGCGAATGACCGAGCGTATCCAGAATAAAATTTATGGTCTATATAGTCGGTGTAGACCGCCAGATAAGCCTGGTAGTGACCGTCGAAGTAGTTATAGCCCTCAGTCCTCGACATGTCGCGCTCTTGGTTGGTTTGCCTAACCTGCTGCCTGGTGGCCACGGCCCGTAGTCTGCCCCTCCAGGAGGGTCAGGACGAGAAGATCGTCGGGCCCGATGGCCGCATCGTTGGCGGCTATGTGACCGATATTGCCCAGGTTCCGTATCAGATCTCCTTGCGGTACAAGGGCATCACCACGCCGCAGAATGCCTACAGCCATCGCTGCGGTGGTTCCATCATCGCCGCCGACCAGGTGATAACGGCGGCGCACTGCGTCATTGGAACAGTGCCCAGTCAGTATAAGGTGGTGGCCGGCTCCAATTACCGCACCGGATCGGATGGCGTCATTACCTCAGTGAAGCAGATCGTCATGCACGAGGGGTACTTCTCGGGAGCCAACTACAACAACGACGTGGCCCTGCTCCTCCTGGACCCGCCGCTGCCCCTGAACAACTTCACCATCAAGGCCATTCAGCTGGCGTCGGAGCCACCACTTCCAGGAGCAGTGAGCAAAATCAGCGGCTGGGGCACCACCTCGCCTGGCGGCACCGCCTCCAACGTTCTCCTGGCCGTCGATGTGCCGATTGTGAGCAACGAGGTTTGCGACCAGGACTACGAGGACTTTGGCGACGAGAACTACCGCATTACCGAGACCATGCTGTGTGCCGGCAACCGCCCCGATGGCGGTCTGGATGCCTGCCAGGGTGACTCCGGTGGTCCGCTGGCCTTGAGGGGTCTGCTGTACGGCGTGGTGTCCTGGGGCAACAGCTGCGCCCTGGGCACGCATCCCGGCGTCTATGCCAATGTGGCCACCCTCAGGTCCTGGATTGATGAAAACCGAGCAGCGCTCGCAGGAGCATAAATTTCATCATCTTTATGATTTATTATTTGTGTAAATAAATTGGTTTTTTCCCAACCACGTGCCTTGGGGCTTTCCCTAATCCCAGCAGTTTTTTTGTTATAACCTTTTCCCCGGCGTAATCGGTGGTGATTAGATCAACCTTGGTCAGCTGGCTTGAGATTAAGTAACTTCCAAGAAATCTAAACTGAATGGTGAAATGGATTTAGAGGTTTTTATACAAACCCCAGAAGTAGGCAGCTTCTTTCTTCAGAAAACAATATTAAAGTGGATCTGAGTTCGGGGGTAATACCTTATTTGGTTAACTCTTAGGTTTTCCTCTTTATTTAACTTAAATTCAGATTAAAAAGATAAGTAGTCCTTGATATTATAATTGTTCTTTATTTCGCACCAAATACAAAAGTATATTTTACAAGTACGCCGCTCCAAGAAGTAGTGATCGCAGATCTCTCCTCCTCTCCTATCGATATCTCTCCTCAACTCGAATCGATAGTATCGATGTACAATGTTTGCTTATAATATCTTGTTTACACTTCCGTTATTATATGTTATGATCCTACTATGTTCCTACAATAGTTCATTTTATAAAGGTTATAAAATCTCTCTTAAAACTTCTCTAAAAAACCTCAAATTATTTTTAAACAATTTAACAAATAACGTTAAGAGCAATCGCCTTGGATACTTGCAGATTAACCGAGCATAGTCCGCCCAACAAACTGGTAATCTCTCGCTGGAACTCTGGGAACTTATCGGGGCCGTACCCTGTTTATAAACGAAGCTATCTCGAGGACCGGTCATTAAGCTAATCATGGAGTGCCGCAAAAGGCAAAAGGTGCCAAATCGAGACCCGTAATCAGTTCGATACGAACCTCTCGCCCGGGCAAATCGACGGAATCATCGACGACCACCATGTGCATCCCACAGCCTCAGCTAATGGTGCCGCTCCTGCTACTGCTGCTGGCCATTGGAGTCTCCTCTGAGGAACCAGTACAACCACAGCCCAGGATTATCAATGGCTCCCCGGTGGACGTGGCCCGTCATCCCTACATTGTCTCCCTGCGCTACCGTCGGAATGTAGAGGAACCCTACAGGCACGAGTGCGCCGGCGTGGTCTACTTGGAGCACGTTTTACTGACCGCCGCCCAGTGCCTGTACAACCTGGAGGCGGAGACCAAGCTGCTGGCTGTGCTGGGCGCCAATACCCGCAACGGAAGCGATGGCATCGTCTACCCCGTTGCCAACTGGACGCATCACCCGAACTTTGACTACTACACCGCCGACTATGACATTGGAGTGCTCCGCCTGGACACGCCCCTAAACCTCACCCACTTTGGAGTAAGTGCTGTGAGCATCCGGCCTGAGCGTCCGGCAGTGGGTCGCCTGGCCACCGTGGCGGGATGGGGCTATCGGGAGGAGTGGGGTCCCTCCAGCTACAACCTGGAGCAGACCCAGGTGCCGGTGGTCAGCTCGGAGCAGTGCAACGAGATCTATGGCGCCGGCGAGGTCACCGAACGGATGATCTGTGCGGGTTATGTGACGGAAGGAGGCACTGATGCCTGCCAGGGTGACACTGGAGGACCCCTGGTCATTGATAATCAGCTGGTGGGTCTGGTGTCCTGGGGCCGTGGCTGTGCCCGACCCAACTACCCCTCGGTGTACACCTACGTGGCCAGCTTTGTGGATTGGATAGAGGAAACAATAGCCACCGGCGGAGCACAATAAACGGAGGAATTTCAAAGGCAATTGATACGCTATCTTTCCGAAAAGAGCTACCTATAATGGAACAATAAAATCGTAATCAAACAAACAATATAACAAGGTGTTATCATGGGCTATATCAAGCTTGTTAGGGGTTATCGCCTTATGTAATCCTTTGAGTCTTAATAGAAGTTGGATAACGTTTTTTGGGGGTAACTTTGGGCACTGGCTAGCCTTGAGCCGCTCTTGGACATCAAGGGATGATATATTCCAGGCTAAAAACTCTTTCAAAAAATCCCAAAAGTTCCAAAGAAAGTAACAAACATCGGTGTTGAGTCTTTAAATATTTTAATTCAAGAATCTGAATTCTCCACTCCAGAGAATCCTTATAGAAAATCCATTTTGCCCACATCATCGTACTCGGCAGCAGTGTCTATCAGCCAACCGCGAACATTGGGCACGGAGCAATAGACACCGGGATAATTTGCGCGAGCGCAGCCAGTTCCCCAGGACACAATGCCCAGGAGCTCGTTATCGAAAATCAACGGTCCGCCGGAATCGCCCTGGCAGGCATCCTTGCCGCCGCCGGTGACACCAGCGCAGAGCATCCGGCTGGTCAGCATGATGGAGTAGGCTTTCTTGCACTGCGTATTTTCCACCACATTCACGGTGACCTCCTGGAGGACATCGGAGATGGTGCCACCCTCGCTGGTGGTGCCCCAACCGGTCACCATGACGGGCGTGTCGTGTTCCGGACGCTCCTTGGCCAGCTCAATGGGCTTAACTGCGTCGTTGAACTCGAATTCGCCGTCCACAATCAGAATGGCTGCATCGTAGTCGTTGTTCAGGGTCCTGTAATTCGGATGAATGATGAACTCCCGGACGGGCAGCTCCTGCTGCGGTGTTGTGGGGAACCAGATGTTCGAGGAACCGGCCACAATGGTCAGGTTCTCAACGGAAGGTAGGCCAATCACACAATGGGCGGCACTGATGATGGTGTGGCGGTTGTAAATGGTGCCTCCACATCTGTGGTTTCCTCTTAATCGCATGGAGATCTGATGCGGATATTGGGTGATGTTCGTGTCCTGGCCACCCACAATTCGTCCATCCAGCTGAGGGAGTTGGACTTCCTCATTGCTCCGATACAGAGGATCCGCCAGGGAGCTGCAGACAGCGCCGAGCACTAGAAACACGACCAAAATCCGTGACATTTTCAAAAGCAACTGAAGGCGAAAGCATGGCGCTGCGTGGATTTATAGAATTCGCCTTATCGACCAGCTGTAGATTGCGCCCGGATTGACCATTACTCGGTAATCTAACAAAATCTAACGATTGTGGTCGTAATCTACCAAAAGACATGGACAACGCTCACAGGTCATAAATCTAGGCAACAAATCGGAGTTACTTGTGGGCTTTTCCGGGAATTATATAGATTTCCGTGGAATGCAATGATTGGACAGTTATTTCTTTGTAAATGATTAATATATAAATATACTAACATGCAAGAGAGTTTTGTAAATTAAATTGCAGGGATTTTATAAGTATTTTAACGAAAACCGCTTAGTCAGAAGCTTTCTTTCTTTTCAGAACCGATTTTAAACTAGGTGGCAACTCTTAGCGATAGGCAATCGGAACAAGTGGGCAGCCCGGCTGTCAAATAGCTCTACCGATAACTTTATCGCATTCTCTCTTTCTCTCTGTGATTTTGACGTTTGATTGCAAAAACAAAAGTAAAGAGTCCATAAAGTCAAGGACTTTTCTTTTGCAATATATCTCCTTAAGTTCCTAAATTGGTATTTACTTGGTAAATTCTTTTTTTTCCTACCCAAATGTATGTTATTTTCCATCTACAAGTAAAAACCCCTTTTATTACTCTACATTATTTCAATTTTATTATTTTATTCTTATTGTATAAACTATAAACTTACAGCTAAACCATTTACAACTGATACTAACAACTAAGATTGCACATTTCCGGCCCAAGACTGCTGACATTTATCACAATACGCATCCGTTACGATACTACACGATATAGAGGATTATTATTCATTGATTGCACTTGGATATCTTAGGGGTTCGTTGTCCTGTTGCGTATTGGATGCAGTTCCCCAGGGTTTCCATTTTCTTCTATAAATAAACTTAGGTCTACTAAAATTGCACCTTGTGGTTTGGCAAGAATCTCCAGTTATTGCACTGATCGTTGCTATATGCTTAAAAATCTAAAAGTCTGCCTCGGATATATGGTATTGCACGTCCCTAGAAACTATTTATTTACCTACTTTAACTCTTCCGTATCATCTTGTAGAGCACGGAGTGGGTCTCTATGCTCTCCGCCCCGGACTCCCACATGTCCTCCGCATTGGTCTCCTCGTCCGTCTCCGAGGATCCGCAGCAGGTGCTGTGCCCGCGTCCCCCATTCTCATCCGAGGAGTAGGACGACATGGTGGTGGTGCTACCACGCACATTCAGCTCCTGGGAGTTGGTTTGGGAGTGGGATCGCGTGAGGGTCTTGTCTGAGTCGGCATCACTCAACTCCCCATTGGTCACCACGCCCAGAGTGTCTGGAGATCTTCGACTGTGTCCCGGGGAGACCATGTGCTCCAGATCCTCGAAGCGGCTGTCGTTGGGACCGCTCTCCTCCTCATCGTTGTCCTCGATGGTGTCCACCCGGATGACCTGACCACGGCCCCCGGAAAGCATCTTGAAGTTGTACCTATCATAGACATTCCTCTTGTACAGCTCCGTGGAATCGGTGCTCATGTAGCCACTGTCCAGTTGCCCAAACCTCTGCTCGTAGTAGGTCTGGCTACCGGGTTGTCCCATTACCCCGGACTGGGCTGCATCTTCGATGATGGAGGCAATGCCATCGTCCTCCAGGAACCCGGCTGAAGTTTTGCTTCCATAAGTGGGCGCTGGACTCTGACTGGGACTGAACTTATTAGCCGCCATTGTGACGAACTTGCGCCACGCATTCTTCAGGTCCTTGGCCTTCTTGGCCCGATCCTTCAGCCCGATGGCAATCTGCATGCCAGCCGTGAGCTGGGCCTGCTCGATCTCACAGCGGTACACCGTAGTCTGGACATTTCCACTGGGATTGGGGCCGCCGGAACTGCTGGCCGCTCGCTGGGGATAGGCAATGCCCACAGGGACTCCTGCGTTGCGATACATCTCCTTGGTGCGCTCGGAGAGATGGCCACTGCTCCGATTGGAGCGGGAGCTCACCGACAAGGCATCGAATTGGACCAAATCCATCTCCTTAAGGTTCTTATTAAGATCTGGTGGTTCGGGGGCCTCCTTTGGGGCTGGGTCCTGTCCCCCCTTGGAGCCCTCCTCCCGCTGGCTCTTGCGCCGATTGAGATACTTGGTCAGGCTGTAGTCGTTCCTCAGGCTGTTGATCTTCTTGCTGTACATGCCCTCGTAGTCCTCGTCCTGGATTTTTCCCCCCATCTTAGCTGCTCCTGTTCGAGAAGAGCCCTTGGTGTGGCTCCTCTCCTCGGTGGTGGCCGATATAGCACTGGACATGGTGTTGTTGTCGAACTCTGAGACCCCGGTGACCTCGGTCACCTCGCTGTGCAGGCTGTAGGCATCTTCCTCGGGCGCTGAGCTGGCAGGAGGAGGTGGTGGAGGCAGGGGACGCTTGCCGCTGGCCTGGATTAGAGGTGGGCAGTAGTGCTGATTGGAGACGGCCTTGGGCCGGGGCGGAGGAGGATTAGCAGCCGGCTTCTCCAGCTTGGGCGAGGAAATGGTAATGTTCACCTTGTTCACCTTGGTGATGTCCACCACGGAGTGCGTAGGCGAGGTCTCCATGCCCAGCCCCCGCTGACGCCGCGAGTGCTTGGCCTCCAGGGTGAGTATCCGGCCCTCCTCCTCCGGCGTGGGCTTCTTCTCGCACTTGCAGCTCTCCTGCTGGGCCACCAAAGGCGACTCGTAGATCTCCCTTAGGTTCCTGAAGGAGTTGCTGGAGCGGAGTATAAACGAGGCTGTCCTGGGCTTGATACCCGCCGGATTGGGCACGGGACTCATCATCTGTTGCCTGCTGAGATCGGGCAGGGAATTGATCTGATTGAAGTCCGTGTCCATGGACTTGTGGCCATCCCAGGCCGAGATGTCGCAGAAGCTCTGCTTCTTGGGCTTCCTGTCCAGCGTGTCCGGCTCAAACTGGTCGCTATCGGTGCGTTCCAGGTCGGATGGAGGCTCGTGCTCCACCTCGATGGTCATGCTGCCGCGAAAGGGCGTGTCGTACTTGATCCTGGCCGCCGCCTCCTTCTGCTGCCGCTGCTGCTGCTGGACGGGATGCGGATGCCGCTTCTTCGTCTCGCCCTCCTTGCGAAATCCGTCCAGGCGATCGTACACCGTGTGGCTAATCTCCAGCTCCTCCTCCAGCGGCAAAGCTGTGCTCAGGCTGGGACTCAGCTGGGAGCTGACATCGGAAGAGGGTGAGCTCGAGGAGTGCGAGCTCTTCCTCTTACTCGGCTCCAGCCGCTCCAGGCTGTCCGTCTCGTAGTCCACAATCAGATACTGCGGGGACTTCCTCCTGTAAATAGGGGAATCCGGCTGGAACTGCTTCAGGGACTTGCGACTCAGGGAGCTATAGTCCGGCGTGGGCACCGAGGGTATGCTGCTCTGGGTGCTGCTGTAGATGTCCTTGATCTTCTTCTCGATGGTGCTGTCGTAGTCTGGGGTGGGTATGTGGGCGGCAAACTCCCTTTTCAGGGAATCGTAGATGACCTCGGCCGGCTTCATGTTCCTCAGCATGTTGTAGTGCTGCCGGTCGAAGGAGGTGAGCGAGGTGGGCGTGGAGTTGGCGGCTGCAAACTGGTCCAGGACCTCACTACGCTTCCTAAGGGATTTGGAGCGGCTGGAGGAGCTGCGCAGCGAGGCGGCCGGTGAGTCGGCCAGCATGAACTTGGGATTGTTGTAGATCTCGCCTCCAGTTTCCGCGAAGCCATAGACATTGGCGGCCACCGAGAAGGCAGAGAAGCCCTCGTAGGAGGGAGATTTGGTCTTGGGGGAGTCTGGCTGGGACTTCACAGGACTTCTACTGGCGGGAACACCAACTGGAGCAGAAGGAGCAGCTTCCTCTGTCTTGGCTTTGCTAAGGGGTGGAGGTGGTGGCCTTTCCTTGGGCGCTGTGATCTCCCTTCTCAAAGATCCCTTGCCAGGAGATCCGGAACCCTTCTTACTCGTTGTAGCTAGTGGCTTTTGGGTGGCCTCCGAGTTGGGCACACTCTGGAGCCACTGCTCGATGCTGTTCCGCTTGTCACCCATGCCCTTGGAGAGACTCTGCTGCAGGGGTATATTAAACATGGTGGGTGAGCTGCTGCTGGGTGAATCATGCTGCAGTTCCTCGGGTATGATGTTCAAGGAGGGCTGGTAGCGTTTGGCGGCCATCTTGTACTTGGCAATGGCTATGACCTCGCGGATCTTCTGCAGAAACTCAATGGCTGCTTGAGGGGGTTCCTAAAAGGTAAGAGAGGAAATAAGATCCTACCCAGGTTTTCTTTTTTTAAGGAAGACTTACCGCCAGCAGATGAGGCTCAAAGTAGGCGGGATTAAAGTAGAGCTTCTTGCGCACATTGCCACTGACCATGGCCCGGAGATTCTCCAGCTTCTCCTCACTCATCAGCTCATCGATTACGGCCACATTCTCGGCGGGCAGGCACTCATTATCCTGCCGGAAGTCATCCGTATCCAAAGAGGTGTTATCTGAAGGTTTGGGGGACTTGCTCAGCTGGGGATGAACCAGGACTGAAGTCTGCCAAGAAAATAAGGTATTATCAATAAATAAATTATAGAAAATATCAATCCCAGACTTACCTTAATTTTCTCCTCCATTTCGCACTCCGAGTTCGAGTTGGATATGTCGCTGGCAAACCCGGAATTGTGCTCCCTTTCGCTCAGCTGCGGGAAATGCTGCAGCAAAGGATTATTCTTCACGATGCCCATGTCCTCCTTGAGGCTTCCTATACTAGTGCGGTTATTGGGATCACTGCCATTGCCCAAACCCATGCTATTGGCGGAGTAAATGCTGCCCACGCGGCTGAAGGGAGCCCCGTACGTGACCTGGTCATTTTTGGGGTAATTGATATCATTCCTCAGGTTATCCAGCGAATTCCGTGAGTTGTGACGCTTCCGCTTCTTCATGTACAGATAGAGGAACACGGAGGCCACATAGATGAGGCCCAGGAGCAGGCTGCAGATGCCAATCACCACGTACTCCCGCATGGTCATGCCATCGGAGGTGGAGGCCAGAGTGGTGGAGTTGGCGGGCTGGAAGAAGACCTCGGGTACGTCTGCAGGAGAGGGTTAGGTATAACTATCTTTAGGTTTTAAGGTTATTAGTTTCAGGACTCACTGTGCGTATACTTGACGGGACTCCCGTTCACCCGAAAGGCCACACAGGGAGAGTGCACATTTCTGGGCGCCATCAGGGGCTCTCTTTCGCCTGGGTTCAGCTTGGGGTAGCCAGTTCCATTGAGTCCTACAGTCATGTCCCGACATACCAGGTGGACTACTATGAGGCGACCCTGCATCTTCTGGCGCAGATCTGCCTCGCCCAGCCACAGCAGGAAGCTGCGACCCTCATCCCGGAACATCCGGAAGGGGTAGTCCGTGTCGATGGGATTCCGCAGATCCGACCAGCCATTGGAGCCCAGGTACTGGGCGCCCGTTACGGCACAAACGGGGGTATGGATGCCTGTAAGTAATTTATTTATTTGTTTATTTACTTAGTTAATTATTTATTTATTTTTATATTTGCCTATTAAATTATTTACTGCCTTTTATAAGTTAATTTATTAAATTTTTCCATATTTACTTTTTTAATTATTTTATAAGTTAGTTCATTATTTATTATCATATTTGACTATTTAATTACTTAACTATATTTATAGGTAAGTAATTTCCTCTCAAAAGACCCTTACTTTTACAATGGATATTAGCTAGAAATTACTCTCTGGATAACCTCTTACTTTTACCATTAAAAATCTAATTAAAAGGCCTTACAAATCTGAAGAAAAAACCCTGCTGTTATCATTAACTTTACTTACACTTACACTTTACAAGAAAGTACAATATATATTTCTAGGAAAAGTATTTCAGAAATCACATATAACCTTTCTCTACCAGAATTATTAACATTAAAAATCTAATCAAAATAACAGATAAAACTAAAGAATCTTTAACCTGCTGGTAACATTAACCTTACCTTAAAAGTAAGTACGATTTATATTTCTAGGACAAGACCATATATAACCCCTTTCTTTCCTAAAATATTTACCATAAAAATCTAATAAAATTACTCCAAAAAATTGAAGATCTATTAACCTTTCGTCAGCATTAACCTTACCTTAAGGGGAAGTACTATTTATATTTCTAGGAAAAATAATTTCAGAAATCACATATAACCCCTTTCTCTCCCAGAATTATTACCATTAAAAATCGAATCAAAATAACAGAAAAAACTAAAGAGTCATTAACCTGCTGTTAACATTAACCTTACCTTAAAAGAAAGTACTTTTTATATTTACAGGAAAATGATCAAAAAATCCCCTTGCTTTCCCAGAATATATTACCTTAAAAATCGAATTTAAATAACTAAAAACCTGTAGAATCATTAACCTGCTGTTAGCATTAACCTTACCTTAAAAGAAAGTAATTATTATATTTGTAGAAAAAGTATCTAAAAATCCCCTTACTTTCCCAGAATATATTACCATTAAAAAGCCAATTAAAATCGCTTCAAAAAACCCCAATAATATTCTGGAATACTTACTGGCAAAGCTGATCTCCCTGCTGGGATAGATGATCTGACCCTTGAGGGGCAGGAAGACAAAGGGTATCTTTTCCGACGAGGAACCACTCACAAAGGGCGACAGGGAGCACTCTAAAAGCAAAGAAAAACAATAAAGAAAATAATAAAAGAGGAAACGATTAGCCGCGGGCTAAGGTTGTGGGAAAGTACCTACAATGGATATACCATAACATAAATATATAAAATAGTTATGCCGGCGATAACAATCGAGGCTTATCAATTACGATTCGGACTTGGACTGGGAGAAACTATTTCCAGTGGTTGTTTTTCCGCCCCAAAGCTCTTACTTTTTGGAACCTTAAGTCCGAATATCGGAGTGGGACTCAAAGATTGGCAGCTAGCCGAGATTGTTTATGTTGGCAGACGACGACGACGACGACTGCTACCACGATGGCGGCGAAAGTTTCCTTTCATTCATTAGCAGCGGGGAAACAAGCGATTTGTTCAATAATAATGGCATTTTTTCCCTCTTTGCGTCACGACGTTTCGTTTTCATTCTGCCTCAGCCCTGCTGCCTTGCCTGTTATTACAGCATTTCTTTCTTTTTTAATTTTTACATTTTTACGTTATTTTTTCTGGTTTTTTTTTTTTTTTGAAGTTGGGCAACCATTGTGCCTGGGATATGACAAAACAATGGATGGATGTGTCCCACACATGTGAGACTCCCACAGCCGCGAAATGGAGCAGCTAAGCCCATTCCCTTCCGCCATGGCTAACTACTCACCGTGGATGTCGTCCACACAGATGCCCAGGTCCTCGCGATATGCCCTTAGGTACGGCAGACACCGACAAGTGCAGCCACTCTGCTCCTCATCGGCCAAGGCCGGACCACGACCCTTCTTCTGCAGCTTCAGGCGGCGGCTGAGCAGCTCCATCTGGCTCTGGCCAGCCAACGAGGTCGAAGCCGGCTCTGGTTGGGATTTGGGATTAAAAAGAGAGAGAGAGATTATGACAGGCACACATTACCATGCTAATCGGGAGTGTGTAGTTACCGTTGCCTTGACCGCTGACCAGCGAGGCTGTGCCGCTCGAGAGTCCGATGCAGGTGTCCGCATTGCAGGCGCTGCTCAGGCCTGCGTTAAAGAGGAGAAGGAGGAAGAGAAAACATTAAGATGGATTGAGTCGGGACTTCACAACAGCATCGGGGCTTTGGCGGATTGACGGCCAATCAGACGGGGACCGCACCGAGTCCGGCCTGGCTGGCAAAAATTAATGCTGCTGTCAGCGGTTTAGCCGGATCAGCCGGGCAAAAAGCGCAGCATCACCCAGGTGAGGCACTAGCTCCTTCTCCATTCGGAGATGCTAGTCGAAGATGCCACAAGCCACTGACAATGACACTGCAAGATGGCTCAGTCTTTGGAGAAATTAGCAAGTTTTTTGGGCGCTAACCAAGTTGGTTTGGATAAGAACTTTTAAGAAGGAAACTAAGACTTGCTTAGAAGGAATTTAAAAAAAAAAATTGGGAATGTAAATATGATAAACTAGCAAGTTTTCTTTTTGGAAATGCTAAGAAATTCAAGGAATATGTATAAAAAAAAAGAAATATCTACAAATGACCATAAAAATAACTATATTTAAATATGTATAATTATTATAAATATACAAAGATTACAAAGACTCTTTAAGACATAAACTAAAAGTTAAAATATTTCATATGTAAACTCCAGATAAACCCTTAAAAATTAAAAAAAAAGATTATTTCTTTATCTAAATCTATAAAAAGCTCATGAAACTTCGTGTTTAAATTGGAATATTGAATTAATTGGCATTAAAACACATTTAAATTATGATATAAATAACGATTAAAGCTTTGTTTTTCCAAGTGCAACTCCTTTCGATCGTAAGTTTTCAGTTAGAATCCAAAGTGATTAATCATTCGCACCGACTGAGTAGATTTTTCACAGTTTAACAATTATTAATACTGTAATGATTTTATTGGTTGTAAAAACAAATTATTTTCAAATAAGACTTTATGAGCATTAAAATTATGTTAAAGAGCATTTTCTACACAAATTATAAAGCCTAGTGTAAATAAATAAAACTTCAGTTAGAATCCAAAGTGATTAATTATTAGCCCCGACTGAGTAGATTTTGCATAGTTTAACATTTATAAATACTGCTAAGACTTTATTGGTAATGAAAACTAATTATTTTATTACTTTATGAGTAATACAATTATGTTAAGGAGTATTTTCTACACAAATTATAAAGCTAGAAAACAATCAAAGAAACGTTTCAATTCGATTTATAAGCAAAAATCGATAATAAATCGATAAGCACAGTTTAACATTTAATAAATAATGCAAATACTTCATTGGTTGTAAAAACTAATAATTTTCTAATAAGACTTTATGAGTAATAAAATTATGTTAAGGAGTATTTTCCACACAAATTATAAAGCTAAAAAATAATCAAGGAATCATTTCGATTTGATATGTAAGCAAAAATCGATAATAAATCGATAAACATTAATGTTGTTCCAGCTCTAATAAGTAATTATTCCCACTTTCCCAGTGTACCGCAACTCACCGCTCGTGTGGAAGGTATCGCCGTCGTGATGTCGCGTCAGATTGACAAGCTGTCCGCTGGTCTGCTGCAGTTCCTCCAGCAGCAGGCTGGCGGGCATCAGTGGATCCTCACCGCCGCCGCCCAGTGCGTCGTCCGGCTGGGCATCTTGATCTTGGCTCTGATAGCGGTGGCCCCTCACCCGCGAATGGGCGGGCGTGGCATGAAAAACAAGGAGCGAGAGGAGAAGCAGGAGCAGCTGGAGGAGCAGCGGTAAGGATTGGAGCTGCATCTTAACAGCAACATAGCTGGGAGGCAAACGCACTCTGGGGGATTCTCCGGTGCAGCTGCTGGCACTGAAAACGATAGAAAGGAAAAAAACCGTACTAATTAATTACAAAGAAATCCAAAATCGTAGCTTCTCGCTGCGGTGACATTCTTTGGGACGCCGCCGCAGCTCGCGTTAATGAGGCAGAAATTGTTTTGTCCGTTTTTGCGGGAAATGGAGCACCATCTACATCCAGTTGGAAGTTGGCCTAAAGCTAGTTACTTGCTCTGGCTATGTACTAGTTTGTGCCAGGGGGCTAACGGACAACATTTAAACAAATGTTGCAATTAAAACTCGTTCTGTGCGGCGCAAAGTGTATACTTAGAGGTGTAGAGGTGGCATTATGCTGTTATGCTGCACTGGATCAAGTGCGTTTTGCAGTGGGAACGTCGCTTCTTCTACCGCTGCCTCTGCTGCTGCGTTTACCGTTATTAAAAGCCGCTGCAGTGGAAGGCCTTAGAACAACCCCAGCCCCGTTTATACCGCTAATCAGTTGCACTTTAGCAGCTGCTTTCGGCCAGGCCAATTTACATAAATATTTCACACAAGCACAGCGGAAAAAACTTATTGGGGACTCCTAACTGTTCATATCGCCGAGTTCTACTGATCTGGCAGTGTGCGTATATCTGGTTCTCTATTTTTTTTTGGGCGCTTAAGCTCTTCAAAAGAAGAACAAAAGAGAGGAGGAAGGGAAGGGAGCACATTCACATAATGTGCGGCGCGCGAATGAATGAGTGGAGAAGAAAGCGATAAAAAGCAACAGTTGCGGCCTAATTTGAAAGTAAAATTTCTTTACAAAACGCAGCAGTAGAACACGACAACAACGGCAAAACATACTATAGTTTAAGTTCGGTTCCCCAGTCTTTTGATTGACCAGTCACCAGTCCAGCTTCCATAATCACCATCCATCTACAGGCTAAGCTTCGGCTTCAGCTCGAACTCCATCGCCATCTATCACTCAAGGTGCTGTACAGTTATGGCATTTAAAAATAAAATACAATATCATTTCTATTATTTCTCTTTTTTTTCGATTTGTTTACGACTTTGCCTTAGTTTTCTTGGTTTTTTTTAGTTTTCGGTCATCGGTTTTTGGTTTTCGGTTTTATCACTCTTTTCCAGTCTGCATTTTCGAAACGAATTTAATGGCAGTAATGACCTGCTTTTTTTTGTTTTTCTGTTCGGTTTTCCAGCTGCAACATCAGCAAAGTCGCGACTGAAACTGATGCGATTTTGATGATGCTGGGAAAATGAAGGAGAAAAAAACGGAAAAAATAGACGGACTGGAGTTCGTTCTGAGATCTATTTGCAGTTGCAGTTGCAGTTGGAATTGCTGGAAGTACTCTCCGTGGGGCACTAAGCCCGGGTCTTGACTCCGGCGCACTCGACTAAACTCAATTAACAGGTAATTGAACCCAACTGCATAAATTAGAGCCATATTCCATCTATTTCAGCCCATTGCAGCCGCCGTCGTGTACGCGATCATTAATTATTGGCCAACACGAGAGAGCGTGTGCGCATTGTTCTAAGTCTGTGCATAAATTTAGCCATAATAAACATCAACAAGTGTAAGCCGTAAGCCGGGGGAACATGGCTCGACGCCGGACATACCCCCTTTTGGATAATTCTGGATGTGATCAGCGGAGCGTTAATATGTTACTTCGAAAAACTGACCACTGATAGGGGGTTTACAGCGAACTAACTAAAGTTGGCCTAATTGGGGAGGGAAAGTGCTTTGGAAATAAGTTAGTTAGAAGTTTTTAAAATTTAGTGACTATCGCATAATTATTTTTCACAGTTTCATGGCTTGAAAAATATTAAGCTTAGAGATCTGTGTTCTTTAATTTAAATAGAAAACTTCCTGTAAATTGTATTGTACTTTCCTTTAGTATGTAGGGTTACTTCTTATTATTTATAAAGGTTAATAAGGCAGTCCCATCTCCTATTTAATAATACGATAACTTAAAATGTTTTATTTTTAAATTATTTGTATATTTTATCCCTTTCGTTGAGCCGCATTTTAATTTCTTCAGCCTTATTTTGCCGTTACTCCATAGAATAACTGTTATCTATGAGCTAGTGATGAACGTTTAAGAAAATTGTCAATCGATAGGTCTAATTAGCCAAAAATATCGAAAATGTCCTAAAACGTAATCGAGTTTGAACAGCACTTATGGCTCAGTGCTGTTTAAACTTAAGGCACTTATGACGCAGTGCTGTTAAAACTCGATTACGTTTCCGATATTTTTGGCTAATGAATTTTTATTTATTTTTGGCTATGAGAATAAGCTTACAAACCTGAAACCTACATAACTTCCCTTAAGGAACTATGTTTTAAGGAACTCTCAGATCTTCTAAAATCCACCTTGATCTAGTTCAGCATGCCCCAAAAATAATATAAATTGCACTCTAAAGGGTGTGGAAATTACCACAACGCATTCTAACCTGGCCATGGCGATTCACATGAGCATGCACCGACTACAGCGATGACTATGACTATGAGTATGGTTATGGAGCTGGAGCTGGAGTTGGCTGCATCTCTGGGCACCACCACCAGATGGGGGCCATTGTCTGGCCCGGGAGCCAGCCCGCTATACACTTCCGAGTGCAGTCGACGTCACACTCGGCGTACTTTTAACACTTAGAACACGCCACACGGAGGGAGAATCAGAATCAGAATCAGAAGCAGCATCGCACATCCCAACCCATCCCGGCCTGGGCCCCTCCATCTCTCTCGCATAATAACAAATTTCAAATTTATTCCGCTGTTAGTTTTATTACTCGTATTTTGTGTTAGCGGCTGTTCCGCCGGCTTCCCCGAGCCGAGTTACCTGGTGTCCATTGTGTGGCCAGAGGAGCGCATCATTTGCTCCGCCGCCTTAATGTGCTTTAATGTGTACTTGTGCCTCCGCTCTGGACTTAGGGCCAGCAACGGTTTCGGCCAAAGTTGTTAAGACAACCGACATTACGGCAGTGCAATGGCCGCTGTCTCTATATATATCTTCCTCTATTTTTGTTTACTTTCTCCCAAAAGAAGTACAAGATTTTTCAATTTTTTGGGGGGGGCCAGTGCGAGTGCCCAGTGACCTAAACACAATTGGCAATGGTCTGATTGGCCCGGAGCCAAGGGCACAACCAAGACCAGACCCTTTTCACCCACCAGAAAGCGGGCTGGGATTCGGTTTTAAATTTAAATTTAAAAATATTTTTTACTCACAGCAGAGCCCGGTGGAGATGGAGATGGCGAAATGTACAACACACACTCGTAAATTAACACCTCTTGGCCGTTAATTTGCTTTATGCCAAGGACTGCTTTTCTTCACACATAAACTTGGGCGCTTTGCTTTTCTGCTTTTCTTTTCTGTTAACTTCACTTTGCATCTTTCACACACATTTCTTTGGCATTTTCTGCACGTTTTTTATCATTTCTGGCCACATTTTTGAAACATCTCGTGCCACAGCACAACACCGAACATTAGAGACCGCTAACTGTTATTGTTTTCAGGTAAGTTTCTTTTGTTGTTCGAAGAAAGCGAAGACAGCGGCGGATTTTCTTTGGGGTTTGGGGTTTTAAGGGGACTTTTCTTGTTTGGGAACCGCTGATACGTCTATCAAGGTCGCCGTCGTTGGAGCGACTGAATCGCAGCTTGAAGAAACCGCTGTCGGGGCAGAAGAAAAGCTTCGGAGAGAAGCCGAGGCTACAGGCTTTACCATTTGCTCTTAAACGAGTTTTCTTTTCCATTTTTTCTCCCCCGAGTTACGCTCTTATATCTCGAAAGTATAAGTTCGGGCCCGGAGCTGGGGTTTAGTCTCTGTTTTGACAAATTATGTTGGCCATAGTTGTGTTGTGATGTGTGAAGGCGAAGATATCTCCGACTCCGACTGCAGACTAATTAACACAGACTGTAGACTGTAGACTGGTGACTGGTTCTGCGTAGAAATGAAGCAGAAAACTGCACAATACGCTCTGCTCCAATTTGATAAAAGCTTTTCGGTCTCTGTCATTTGTCATTGGTTCTGGCACAATTATATGACAATTTACTCGCTTTAGATGCGCTTCAGATGCGTCCAAGATCCAAGATCCGGAGAACAAGTGAAATCTTGGCTCAAATTACACGCCGTAGCGGCTCCGTGCAATCTGTTTTTGACATAAGCGAGTTATAGCATATATAGTCATAGAGCCAAAAAGACAATTACCACAAACTGGTTTCAATTAAAAACAGTTAAGCAGTTGCCAGGCTTAAACAAAAAAAGATATAGGAAAATAAATAGAGAGAAAAATATTGGCATCTCCTGCGTACGTGCCCAGTTGGAGACGGAGACGGAGCTGCACAGCCTCGTCTTCATTCCCATCTCGTCTGGGCAATAATTATACTTTAGTTGGCGACGCCGCTGCAACTATTTGTTGCATTTACAGTTTTGGTTTCTTCTGCCTCTTCTGGTGCCGCTAAAAAGTTGCCGCCCGTCATTTAGAAAGTTTTGAATTCGTTGATCGCCGATCTAATGATATACCCCGGCTACCACTCCACATTATCGGATCTAAACAGTTCTTAAAAATGGGCCTTCGATCGTTTTATGTCCGCTTTTATGACGGCTAGCCGTCGTCTCTGCATCTGCATTTTATGACGCTCAATGCGGGAATTTGTTTCTCGGAGATTGGGATCTCTCTGGATCCCTCCTCCTTATGGCTCTTATCTTTTGGGCTGGAATAAATTCGTGGTTGAATGCGTTACCTACACACAATTACCCGCGTATCGGTTTGCCATTTGCCCATGCATGATCCATAAATCTTTAACTGTAAAATGAAGCCAGCTTCAGGTCTAGATCCCGGTTCGAGTCTCTACGTCCACCGCATCCACATCCACATCCCATGTCCATGTCCATGTCGGGGTCCAACTTATGCAAACTTTGGGCACACGTCGCTGGTAGGCCGGAGGCAGCGGTGAGTCGTCTGATCTGCGGCTGCTGTTGGAAAACTGAAAAACCAGTTCATGTCTGGGATGAGAACACTGAGAAAAGAGCTTCTTCTTTATCAAAAATTAATGATAAATGTAAAAATCCCTTCAATTTAGCGGCTAAAATTTGTCCCCACTAATTCTATAGTTATCGAAAGAAATGATAACATGGAAGTACCACCCCTAATCAATGAAAGGAAACGAAAGCTAGTCTTGTGAACTGAATTAAGCTTTGTCACCACTAATACCTTAGTTATCGATAGAAACGATAACAAGGAGTACCATCGCTAAAAGGAAACGAAAGCTAGTCTGAAAGGAAACGAAAGCTAGTCTTGTGAACTGAATTAAGCTTTAAAATAATATAGCACCAATTTTCCTCGGTGTCTTATAGGATCGAAGTCTCGAAGTCCTCCTCTTGCCAAAGATCTCTCTCCTCAGAGGCTTCACCTAATCTCCGGCTAGTTATTGATACGCTCTTGGCGGTGTGGAGTGTGCAGGAGCGACCTCCGGCTAAAGCTAAACAAACTTGCAATTGTATTCATAAATAACGATTGAGAAATGTGTTCTTCTTTTATTTTTTTATCCAAGTCCAAGTCCAAGTCTGCGGTCGCGCACTTATTACCAATTGCTTCTGCAATAAACATGAAAATGCGCTCATCGAACTTGGTCCACATTGGAAAAGCGAGTCCATAACGGTTAATAGAGGATGCGAGTTGGCTTTGGTAATTATTTGAACTCCCGGCAAGATATTTGGTGAGAATGGCTTGCCATATACCGCTTAATATTCCGGCCATGTTAAGGCTGTTACTGTATAGATGGAATAATTAAATTGTTAGCCGGAGGTGGCTGTTAAACTCCCAGTTCTTTAACATCTTTTTTAATGCTCTTGATAAGCCAGAAGAGTTCTATAAAAAACTAAATGGTTAAGTTGTAAACGCAATTGGCGTTAAAAACGTTTTTATTTAGGAGTTTAATGACGAAATTACGCAAAATATGCAGTCAAAACGGATTGGTTTACAGTTTTGGTTTTATGGCTTTTGATAAGTTTGACAGCCACTGACAACACCTTTGGTTTGACAGCCCTAGTAAAAGCTTATCGCTTATCGTTTATCGATCTCACTCTCCTCTTCTTCTTCTCGTTTTAATAACTTTGTAATTTCGCACATAAACCGATTTAATAACCAAATAAAGCTATAAGAAATATAGCGATATAAGACATCAAGGACACCTCTTAATCCGCAGAGGTTTCCCCAGCAGCACAGCCTCTTTTATGGACACTTAAAATCCGAGGAGGTGTCAATTGGATGCAATGAAGCTTAGCACACCGATAATGGTTATGACTTTCAGCGCTGGAATAGGATAATTAAAGTCCTGGCTGTAGCTAGAATCATTATGGAGGAACCCCATTGCGTGTGGAGTACATGGATTTGATGGTGATCAAAGTGGCGTATGACAGCGCCATGGGGTTGCGTGTGTGCGTCTCCATTACCCTTCGGCACTTGGCCATCCCGCCTATCATCCATCCCGTATGTCTGATTGACAGCCAACAAGGCAAATGCATTTCAATTAAACGCTAACCGCTACGAATATTTCCATTTCTGGGTCTATGTCTCTGGTCTCTGATCAGGTGTGTGCTCTGCTTGGCTTGGCTTTTTCGTGACCAGAGGAAAACCAATCCAAAGCGAAGCGAACCCAAACCCGTAGGAGAACAATTCCAGAACAGCGGTCAACTCATCAGTATGCTGTATAAATTAGAGCATCAAACGGCGCTTTGCCAACTCGGAACTGGTCTATACTGTTACAGCTGCAGCAGCACTATCTGGTATCTGGCCGACTATTCAACTATTCAACTGTGCATGAGGATGGCTGGATGAGGATGAGGTGGTGGCAATGCCTGTGGCATGGCATGGCATGGCATGGCATGGCTTGGCTTGGCTTCGGTATGGGATGGGAGTTCAATGACGAGTCTCGTGTACACATATTGTTGCAAAATTGATATCAATTTGTTTTAATAGTTGGCCCATTATGGGTGCCATTATATGGTTAGTCCGTGGGTTATAATAAAACACACTTTATTACAAATATTACGAGCGACGCGCGCCGGCCAACCACACCGATGGCTATTGACTCCTCTTGGTGGTGCTATTGGAGCTGTGTCTCTCTAATCCCCAGATTGATTCCAATGGCCTTGCTAAACGGTCTCTCTAGTGCAAGCCATTAGCATAACACGGAGGCGGATGTCCAGTCCCGGGTCCAGACAACAGAAGCAGAACCAGCTTAAGACGGAAAGTGTGCTGGTGAAATTTGAATAAAAAACTGGATTTATGCTACCCATGTTCAGTTATATCGATGTCTCTGATCCTGATTAAGACATAACTCATTTGTTTTTTGATTTATTTTATGCAAAGGCCATCTGTAGACAAGTGGAAGTGAGAAGCCACAGGAAGTTTATGGCTACCAAGTTGATTGAACCGAGCGCATGGCGAATTTTTTCGACCTGGAGCACTTTGCGATGATCATGTTTTGCTATACGCTTCAAAAACTGTGAATAAACAGAGGCCGGGGGACCATTTATGCGATATATTATTCATTGTTCTTAATGATGCTGATGATCTAATGGAGCACCCGAGTCACGCAAAGCCACCGCGAGTTCAACGAACGCTGTGGAGTGAGGTGAGTCCAAAACTATAACAATCTATATATCATCCGATTCGCAATCAATCGATGCAGTGCGATTTCCAGCACCTGGTGCAATCACTTAAGGAATTATATTTTGTGGGCGTTTCCCCAGCGAAAACAATTGCCCATAAACATGGTAATTAGGACTGCCCTCGAGGGCAATCTGCATATGCGGACTGTGGAGCTGTTGTATAAAAGGAACTGCCCACTAAGTGGATAAACAGTTAATACTTTTACCACCATGGCAGACGTGAGTTATCAATCAAATCTGGGGATAATGCGGCATTTTCTGGACGAGTTCCGGTCCGTGCTCAGGCAGGAGACTCCAGGCCGCATCCCACGGCTGGCACTCAACTACAATCGCGCCTTCTTGAGGTGAGTGCTCTGGTGTTGCCGCCTCATCGATCACTAATCCTATCTTCTCCATTCCTCTCCAGCTTGCTCTGCCAATATCCCAACAAAAAGTTGGCCGAGAAGGCTCTGTACCGAGGGATTAACTGGTTCATCATGTGCAATGTGATGCTGGCCTTCTGGACCATGGTCCTGGCTCTGCCCCACTCCAAGAACGTGATTGATTTCGGGGACGACCTGGTGTGGCTATCGGGGGTGAGACAAGTTCCATTTTTCACTAAGAAGAAATATTTATGAAGCTAAGAAATCGTTAGGAATTTGAATTTTCTTTAAAAAGGCAGCCAAAAGTATGAAATTAAATATTAAACTTAATTTGTGGCATACTTTTGGGTGTAATTTCAATTGATTTTAAATCTCAAAAGGTGTTTTATTACATACGTGTAAGGAATATTCATTAATTAGTACAAAAAGTTATATTTTTCACTTAGAGAAAGTATGTATGATGCTAAGAAATCGTTGGGAATTTAAAATCGTTTTAAAGGCATCTTAAAGTATGCAATGAAATATTCAACTTAATTTGTGGCATACTTTTGGGTGTAATTTCAATTGATTTTAAATCTCAAAAGGTGTTTTATTACTCAAGTGTAAGAAATAATCATTAATTAGTACTAAAAGTTCAATTTTTCAAAAAGAAAAAATATTTATGAAGCTCAGAAATAGTTGGGAATTTAAAATCGATTTAAAAAGGCATCTAAAAGTATGCAATAAAATATTTAACTTAATTTATGGCATACTTTTGGGTGTAATTTCAATTGATTTCAAATCTCAAAAGGTGTTTTATTACATAAGTGTAAGAAATAATCATTAATTAGTACTACAAATTAATTTTTATAAGAAGAAATACCCCATTTTATACGGCTATGATCTTTTTAAAGATCAAAGATAATATACAAATGATTATTCCTGCTACAGATGGGCCTCGTCTTCACCAAAATCTTCTATATCCACTTGCGTTGCAATGACATCGATGAGATTATCTGGGACTTTGACTACTACAACCGGGAACTCAGACCGTATCACATGGACGAGGAGGTCCTAGGCTGGCAGCGTCTCTGTTATCTGGCCGAGACGGGCCTGTACCTCAACTGCTTCGTTATGGTCAACATTTTTAGTGCGGCCGTGTTTCTCCAACCCCTGGTTACCAAGGGCAAGCTACCCTTTCACATGATTTGGCCTTTTCAGTGGCATTGTGCTGATGTGCATCCCACAATGTTCTGGATCCTGTACGTCTGGCTGAGTGTCACCTCGCAGCACAATCTGATGAGCATCCTCCACGTGGACATGGTGGGCATAACCACCTTCCTGCAGACAGCCTTGAATCTCAAGCTGCTATGCATCGAAATGCGGCGATTGGGTGAGATGAGAGGGGTCAGCAATGAGCGCTTTCACGAGGAGTTTTGTCGCGTGATCCGCTTTCATCAGCACATCATCAGGTGGGTTACGTTGGGGGGGATTTTCAGGTTTAAATCCAGGATTTTTTTAATGTTTTTCAGCCTTGTGGAGCGTGCCAACACTGTCTTTAATGGCACCTTTATAGCCCAGATGATAGCCAGCTTTTCCTTGATATCTATATCCACATTCGAGACCATGGCAGCTGCCTCGGTGGATCCCAAAATGGCAGCCAAGTTTGTGCTCCTGGCCGTGGTGGCCTTTGTCCAGTTGTCAACTTGGTGTGTGACTGGGACTTTGGTTAATACTCAGGTAGGATTTAAGGTTTAAAATATAAAGATATATAGATAGATTACCTTCTTTATTGGTAACCTTTGTTATAAACATTGTTCTTTCGGGGATTTATATAATTTTTATTGAAGAAATATTATTTATTATTTAATACCAGTCT
Organism: Drosophila lacteicornis; assembly: GCA_008044355.1. Classification (NCBI taxonomy): domain Eukaryota; kingdom Metazoa; phylum Arthropoda; class Insecta; order Diptera; family Drosophilidae; genus Drosophila; species Drosophila lacteicornis. Next base: position 290,102 of record VNKF01008598.1, read on the forward strand.
CAGGAGGTGGCCCAGGCAGCTTTTGAGATCAAAAACTGGCACACCAAGTCACTGGGCATCCAAAAGGATATCTCCTTTGTTATACTGCGAGCCCAGAAGCCTCTAATGTACGTGGCCGAGCCCTTCTTGCCCTTTAATTTGGGCACCTACATGATTGTAAGGATATATAAATATTTTATATATTTTAAAGTAAATATATTCCCTACTCTAACAGGTCCTGAAGCAATGCTATCGCCTGCTGGCCCTGCTGCGAGAATCCATGTAGTTTTTTGTGTCTAGTTTATGGCTTCTGAAAATAAAAGTTGGACATTTTCTGGGCACTTGCATTTGCATTTGCATGGCTCGTTTGGGTTATAGCCGCCGCGCCCAGTGACACCACCAGCGTCCGAGTGCCAACAATGGGGGCGGCCCACGCACACCCAGCGGCGACAGGTGCAACCCTCGGCTGCAAATCGCGGAGGAGGTGGTCCGCCGGTCGGTCGTTAGCCAGCCTCGAACTTATTCAGTCGTGACACGCATTGTCATGATCTGACCCATCGCCGGACAATGAAGAGTGGCGGCGGCGACGATCGTTTAGTGTTTAACATTCGGAGTTGTTGCAACTTGGGGCCACCAGATGCTGCTGCTGCTGCTGCTGGTGCTGCTGCTGCTCCATGCCCTTCACAAGTGGGAAAGTCGCCCATGTCCATGAAACGTTGACCGGCCGAAATGTCATTATGTGCTCCATGTGCACATTCGGCCAGAACGAAAGCTCCAGCACACACACACTCAGAGAACGCCCAAACAACACACCCAATTCTGGGCAAAGAGTGAGTGTGCACTGGGAGAAATCAGAGAGCAGTGATCTGGTTTAAAGTATAATAATTTTGATATCATTTCACACCTCTTCCAGCTCAAGAGGTTGGGAAATTTGTAGAAAAAAATCTTACATAGATAACATTTCGGTTAAAAGTCCCGCCTATGTAATCAATGGTTTATTAATCTATCTTACATAAATAACATTTTGTTTAAAAGTCCCCCCTATGTAATCAATGGTTTATTAATATATTTAGTGGGAAAAATTGAGATCAATGATCATTATTTAAATATCTGATTTGAAGATTTTATTATTGACCTCTTCAGTCTCAACAGTCTTACATTTTGTAAAGAAATTTAACATATAATAATATATATAATGCCTTTTTGTTAAAAATCACCCTACATAATCAATAGTTCACGACAAAATTATTATTCTAATCTCTAATTTATAATGCACAAATAATTGCATTGAAAAATAGTAATTATTTATAAAGAAATCTAATATATTCTTTCAAGTCCCCCTATGTAATCAATGGTTGTTCAGAGAAAAAACGAGCTACATCCTCAGTATTTTAATATCATAGCATTGGATATACCATTATTGATCTCTTCAATCTCAATAGTCTTTAAATTTGTTAAAGAAATTTAACATAGAAAAGCGTAATGATCACCCTACATAATCAATAGTTCAAGCCATAATTATTACTCTAATCTCTAATTTCCAAGACACTTAATATTGCATTGGGAAATATTAATTAATTATAATGAAATCTAATATATTCTTTTCAATCCCCCCTATGTAATCAAAGGTTTTAGACAAAAAGTGAGGTTAGAGTGCTTCTTTTTTTCTGAAAACTGGACATTACTTTTAGTAATATTATTATTACTAGTACTAGTTATTCACTACTTTACTTTTCTCTGTACCCATCGACTCCCCAATTGGAGAATTAAAGGCTGGGGGAATGGGTGGGTGGTTGGTTGCTCTTTTTTTTTTTTGGTGGGCTTTTGTCAACTCCGGTCTGCTCGCCGCACTGATTAACATTTGAATGGCAATCCAGGTACGAGCATTTAGAACATTGTGTCCATGGCTCTTTGTTGCTGTCTCCACATCTAATTAAATCCCCTTCGGTTCGCCCATTGTTGCCATGGAGTTTGGGCTTGTGCTGACGCTGGTTTCCCCTGCTGCCCCCGCCAATGGTAATCGCAATGGCAATCGGGATGGTAAACTATATAGTAATGGTAATGGTAATCGTAATGGTCCAACCACCGATCCGACTGCAGACCAACGGTGGAGTTGGCTTCTCGAATTCAGTTTGTCGCGCATTATTCTAACGATCGGTTGGGTTCGGTCCCCCAAATAAAAATAAAACTCCTAACTATTGGCCTTAAATAATCGCTTTAGTTCGATCTGTTCTTGTTTGATAATTTATATACAAAGGATATCCTTGGGTATAGTAAGCGGTATTTAAATTAAATTAGGAGTTCGTATAAAGTGTCCTTGAAAGTGCTTAAGTGACTCAGAATGTTTTAAAAGAACTATAGTGATCCTTTCAAGGATAAAAGTGCTAGAGGACTTTAAAGTGGATTAAAGTTGAAAACATTTAAGTGATAAAGAAAATTAATAAAATAATAGGATGACTAAGGACATTATCTCAATATATCTCACATACAAATATTAATCAGTGTATATCCTTTGAAAAATAAAATAAAGTTGAATTAAAGGTGATCAAGGAGATGTGTGGAAATATTTATTCAATTCAGAAAAAATTCCAAATAATTAACAGGATCATATTTATTAGTTTAGTTTCATATACATTTTTCAAGAAGGATTTTCATAATCCTTAGAAATTAATTAAAACCCCAATATGATCCTTCACTTAATTTAATAATTTATATTTAAAAGAATATATATATTAAATACATATTCCTTTTATCATCAAACTAATTTCACCACTCTAGAAAGACTTTCATTATTAAAACGCGACACTTTCCACCAAGTACAGCCACCACTCCGCCTGAGGTCAATAGCTAACATTTTTCGGAAAAACTCGGCTCTGGCTTTTGTGCTGGGCTGGAGAGCATAAAGAGTTGAGTGGACAATAAGCCGGAAGCGACATCCGGAGTTGCGGATCGATATGAGTCGGGCAGTGACACGTAGCTCGGCTAGATTTTAGTTTAATGATCCAAATTCACGTTACGCATTGTGCACATTATGGCGGCAGAAAGGCAGAAAATATAGTTAACTATTCATGTGATTTTCCCTATTCCCCCGAAAGCCCCAAGGGGAAAATTCTAACTATTGAGGTCGCATATTTCGTGTCATTTTGTCAGCCAATGAACTAATTAGATCATGTCGGATAAACCGACTAACCACCACGAGTTCTAAACTTTAATTCCAGCTAAAAGTCACGCAGTAGAAAAGCCACCAGGTTGCGGCTAATAATGCCGCGATCAAGCTAGGAGTTTCCCCGAAGAAGTTATCTTTAAAATAAAACCCATAGAGGATCGATAGCAATGAGATCTAAAAGAGGTTTACACGTGCTACTGACGGCCCTGGTGGTCGGTCTTTGTCTCAACGAAATTCATGGTAAGTTGGGGGAGATATCTTTGGGGTTTAATATATTTTTTTTTTTAAGTATAATATTCACGTGAAATACAAAATAGTATTTAAATATAATATACATTGGTTTATTTGTATAATTAGTTTTGTGCTGGCAACTCACAAGGCTACATTTGAGAATGTCAGGCAACACTAGAGCTGGAAAAATCATGAAGTTAATCGATTTAAAATCGATTTTTGCTAGCAAATCATCGTAAACTTCGGTTTTTTATCATTCAAAGGTTTTTGTTTGAAGATTAAGCGGATAATAAAATACAAAATATATATAACCAACTCGTTCCATATGTTTTAAATTAAAAAATTATCTATATAAAAATTCAGGTCACTAAAAACAAAAGAAAATGCATTTTTAATCTGTTTTTCTAGTTAAGTAGCTTATTCTAAATTATTTTATTAATATTTCACCCTCTCCTTAGGTCAAACCACCTGCAAGAATGGCCTGGGACGAGTGCTCTACGAAAGATTGCCCAACCAGCAGCTCCAAGGCTACGACGACGATGTGGTGCGGGATACGGCGCCACCGTTTCGGGTGCTGGAAAAGTGCCAGGACCTGTGTCTGCGCGATCGAACTGGCTCCAATAACCTGGTGCGCACCTGCACCAGCTTCGACTTCCAGCCGGGCAGCCGCATCACCTCGTTCGGGGGCAACTCCGAGTACGAGGAGTCGCTGTGCTACCTGACCTCGGAGCAGGCGGGGCCAGAGGGTATTGGTAGCCTGATGCTGGTGCCCAATAGTGTGCACTTCAATGAGATTTGCTTGACCTGTAAGGAGATACCAAAGAAGTAGTGGGTTTTGCTTAATATCTCTCTTATCCAATCCCCCGCAGCTAGTAGACCGGAGCGGGAGTGCCCCAGCAGAAGGTACGTGTTCGAGCGGCATCCCCGCAAGAAACTGAAGCTGCCCATCAGCGACATCAAGGAGATCACGGCGGCCAATCGCTCGGATTGCGAGGACAAGTGCTTGAATGAGTTCTCCTTTGTCTGCCGGTCGGCCAACTTTGACTCCACCATGCGATCCTGTACCCTGAGTAGATTCACACGACGCACTCACCCCGAGCTAATGGAAGACGATCCCAACTCAGATTACCTGGAGAACACCTGTCTGAATGGTAAGTGTCGGGAGTCGCAGAGACCACACCAAGTGCCATAATTCACCCTGCGAACCCATTGATTAGCTGAGCGGCGTTGCGACGGACTGGCGGTGTTCGTCAAGGAGGAGAACAAGCGCCTGGGTGGCCCCTTCGAGGTGGACATCTTCAACAACATGACGCTGGAGGAGTGCCAGACCATGTGCCTGCGGGCCGAGAAGTAAGTCATTGCGGCCTAATAGCTCTATTTCAGCTAATTGCACACACATTATACAGATACTTTTGCCGCTCCGTGGAGTTCGACGACCAGAGCAAACAGTGCATCCTCTCCGAGGAGGACTCCATCTCGCAGAAGGATGACATCAGCATCAGCTCCAGTCCCACACACCATTTCTACGATCTCGTGTGCCTCGATAATCGTAAGTGGCTACTGTTAAGACTCCTCTTTCTCTGTGGAGCTGAGGAAAAGTCAACAGCGACAACAAGATTATATGTGTTGTTATAGTGGACCATATAGCCCATCACAACGGTTGGCTCCACCACTAGCAACTACTACTGCCATTTCCACATCTCTGTTATGCTGTATTCCCGTTGCAGAACGAGCCAACGATTATCCCGATAACTCAGTCACCTCGCACCTCTTCTCGAGCGGCCGGCGGCCAGATACTGCATTCCAGCGGTACCGCAACTCCCGGCTAGGCGGCGAGTTCCATTCGGAGATCACGGGACGTTCACTGTCCGAGTGCTTGGACGAGTGTCTTCGGCAGACGAGCTTCCAGTGCAGGTGCGTTTTGTTTTTGCCGTTGCAATTACTTGTTTTGATACCCTAACAGGGGGTAATAACACTTTTGGGAGATAACTTTACCATAAGTAGCGTGATATATTTCTAAATGAACTGATCTTCACTAGAACTGGCTTAAAAGAAGACTATTAATGATTACTAAGTTAGAATTTTACTTATGAAATTACTCAATTTCCATTTAATCCCTTAAATAGTTTAGAAAAACTTTAAAAAACGTTTTTACCCAAAACAAATAAAGTTCTTACAATGCTTATATGAGTTAACCTCTCCAGAATGAATTTCCTAAATTTATATGTATATGTAAATGAACCGATATTCAACTAGAACTGGCTTAAAAGAAGACTATTACTGATTGATTACTTAGTTAGTCTTTTTACTTATCAAATTGCTAAATTTCCATTTAATCTTTTTAATAGTTTATGGCAACTTTAAATAACGTTTTTACCCAAAACAAATTAGGTTCTTACAACGCTTATATGAGTTAACCTATTGAAAACGCATTTCCTATATATATATTTTTGTATTTCCTATAATAATATGTAATGTAATAATATATAGTACGTTTTTATTGATCTTAAATTAAAAGCTTTTATTAGTAGGCTTTTCATTGATTTTAAATTAAATAGAGATGGTAAGAGCTCGATGCTTATCTATTTCAAATCTATCGAAAACTTCGATTACTTTCCATGTGGAGTTGAAGTGTATCGATATGACAAACTGACAGTGCTGCCAATCTACGTACATATATAGTATGCTTTCAGTAAATTTAAACTTTAGGTTAGCTTTGAACGGAAATTGGGAAATTTTGATAAACTAGCTTAAATAAAAATGTATTAAACTTAGAAAACTTCTGCTAATAATACTTTTAGTAAGGTGTTCTAAAATATAGATGGATTACTCCAAAAATAATAATAAATAATTAGCTTAAATAAAAATGTATTAAGCTTAGAAAACAACAGCTAAGAATGCTTATAGTAAAGTGTTCTAAAATTAAGATGGATAACTGTAAAAATAATCTCCTTCGAAACTAAACATCCCAGAAAATAATATCTAAACTTTTTTGATGAAAATATAAACTGGAAAGTTTCCGGGAAACACTTTCCCCTGTATTTGATCACATTATACTATATAACTCCCATAGATGTAGGGTATTCCCACCTTCGTCTTCACCAAGCACAGCCACCTTTCTTCTTGTTCTCCTACTGCCTCACTAACCCATCCACTCCACACCAATCCACACCACTCCACTCCACTCACTTCGATGATCCTCTCTCCTCGCAAATTACAGGTCTGCCGTGTACAGCGATCGCTTTCGTACTTGTCGCCTGAGTCGGTACAATCAAAAGGACGGCATGCGCATTATATACGATGCTGATTATGATTACTACGAGAATCTAATGTGTAAGTGGTTAGGAGGAGGTGCTAATGGCGGGGCCAGTGTGTGTTATCCGCTCTTCTCGTCCTCTTCTTCCAGTGAATGTGGTGGGCGGAGGCGCCGACGGGGACACCAGTGGCGGGCATGGGCACAGTGGCAGTGGCAGCGGCGGCGTCGGAGGCGATGGCAAGCGACCCGGAGATCAGTCGGGCAGCAACTGGAGACAGCCTAATAAGCACGACGATCGTTACGGGTCAGGCGGATCAACTGGCGGAGGCGGGGCGGGCTCGCATGGCGGGACAGGTTCTGGTGGTGGCTCCAGATTGCCGGTGGGCAGCGAGGGCGTCGACTATGGCAGGCCATACGATCGTTATCCAGACTTTGCGGCCAACGAGTATGGTATGGATATAGAGTCGCTATAACTTATGGCCCCTAAATATACATTTATGGCATTATTACCCCCAGCAGATCGGTATCCTTATGGCGGAGGCGGTGGCTCCGACCGCGATCGGGATCGCTATCCCCCAGATCGTTATGGCTCCCGCTATCCCGGAGGCGGCCTCGATGGCATGGGTTACCCCATGAGACCCTATGATCGTTATCCAGATGATTATGGTGAGTTATCTTTGGTTATTAATCCCTTAAAACCATTAATGTCACAAGGTACTCGAGTAAGATCATCACTTTTACTGACAACTAATCCTTCTAACCGCCACTAACCCCATGTCAGATCGGTATCCACCGGCGGGTGGCGCCAATGGCGATCGGGATCGGGAGCGGGAGCGGGATAGGGAGCGATACCCAGGCCCGATCGCTGACAGAGATCGCTACCCGGGACCCATCACTGACAGGGATCGCTACCCAGGCTCAGGCGCTGACAGGGATCGCTATCCGGATCGGTATCCTCCAGATCGCTATGCGGACAGGTATGGCGATCGTCGGTACCCAGACAGGGACAGGGAAAGGGATCGGGATAGGGAGAGGTTGCCCTACCGCCCGCTGCCTTATCCCGGCATCAATGACAACAGCCTGCCCAGCGATCTGCCCCACACGCGACCCTATCCCACCGACGATGATGCTCCCTTCCGACCCTATGGTTACGGAGGAGGTCGCTATGGCGAGAACAGATTCGAGGGTCGCTATCCACCGCCCAGATTTCCACCTGGCCGCGAGCGAGATCCCGTGGGCGGCTACACGGGCAGAGATGCACCGGACAGCATTTTCCCAGACAGACGCTACCGCCCCTCGTCCATGGATTCGCCCAGGTATCCCTATTTGCCCGACTCCCGAGGGCCACCAGGCAGATACGATGACATAGTGCACAGTGCCAGGAGGCCGGAACCGGACTCGGCCAAGCGGTATCCACCGGCTCCTTTAGCGCCCACGGGCAGTGCCAGCAAGTATGCCTCCACGCCGAATCGGTTTCCGGTAGGTAGCGATCGGTATCCCATTGACATCTACAAGTACGGCAATCGGCCGGGACCAAATGATCTAGGCGGCCGGCGACCTGGTAAGTAATCCGGGACTAACCAACTACCAACAAGTAACCCGTAACTCTAGAAGAGATTAGGAGTTTAGAGAGAGATTGGTGTTAATAATTGTATTCCCTTTAGGCCTGGAGCGTCCTCCGCCTCCCTTCTACGACTACGACTACGAGGAGCGGTATGGCGACAGGTATGGACCCTATGACAGGGAGTACGATGGTCCTCCTGGACGCAGACCCCCAGTGGGTGGCCCCTATGGTCGTTATGACACCCCCTTCAATCGCCCCTATGGCGGCGGCAATGGCCTCGACGATCGTCCTCTGCCCCTGCCCGGTCTGGGTCTCTCCCATCCTCCTACCCCCTATGGAAGCGGAGGAGGAGGCCAACATGTGGGCCTGGGCATTGGTGTGAACTCGGGTCCACCAAGACCGCCAATCACCCGTTGCGAGGAGAGCGACAATTTCAAGCAAATCGCCGCCAGGCACAAGATGCGTCGCCACTTTGTGCGCCGATCTCTGATCGTGCCCAGCCTCATCCAGTGCGAGAGGGAGTGCATCGAGAGCCGGGACTTTGTCTGTCGCAGCTTCAACTACAGGTGGGTGACGACGACAACATGTGGAGATCTCTGATAGGAGATGCCCGATACACGAGCCACTACAAATATTCAATTTGCAGAGACTCGGCCGCCTCCAGCTACGAGGACAGAGATAGGGATCGGGATCGGGATCGGGAGTCGCCCAACTGCGAGCTAAGCGACCGGGACTCGCGCGAGCTGGACATCCACGATCCGGGCTCCTTCGACGCCTCCAACTATGACTTTTATGAGCGCAGCATTGGACGCAGCGGCGATGGCGAGTGCATGGATGGTAGGCGGTGTGCTCCCTCCACACATTATTCAAATGTAACCACGAGATAATCTCTCTTTTGCAGTGACGCAGACTTGCAACGAGGAGGGAATGGAGTTCACCATACGCACACCAGAAGGCTTTCTGGGTAGGATTTACACCTATGGCTTCTACGATCGCTGCTTCTTCAGGGGCAATGGTGGGACTGTGAATGTTCTGAGGATTAGTGGACCTCAGGGTTACCCGGATTGTGGCACTCAGAGGGTGAGTTTCTCTCAAGGTTCTTGACTTACCCAGGAGTCTTTATAATCCTCTTCCTCCCTAGTATGGCGACACCCTGACCAACATCGTGGTGGTCCAGTTCTCGGACAATGTGCAAACGAGCAGGGATAAGCGCTATAACCTCACCTGCATCTTCCGGGGTCCAGGAGAAGCTGTGGTCAGCTCTGGTTACATAGGAGCAGGGTAAGAATCTTTCAAAAAATCCCCAAACACTCCCTCAACTTCTAGATTTCCCCTCCAGTTCCGGCAGCCCCATTCCCATCGAGTATCTGCCCGCGGAAAATACTCTCAGCTCCAAGGTGCGCCTGAGCATCCTGTACCAGGGCAGACCCACCACTACTATAGCTGTGGGAGATCCTCTCACCTTCCGCCTGGAGGCGCAGGATGGCTACAACCATGTGACCGACATCTTTGCCACCAATGTGGTGGCCCGAGATCCCTACTCCGGGCGGAGTATCCAGCTGATAGATCGCTTTGGCTGCCCCGTGGATCCGTTTGTGTTCCCCGAGCTGGACAAGTTGAGGGATGGCGACACCCTGGAGGCCAGGTTCAATGCGTTTAAGATTCCCGAATCCAATTTCCTGGTCTTTGAGGCCACGGTACGCTCTTGCCGCGAGGGATGTCAGCCTGCCTACTGTCCCGGGCCAGCAGGTCGTCAGGAGCCTTCGTTTGGACGCAGAAGAAGATCGCTGAACGTTACTGAGGAGGCATCAACGGAACCCGAAGCTTTGGCTCTGGAGGGAGGAGGCGCCAGCCAGCTGGACTCTGATGAGGTAACCGTGGTGAACACTACCCTGGGACAGGCTGCCGTTAATGAGACCCAGTCGAAGGAGACCGAGGAACCGGAGCAAGTTCGTGAAATGATCGAGGTAAGTACCTGGTGCCTGCACAGGTTAATCCTCACAGGTTAAGCTCTACAAATCCGCCTCCCATTAGGTATTCGAGACCCGCGAGGAGATCGAGAAGGAGTCGTATCCCCGCAAGCTGGTGGCTCCCGTGGAAACGGTCTGCATGACGCCGGCGGAGTACCATGGCCTGATCACAGCCATTATCCTGCTAATGATCCTGCTATTCAGCATAACGCTGGTAGCAGGCCTGGGCTACAGGTAAGCGAGGGAGCAGAGGCCAAGAATAGATGGATAATTAGGGGCTTCCATCCTCGGCAGACGCTACTGGAAATCGCTATCGAAGAATCGCCTGGTGGACCGCCACTCGCCGATCCACTCGCTGGGCCACTCCCATTCCTCCATACGCACCCATGAGCGCTTCACGGAGATCGGACACATGCCCAACCTGAATGGAGGAGGAGGAGGAAGTAGCGGCGGCGGATCTGGGGGCGGAGCCAATCAGAGCGCATCGAATCGGGCCTCGAACGCTTTTCGCACCAACATGTCCATGTTCGGCGGCTCATTACACAAGACGTTTGCCACGGGGTGAGGAAAAGCAGCAGCAGCAGCAGTCCCAGTCGCTCGACCGGTCCACTTACGAGGTGTTTAATGTCTTTACAGCAACTTGGCGCGCATGTGCCAGCTGCCAGTGATAAATCCCATGCGCAGTGCCGCCCATGCCGGTGGCGGTGGCCACCAGTTCGAGGATCCCAGCGAGCCCATCTACACGGATCCCTCGCTCTTCGAGCGCTCCAGGCAAGTTCTGCGTTACTGTTTCTTTTATTCTTTCTTTTATTCCAATTTGTCGCCACTAACTAACTCTACAAGGGTCGGCAGACGCACAGGCCCACCTTGTTGCACAGTCCATCCGCTCCGCCCGCCACGCGGCACTGAGTGCCACACATATCTCCTTGGATCTGGCACAGACCTCGGAACGTGGGCAACTCTCCTATGCCTGAAACCAGTAGTTAGTTAGTCAGATATTCACTTTAAATCGGACAAAGACTTACCTGCTGCCTGGGCAGCAGCCAGGAGAGCCAGGGAGAGTAACAAAGTAACCAGACAGAGGCGCAGGCCTTGCATGCTGATGCGATGACAGATTCGGACTGAAAAGTCAAAAGCTGACATGGCGATAAGTCAGTATCGGTCCAGGAAATCTCTCTCCCCAGCCAGTGCTCTCTTGCTTAATACTTTGTATTTATTTTGATGATTAAACATCGATTGTTTTGTTTTATTTTCACTTCCAACAGATCGCTGCGCAGTCTGACCATGGTGGCCGAGTCCGAGGACAACCAGGAGGTCTGAGCTGAAGCCCGAGCCTCTTGTGATTAGTTGTAAATAAGCTAAAGGTTCTAAAAAATCAAAAATAATCCAAAAACTCAATCAATATCTATATACGCTAGCTGAATGCGTGGGAGTTCCATTCCAAGTAGCCTAAGAACTGCACCACAGACCAAAAATATCCAAGTATTTAAGCCTTAACAAACGGAATTAAAAATCAATTAATTATTCTCTATAACAGCTAAGATATGAAACGCAATAAAGCCTAAACGTATCCCTATCACTGTGGACGTCTTTCCTTCCTCCCAGAAGAGGCAGAAAGAATAACGTATGCAAACGAGGCCATTAATCAGCATCCCAGTGGAGGCAGTGGCTCTGCGGGTTAACGAGCGAGGCCAATTGCCAGTTGCAGTTGCAGTTACAGTGGCAGTTTCCGTTTGCGGACAGTAGCCAGAGGGGTTAGTGCTCTCAGGATCGGTTCAGAGGCCATCACATAAATCAAGCTCCCGAAGGAGCTTTGTGGGTCACCGAACCAGCATTTAAAATCGAATTAGGAACTCCTCTCCAAAAAAACATTCTTTTTACAGTTTGTAACCTCTTTTTTCGAATAAATTAACACCTTTGCAACTTAAGCTCTATAAATACATACATAAACTAAAGCAGATACGGAATCCAGGCCTCTCCTGGTAGCTGGACTTTGACTAGCACAAATGGAAAGTGTTCCACATGCCTTCTTGGTGGGATACGGACAGGGGGGAACATAACTAACATAACTTACGGTTGCTAAATTACACTATTTACAAACACACCTTAACGCTAGCTAGGTAATTAATCGTCGAAGAAGAGTATTTCTAGGATCCGCTTCTGGGCACTCTTCTTGCGCTCCTTGTTCATCTTGAGCAGCTCGCTGGTGACCAGTTCGCCCAGCAAGTGCTCCGAGAGTCGCTGCACGCCCTGCTGATTGGAAGGCGTTTGGAATTTGCCGAAGTTGGAGGGATGCGAGCCGCCGGCCTGGTGGGGAAACTGCTGGTACAGCTGGAAGAGGAAGTCCGTGTTTGAGGGAAACATGTTCTGGTGCTGCTGCTGCTGATGCTGTTGCTGCTGCTGCTGCTGCTGCTGCGGCTGCTGCTGGTTATTGCTTCCACCGTTTCCACTGTTATTGCCATTGTTATTGCCGCGCTGCATGCCCATGGAATTGCTGTAGTGGCTCTCGTGCATCATCACCTGCGGCTCCATCAGATCATGGCTATTGTCGTCGGAATCGTCATCGGAGTCGTTGCCAAAGTGGCCGCCATTTCCGCCTCCATTGCTGGCCATCTGATTGTGGCCATTGATCTGCACCCGGGGCTTTTTCATATGGAAATTGCCGGACGTGGAGGAAGAGTCCAAATCATCGCTGCCCTTGGGGTTGTAGACATGCGACTGCTGCTGCTGCTGCTGCATCTGTTGCATATTGGAGCTGGTGCTGCCCGCGGCACTGGAAGAGGAATGTACCACCGGAAGCTGCTGGCCGCCCGATGCAGGGGATTGCTGTGGCTGCTGTTGCTGCTGCTGCTGCTGCTGGGAGTGAAGGCTTCCTGCACCGATCACTTGCAGCGGCGACGACAGCGGCGATTTCATCGAGGAAGACGTGGAGGTGAGGCTGCCGCCACTGTTCTGGACGCCCGAGACGCCCACGGAGCTGTCCTTGTACTGCTCCTGGTAGCCCTGCGAGGAGTCCGCCATCACGGCGGCCACGGCAGCCGCCTGCTGCTGCATTTGAGACTGTGAGATTTGCTGGAGCTGCTGCGAGGCTACGGCCGCCGCAAAGTCCCTGAAGACCTGATCCGCCTCGATCTTCACCTGCCCGTTGACGGTTTCCAGCGCAGAGGCCGCCGCCGTACTCAAGGCACTCATGGGATGCTGCTGCTGCTGCTGATCCGGCTGGTGGTAGTGATGGCCCTGACCCGAACCGCCGCCGAACTGGGACACATTCTTCATGCCATTGGAGCCGTTGGACTTGTCCAGCGCCTGGTACTCGTTGTAGCTGGAGCTGTTCGCCGACTGCGGCGACGTCAGGAAGTTGGGCACATGGCGGTAGGACTTGCGGGGCTGGATGTGCTGGTCCAGGAATTTCATCTTCTCCAGGTACGGACGCGACAGGTGTTCGTAGACGGGGGGATCGCCCTGCTTTCGCTGCGAGACGTAGCGTTCGCGCAGATACTTCCACCGCTTCTTGCACGTGTCCACTGCCAAGCACAGAGGGAATATTAATGTAGATTCTCAAGTCTGGCCAGAGACGCGACTCCTCCTCTGGCGCTCCGCTTACCGTCCGTGCGCAGCTTCATCGCAATCAGCTGCCAGGCCTCGTCCTTCGTCTCGTACTTGCCGCCATTGGTGCTGCCGTTCAGGTAGTACTTCTGCCGGTTGTAAATCACTCCATGCTGTGCTACCTCGTCAATTAATTGCTCGTCCATCATTTTCGTTTAATTCGCGTTTTTAGCTTTGCTTAGGGATGGGAAATATGCATCAAAATAGCGATATATCGATAGGTTATAAAAATATTTGTATTCGATTGTTTGGCAAATATTGTTATGCTTATCGCGCCTTCCTCAAATCAAAACAATCATTTAAAACACCAATTCTGCATATCTGCATTAATTAATTTAATATTTATTTATTTTATTTAATTTCCTAAAACTTAATTTAATTCGTCTTGTACAATTTTCACATATATGCGACTTGTTTTTAAAAAATCGAATAATCAATCGATTAGTACTTGCTCATCTCTAGTACTTCGAACTGGTTTCATATCCAAAAGTTGAATTGTCGTTAACGCAACCCGGATTGTTTTTGCGCATTAAAAATCACATAAATATGTTTAAATTGGTCCGCCAGCTTCTGCCGCAGCAGCGCGTCCTTGCCAACTCCCTGCGCCTGCCGCGGCTAATCTCCACCAGCGATGAGGTCAACGCGGAGCCCATTATCAAGACGATGGACACGATTGGCGGCCTCCCCACCGAGCTGGTCAACGAACAGAAGCTGAAGAAGACTAGCAGGTAGGCTTATCTACCGGTTTTCGGCAGCACTTGACCTTTGTTTGTTTTGTTTACGTTTCGACCGGTATGCGCACTAATCGAATACCTGATTTGGGCGTGATTTCTGGCAAGGAGTTTCTCGCGAGGGGGGAGGGGGAGAAAGTTTGTACCTGCTTATGCAGTCACGTAGGCCAGCACTATACATACATATATATACATATGTGTGTGTGGGTTAGTAGTTCTGCATTCTATTGTCTTGCCTTTGTTTTGTTTCGTTTTCTCCAAACAGAACGTTATCGACTCTCCAAAATCACTCCGTTCCCATTGCGGCCCGCGTCACGGTGTCGAAAGATGAAAGCCGCGACTTTATGGCCGTCTTCCCAGGTTAGCTTTTGTTTATTTCAATTATCATGCTAATACTAATGCTAATTCTCTTTTACTTTGTTTGCAGATCTTGTGCGTGACATCACCACCGTGACGAAGACGTACAACTGCAACGATGCCGCCAAGTGGTTCGCCCAGGTCCTGCAATACAATGTGCCCAGGGGCAAGAAGAACCGTGGCATTCTCACCGTTCTCACCTACAAGAATCTGGTGCCCGCCCAGGAGCTCACCCCAGAGAACATAAAGCTGGCCCAGTATCTGGGCTGGTGCGTGGAAATGGTAGGCATCTTGTACCCTCTCTTAAGCCACTACTAACCCCCTGATCCCAGCTCCAGAGCTTCTTCATCATCTCCGACGATGTGATGGACAACAGCACCACCAGACGCGGCCAGCCCTGCTGGCACAAGGTCGAGAACGTGGGCCTGACTGCCATTAATGATGCTTTGATGATCGAGAACGCTATGTATGCCATACTGAAGCTGCACTTTAGCCACCTGGACTGCTATGTGGCCCTGATGGAGCTCTTCCACGAAATCACCTACATCACCACATGCGGCCAGTCGCTGGATCAGCTCAACTCGAACCGAAGCGTGTCGGATTTCACCATGGAAAACTACAAGGCGATTGTGGAGAACAAGACGGCCTACTACTCCTTCTACCTGCCATTCGCCATTGCTTTACACTTGGCTGGGTAAGTTGCTTTGCTGGTATACCCTCTCCCTTTATAAAACTAATCCCAAGTTTAATTGCTTAGCTACAAGGACGCCGAGGCCTTCCGGCAGTCAAAGACCATACTCCTGGAGATGGGCAACTTCTTCCAGGTGCAGGACGACTTTCTCGACTGCTTCGGTAATCCGGAAGTGACGGGCAAAATTGGCACCGACATTCAGGACAACAAGTGCTCTTGGCTGGCCGTGGTGGCCATGCAGCGGGCCAATGTCGAGCAGAAACAGATCATGATCGATTGCTACGGCAAAGAGGGTAAGGTTACCTTTTATAATTATGTTTTTAATGCTTAAACTAACTTGATTCCTCTATAGACCCCGCCAAGGTAGACAGAGTCAAGGAGTTGTACAAGGAGCTCGGACTGCCATCGACGTATGCCACCTTCGAGGAGGAATCCTACAACATGATCAAAACCCACATACAACAGACCTCGCGTGGGGTGCCACATCAGACCTTCCTGCAAATCCTCAACAAAATCTACCAACGTGACTCCTAAATTAATCGTTTTTTAAATTTATATTGTAGTTTTTAGCATTTAAATGGATGAACTGTTAGCAAGGGCTCAGCAATTACAACCGAAGTGAAATTTTAACTATACATACACGCGCTTTGTTCTTAGCTTAATCGTCTGTGAAATCAAAAGGCGCAAAGGCCTTTCGGAAGTCATCCACATACGCCACTTCCTCCTCTTTTTCGAGCAAGCACTCCTTCCAGTTTACCTTCTCGTCGCAGTTTAGCAGATTCTCCGAGCAGAAGACGTCCCTGGAAAGAGATTAGTCAGGAAACTGCAAGCAATAATTATAGTTTCCCAACGCACCTGGCAAAATGAATAGGAAAGTGCTTCATCTGGCGCGTGATAAGCGTGCTGTCGTCGGGCAACTCGGCGAGGAAATATGGCCCCATTTCTGGCAGCATTTTCACCGAATCCAAAGCCGGCAAAGTCTCAAATTCCAGATTGAATTCCTCCGCCTTGTCCTCGAAACTGTGCTTTATCTTCCACGCGTAACCCTCCTCGAAGGCCAGCACATTGATCTGCAGGTGCACGGACTTGTAATGCCGCTCCGTGAAACACACAACTTGACCCAGGGACTTGAAGAACTTTCGCAGGGCTGCCTTGAACTTATCCAGCTCCTCCCAGTCCTCGGCAGTGAGTTGCGCGGCGCAGGGCACATGCTTGGTGGACAAGATCATGACATGATGCTTGTTTATGGGTCCCTTGGCCAAGGCCACATAGAAGTGCTCGCCCACGGTGATAATGAGATGCTTCTCCACATCGGGCGAGGACAGACAGAACCAGCACTTTTCTGGAATTAGGGGAGATACATATAAAAGTCTGACAAGGAATAAGTTTATCCAAACAAACCCTGATCGATTTGTGGAATCCGCGGGCGCTTATCTCTTCTGTTGTTATCACCGCCCTGCCGCTTGCGGTTGCCACCCTCCATGTCGTAGAAGTACTGACGATTTTCCGACTGAAAGATCAAAATTATTAACAACTATTTGAGGTTTAAAAGAAGATGCCAAAGCTACCCACTGATTCATTCTTGCTGACGGCGCCGCCCAGGTCTAGGCCTATGAAAGGACAAGGTATTTCGTTGGTGGTCTTCTGCACCAAGTCCAGTAATCTTGATTTGTCCACAGGCTTCAGGCTGAGCGCGTAAATGTATTTGGCCTTATTAGCATTTCCCACATCAGCCAAAGATATAAAGCGAGTGCACAGCTCGAATTGTGTGGTCTCGTCCTTGGGCATCCGGAAAGGCGCACACTCGTAGTGAGTGCCATTGATGGCGCAGAAGTGATAACGCGGCTTGATCTCCCGGCAGAGAAACGACACCAACTTGGAGGCTGTGGCCTGAAAAATACTCCTTTGATTACACTCTCATTATAGTCAAATTAAATCCCATACATTCTCCTTCTCCTGCATGCCGTATGGCCACTGCGAGGTGAGCAGCACATCCACTCCTCTGTACTCCGTGGAGCAGTTCTTCGACACCAGACACGAGTTCCGCACGGCTAAGACGTCTGCTTTGGTGAACTCGTGTTCGGAGCCCGAAGATTCCGCAGCCCCTGCCGCTTCAAAGCCACTTAGGTAGGCAATTTTTACGCCACTGCTGAGCGTGTAGACACCACGCCGGCCGAGATATGTGAGATTTGTGCAGATTTCACCATCCGCCAGATCGGCAAAGTATTTGACGTGCTCCTTCTTGTTGGGACCCAGGACATAGGTGGGAACGGTGACTGGAGATATAAAGAGCTTGTAGAGAGTGAAATATAACCATAAATGTGTGTACTTACTATGCTTAAAGCCATTTTTGTAAGCAATCAGTTCCTCGTTCTGCTTATCGTCGCCGAAAAAGTCACCCACACAGCACAGGATCTCAAAGGGTCCCGCCTTTTTGTTGACCTGCTCCACGCGCTGGAACAACTGCTTGAAGCGACCCCGCACATCGCCCACAACTAAGCTAGGAGGAAATACTAGTATTATTACCTTTAAATCACATTTTTAGTTTCTGTTTATTACTTACATTTTTGTGCCCGCGTCCATGTTATCGATAACTGGTTAATCGATTCCTCTGCTGACACGCTGATCACGAATGGGTGCTGCCAACTGATTTCAGGTGATGGGCGCCAGAACTCAAACTTTCAACTACATATAGTTTAAGTTCTATCGCTTTTTCTGTATTTAGTTTAATTATTTAACAAGTAACCACTCTCTTTAAACCAAATTCAAACATAATTATCGCAGTTACGACACGTTTTGGATACCATGACACACTTTTAACTGGTTTTTCCCCAGCTCTGTAGAACTTTATTTCGGCAATTGATGGTTAATTGAGCGTACATTCTATGCTTATATAATCTATAAACTATAACCTTAGTGCAATGTCAATGGCCCAAAATGTGGCATTATTTATGACATTGGCCCCAAAGCAAGCGTCGGTCGATTGCAACAATGAACTTTTGCTGGGCCTTTCTGGTCATGCGTGGCTGGCACTATTAAGTGGCCATTACTCTTTGCGTTCCATTAGATGTAGAGTCCGGCGCGGGATATAAAATGGGCCTTGCGACTCCGCATCCATATCAGTCATCTCTCAGTTAGTCAACCGCAGTAATGTCGCCCATTCAATTGTTCTTGATCTCCGTTTGCCTGGGATTTCTGGCGATGAATACTCCCCAAGTCTTGGCTCAAACCACAATCGATTGCCAGAGGCCGCCGCAACTTGTTGTAAGTTAAAATTATCTAATATTTCCGAAGATTTCTAATGTGTCTGTCCACCTTTAGGATCCAGCTCTTTGCTGCAAGGATGGCGGTCGTGACCAGTTGGCGGAACAATGCGCCCAGCGGATTTTGGGAGCAGGAAATGGACAGAAAAACGGCGGACCGCCCTCTATAGAAGCTGCTGCTGTAAGTGATATTAGGTAGGTTTAAAGAAAATTACAATGACATGGGTTTCTAATCCCCCCAGTGCCTGGCCGAGTGCATTCTCACATCCTCCAAGTACGTCGAAGAACCGCAAAAGCTCAACTTGGACAACATACGGAGCGATCTCTCTGCCAAGTTCTCCAACGACAGTGTCTATGTGGAGGCCATGACGATGGCCTACTCCAAGTGTGAGCCCCAATCCCAGCGGAGATTGGCGATGATCCTGCAGCAACAGCAGCAGCAACTGCAGCAGACCCAGCAGCAACAGCAGCAGGCGCCGCAGCAACAACGCTGCAGTCCCTTCTCCGCCATAGTTCTCGGATGCACCTACATGGAGTATTTCAAGAATTGTCCTGACCACCGTTGGACACAGAATCCCCAATGTGCCCTAGCCAAGGCATATGTTACCCAGTGCGGATTGGGGGCTTAACTTTGTGATTCTGTTTTGGAGCTTGTACATATGTAAAATTTAGTAAATAAATGTTTTAAATTTTGTATTAAAGTCGAGGATAAAGAAAGCATAAAACGGTTAAACAGTGTGACCAGTTGTGCACCCGCATCGAAATCCACTCTGCCGGCGAAAGGGAACTGGTATTTTCACCACAGCCACCAGTCGCAGTCCAAAATATTTTCATCTTCCGCTTGCAGCTTCCTCGCAGATTTTCTGTAATTACTGAGATAAACTCGGAATCGGAACGTGAAAAGTCTAGCCCGCTCGCTGCCCCAGTGCTCCCCAAAAGATATTCTAACATAATAATCACTATGGTTGACCTCACCGACGCCGGTTCTCCCTTCCAGCAGTCGATCCCGAATCTCGCCTTCTATGTGCCGGCTGTTGTTGTTTTCACTTTGGCAGGTGAGTTTGGACAAAGTCCTCCTCCTCCTCCTTTCGTTTGTTTCCCCTCCCAGCAGCCCCTCATTCCCCCTCTCCCTAGTTAATGCATGTAACCTGGCCGAGATCCCGGCCAGACCGCGAATTGGGTCAAAAGACTTTCACCAAGCGAGCAACTAGAACGTTAACCCCTATGCTAGTGCCTCTGTTTTGGCCCCAGCTGTTGGCTGTCGTTTGTGTTTGGATTTTATGTTCTTATCTGTTATCTGTTTTGGTTTGAAATGGTTCTGATTTGCATTGTGTGTAGTCTTACGTGTTCTTTCTGGCCAATCTAGTTTTTGTCTTTTTGCGTACGTAGTCAAAAGTTTGTGGGTTTCAAGAGCGATAAGAGAGAGGCGTCTGATAAGAGGACAGGCCACCGACCAGAGGCACCATTCAAGTGTGCAAGTGGTACAGTCGAACCTCCTCGGAAAACATGTATATCTTTTTGGTATCTATATACAGTAGGGACTAGATGGAAGGAAAGTAGCTGAAAGGAGAATTGAGAAACTCCTTTTTTAGAGAGAAATATTATTAATCGGAAACTGAGAAAGTTTGTTTTAATTTATTATTTAATTAGACAGAATAAGTTTACTAAATGTTTGTAAATGCTCCAGACAAATGTTTAATTATTTGTAGCTTCTTTTAAAAGGTTTTCGGGAGAAACACCGCTCGCTTATAAGTAAAAATTCAAAACCTAGACTTTTTCGTGTCAAGCTCCAAGCTGAGCTTTCGGTGCCCACCCCTGTTATAGTTCCAAAAGAGGAAGCAAGACTTAAACTCCATGAATCTATGAATTTATACTGTCTTAGGACTTGGACTACACCGTGTAGAGTTCGGGCTATCTGCTTCTCTTGGGTGGAACCTCAATACTTGGCCTGTCCGGCATTGATTAGAGTGGCTCTCCGTTATCGCAGCGCACATATAGCCCCATGGCTGTGCTCTCCGCCACGCCAACTTCTTTGGACTTACCTTTGGAAAAATATATGCTGACGAAGGCGGCTTCGGGGCGGGTGAATCGAAAAGCGCAGCGAAAACAGCTACTAGTAGCGGCGGGCATATCTGAGAATAATGAAATATAAGCAACTGATTACACACGAGTGTCAGTTTATTTTCGTATTGATTTTAATATGATTTTTAGAGAGCGCTCAGTCCTCCCGAGCAGCAGAAGCCGGAGCACGTAAGCACCGGCGGCGATCTAGCGGCCAATAATTAAAATAATTACTGGGGGCATCTCTCGATCCCACATCAGATTCCACCCAACGAATTTAAACTCCCCTTCGATCGCCCTAATCTCTGCATGCCGCGTGTCCCAAGATAATCAATCCGGCAATCCGGTGTCACGGTATCCGTATCTGTTTCGTTTCGTTTGCCACGTTGTTTGTTTTCTGTGATTTAGTTTTGCCCCCAGTAGCATGCCGATCCCTCATCAGAACCCAGAACCGTATACTATGCTTTTCATCCACATCCAGACGCGAACCGCTAAAGGCGAGCCCACAAGACAGCCCGCCCCGTAAACTAAAGCCCATCCGAAAGAGAGAGAGATTAGACCATGGCTGAGGATCCGGTGAACCAGCAGGCATTCGCCGACGACGTGGCAGCCGCCGCTGCTGCCGGAGGACCGGCTGGCTTTGCCGGCGCCCAGCCCGGCAGTCCGGACTTCAAGATGCCCAGTGCCGATGAGATCTGGAAGATGGTCGAGAGCATGGAGGGCATTTCGGACACGGAGCGCGAAGAGCTACGCGATAGCATCTTCAATCCGAAGCCACCCTCGCCGGAGGACTTTATGCGCCAGTACGGACACCCGGGACACAGTTCGCGGGAGTACATTTTCTTCTTCGTGATGCTGGCCCTCATTCTGCTCGTGTTTGGTAAGCGTCCTCCTCGCGGAACCACCACCACCGTCGTAAAGCCTTATCGGGTGCGATATCCGCACCCACTTGAGGCAAAGGGCGGAGAAGGGGCGGCGATAAGTTTTAGGGGGCCCTGCCAAAGTGTTCACACTCACAGTCACACTCCAGCCCCAGGCTAGTTTATAGGCGTTCGATTTTAGATAAGATAACAGAGGCCAGCGTAGGTAGAATCCATCACAGACACACAGACCAACACCACCTGGTGCCGCCAGACAGTACTCGTCAGGGATCCATGCCGTCGAGAAGTTGACACACACAGAGAGAGAGAGAGGAACCAAGAGATTTGCCGCCACCATGAGCCACCATGAACTCGGCGTTGTCGAGCAGCTGAAAAAGTCCGTGGAGGGAATCGTGGAAAAGATGGGGCCCAGCAGCCAGTTCTCGCAGGATCTGATCAAGCGGATCGGCGACATGCAGAGCAAGCTGGAGTCCCTGGCCGAAACGGACCGGCACCAGTTTCTGGCGGAGATGAAGGACAAGTTCGAGGGGGCCATCAACCGGATCGAGCAGCGCATAGCGCAGCATGCCCACATTGCTCAGACCTACTCCAGCTCGAAAGTCACGGCCGTGATCTTCCTGATAGTCTCAATATTCGGTCTCAGTTCCCCTCAAGTTCGCTCTAGGTCTAGCCTATATTAACTGGATGCCCTTTTCCCAATCCCATTGCAGCTCTCTTCGGCTACAAGCTGTACAAGTCGCTGACGGAGAAGGAGCTGAAGAAGCAGGAGAAGCTCAAGAGCAAGCAGCAGAAGAAGGCCAAGAAGTCCAACTGAGCGAAAGGAGGAGGCGAGGTAGAATCCCTTAAGTAACCTTCCAGTTGTTAATCAATACAATCACCGCCAATGTAAATGACTAAATTAATGAGTTCAGTAAACGTAATAAAATAAACAGTACCCCGTAATAATAATAATAATAATAATACTTGTAAATGTCAGGCTAAATGGCGCGCTAATTGCCATTAAGGTACGCCATCAGGAAATGCAAATCAGCGACTCGGAATCGGTGTCGTGACCGAACTTGTTGCTGCCATCTAGGCGCAATCCACTGGCTTCCTTGTGGCCTCCGTTGCCAGGGGAGACGGTCGGGTCGTTTTGTCGAAGCGCCTCCTGTCAGGCCCAGGCTCTATTAATAGCCAGATTCAGTTTCTATTTACCCAGTTAAGCAGCAACACTCGGAGCGGGCATCAACAAGGTTTTACTTTTTCCGGACTTACAAAAAACACACATCATTATGTCCTACTCCAGCCGTAAGCATAGCCTTGCTTCTGTGTTTTCCCCTACTCCTTTTTGTAAACCTCTGCAGGTTTCGGTTTCGACTTCCATCTGCCGGATGAGGGCTGGTGCTATCCCAAGAACGATATGCACTTCATCCGCAGCGCCGAGTGGGTCCCGGTGGAGAAAGCTGGCGTCGGTCGCTCCTTCGCCAATCCCAATGGCGTGATCTATCCCCGGGTCGTGGGCATGATTCCGCGCTATGGCGGCCACGTTCCTGGCAATAAGTTCCGTGTGGGCAACACCTACGGCCGCTCCACCATCGACGCCAAGCGCCATCTGGCCCTCAATCACGATTAATTGATTCTTCGAACCCTCGCTCGGTCATTTTTAGCCAATCAAAATTGCTGTGTTACGCTTAGAGAAGCACCCAGAATAAAATGTGTTACAGATAAAAAAGAGAGGTTTTGTTTATATATTGTTAATTTAAATTTAATTCTCCATTATATGAAGCATGAAAAAATAACTAAAGGTTAGGGGTTAAGCCACACATTAAACTATGGAAATAAAAAATTACTTAAGGCAGAAATTGCAGTGGATTTGATAAGAAATAAATAATAAATAGAATGTGTCTAAAATTATGCTATAAAATGTAATACCTTACCAAAAGAAATATTGGTTTCCTATGGTTTGGTTTATTTATTTTAAATTTATCATAATTTAGCATTAGAAGAATCATGCTTACAAGCAAGAAACAATAATAAGAGAAATTTCAAAGCTTTCCCGTTCTTTTCAGTTAATGCCACCCCGCCAAAATTGGCAACAAATTTGCCGCCAATGCAAAATCCCAAGATTTACCATATTTGCCCTAATTTACGTTCTGTGCCAGTGAACAGTTATTTTCTAAGAAACTTGAGAGGAAAAGCTAATTAAACCATCAAATTTAAGAAGCTTCGCGCCTTTACAGTGTGACCAACGCCCAATGCCGGGAAAATACACTCTTTTTCTCTAGTCCGAGTTAAGGATTTTGGCGGCCACCAGAGAAAGCGATCCGCAGATAAGAAAGTAAATAACAATAGTCACCATTATTGGACGAATTTCATCATATATTGCGGACCATGGGCTTAAATCTTCTTAACATCTGCAGACGAGGCCTCCACACATCTCCCGCCCGCCGGCAAGTGATCCAGGGCGTGACGCCCACCAAGCGGATATGCATTGTGGGAGCCGGACCCGCTGGCTTCTATGCCGCCCAACTGTTGCTGAAGCAGCTGAGCGACTGTGTGGTGGACGTGGTGGAGAAGCTGCCGGTTCCCTTCGGACTGGTGCGGTAAGCAGGCACTGAATCTAGCTTTAGGAGGAGGTACCGTTGTTCCCTGTTGTCCCAAAGCCGAAGAGGGGACCCACAACGGAACGGAAGATGCCACTGAAGTAGGCTGAATGGAGAAGCTTGAGTGCCAGAAGCCTGTAGAGCGGCAATCTTACCTCCCAGTTGGTCAAGGCCCCAAAGAGAAGTGGCTGCCGTCGGGCTGCAGCTGGAGATTAGCAAGAGGCAGAGGAGCAATGGTAGACCAGCCGCCTTCGGCATCTTGGGAACGAAACTGTGACTCGCACTCCAAGCCCAAATGCTTTTATCCGCACCCTGGTGTTGCGTGTGCACGCGTCATGCATTCCATCCACCGCACTTATCGACTAACGACTTGTCCCATTATGCAAATCGCACATTGCAGCTTTGGCGTTGCGCCCGATCATCCGGAGGTCAAGAACGTGATCAACACCTTCACCAAGACCGCCGAGCATCCGCGTCTTCGGTACTTTGGCAACGTCGCCCTGGGCACGGATGTGAGCCTGAAGGAGCTGAGAGAGCGATACCATGCCGTACTCCTCACCTACGGCGCCGACCAGGATCGAGAGCTGGAGCTGGAGAACGAGCAGCAGGGCAATGTAATATCTGCCCGGAAATTTGTGGCCTGGTACAATGGACTGCCGGGAGCGGAGGATCTAGCTCCGGATCTGAGCGGGCGAGACGTCACGATAGTGGGACAGGGCAACGTCGCAGTGGATGTGGCCAGGATGCTTCTTAGTCCTCTGGATGCTCTAAAGGTAAGGTACTCGTATTACCGTGTGAAACATGATATTGTAGGCGAAACACAGTTATTATTTTTGTTATTTCACTTTTGCGTTCGACTCCTGCTCGCTCTCTCTGCGATCTGGTTCAGAGAGCGATGAGAGCGAGAGAGAGTCAACTTAACAGCTCTGTTAGCTTAACATTATAAGTAATATGGCACAGTGTGATTACATTTATTTTAACTGATAATTAGGTATTATAAGATAATAAGTAATTATAAGTAAATAAGTAGGTAGGTAAGTAACTATACAAGTATGTAAGTAAGTATACAATATAAATCTCGATTTTTGCAGGTCACCGACACCACGGAGTACGCCTTGGAAGCCCTCTCCCGCAGTCAAGTGGAGCGTGTGCATCTTGTGGGCCGGCGGGGCCCTCTGCAGGCCGCCTTCACCATCAAGGAGCTGCGCGAAATGCTCAAGCTGCCCAATGTGGACACACGCTGGCGAAGCGAGGATTTCTCAGGTGCGAAACAAACCCAATCCCACAAGAATCCAATCCCAATCCCATAAGAATTCCAGGTGTGGACTCGCTGGTGGACAAGCTACAGCGTCCTCGCAAGCGACTCACCGAACTAATGCTCAAGAGTCTGAAGGAACAAGGACGATCTGGTGCTCACTCCAAGCAATTCCTGCCCATCTTCCTGCGAGCTCCCAAGGCGATAAACCTGGGCGAAATGGAGTTCTCCGTCACGGAACTGCAAGAGGAGTCCGCAGTGGCCACCGATGGCACCGAGCGTCTTCCCTCGGACTTGATCCTGCGCAGCATTGGTTACAAATCCAGTTGCGTGGATTCCGGCATCAACTTTGACACGCGACGCGGACGAGTTCACAACACAGAAGGCCGGGTGCTCAAGGACTCTGAGAATATCGATCCCGGATTGTATGTGGCCGGTTGGTTGGGCACCGGACCCACTGGCGTCATCCTGACCACCATGAGTGGCGCCTTTGCGGTGGCCAAGAGCATCTGTGACGACATGGCCGCCAATGTGCTGGACACTAGTTCCGCCAAGCCCGGATACGATGCGGATGACAAGCGTGTGGTCACTTGGGATGGCTGGCAACGGATAAACGACTTCGAAAGCGAGGCGGGCAAGGCGAAGGGAAAGCCACGCGAGAAGATCGTCAGCATCGAGGAGATGCTGCGAGTGGCGGGTGTCTAATAGATCATTCTTTCGGGTGACGGTTGACAATTATGTGTTTTAGGAACAAATCTGCCTTACTTTTATTTATTTGTCGTTGGAATCCTTTGTTTTTAGTTGTAAATGTACAAATTTCGTTTATAAAACACATCTAGAAAATTTCCTGTGTGATTTAAATTCAAGTTAGTGAAAAATGGACCACTCCATAACGCCGGAACCGCATTTGGTGCCCGGGTAAGATAGCTGCAGACTCTTTACAAGGAAGGCTTCTCTACCAACTTTGTCGCTAGATATACGGGTCACTGCGCCGGGAATCGGGATCGAGTGGGTCGCACTTATGGCCGGCAGACGCACAACCTGCTCATCGATCCCTGCATCTACCATGCTCCGGAACTGATTGTGGCTCCCATCCATGCCAAGCGGGGCCTCAAGGATTATCCCACGCCACACGAACTGAAGGTGCTGCGTACGAGAGAGGAGCTGGTGGACTCGGTTTACAGGCACCCCATCCTGCCCGGATATGCCGGCTTTGTGCCGAATATAGTGAGTCAGATCGGCAAGCGCTATCTGGCAGCCGCATCCGCGGGAGTGGCCGACCACGAGACTCTTATGGAGCTGTATCGCTGCGAGAACCGGACGCTGCGACACAGGGATCTGTTGGAGAGCGGAAAAGGCCTGTTCGACCGCAAGATCAATGAGCGACTACTGCCCAAGGCCTACTACCGGTCACCCCTGCTTCCGGTCACCGGCGTTTCGAAGGGCCTCAAGGACGAGGTCTGTCCGCCAAGAACGGAGAAACTCTGCTACAGCAAGTTCACGTCGCCCCACTACCTGGAGGACGAGGATGACGACAAGTACATCATCAATGGCTACTCTGGCCACATTCCCATGTCGGTGACCCGGTTTGGGGAATCCAACAAGGTGCTCACCCACCGGGCGCTCTGCAGCTTCTCTGATTACATGTACAAGAAGAAGCGGGACTCGTGGTGTTGCGGCCAGGATCTTAGCCGGCCGGCCATCACTTGTCCTCCAGTGGAGCACTTTGTTGTTTACCACACCAACGACGGCCTGGTGCCCAGTTATGCCGGCCACGTTCCCGGCGAAACCTACAAATTCGGACGCACCTACGGCAGGACCACGTACGACGCCAAGCGGTGGCTGGAGGTGCACAAGGGTCTCACCGTGCTACCGGAGGTGGCCAATCTCGATTTTGCCTATTAAATACCTTTCTTTGGTATTCGTTTTTGTATTTTTTCAGTGTAAAATAAATTTCCAGTATAAGCATTCAAAAAACCGTTATTACCCATTAATTTTCTAGAGATGAACCAAGAAAGGTATCGATAGTTTCCCGATAAGCGACAGATATGCTAAATATCGTTGCATCGAAGTTGTCCCACCTCTACCAGTCGCGCACATATCGATATATCGTGCTTCTGCTCAGTGTTCCCAGATCAGGGGTTTTCCCCATAGATTTAGGGGTTTTTTGATGTCCTAGGGGGAATTTCCACTGACATTTTTCCGCTTTGCAACGTTCCACGTCATATTTAGGTTTTTCTTCTTTTAATTATTTAAATTTATCCGATTTTTTTGAATTTGGCGGTATTTTTTAGGAGAAAGTATCGACTCTTTGAGATTTTTTAGGGGGAAAGCAAATTTTCATCTGGCAACACTGCTTCTGCTTCTACGTCGTTCGGCTGGTGGAAATAAGTTTTAATTGATTGTGGGTCCAAATAATGTACGAATACTCGCCAATGCCGTGACCAATTGGAGTCCAGTGCCTCGAGTGCTCGACAATAATGTGAAAGCGGTCGTTTGGGCAGTGAAAAGGCCTCAGTTACCACAAAACGCCAAGAGAAAAAATCTTTAGAATCGAAATCGAACAATTCAAACACACACACAATAGTGCCGCACCGTTCACACACCGCAGCGCAGTACAGCACCGCAGCGAGTGCGAGCGAGGCAACAGGGGTTCGACAGATAACATACATTTGTGTACCTACCTCTCTTCCAAGTGGTGAGTTGAATGCCGATTATGCACCCTGCCCGCGTCGCGCCGAGCAGCATATTAAATATAAGTGAAGTGCAGTGCCACAAACACGGTTGGGAAACCAGAAAACACCAAAGATTGGAGATCCGTGGAGATTACTCCGATCTAAACGTCGCCCCCCCGCGTAGATAACGACCCTCCCGTGCGAGATTTATGGCGGGAATTGGCTGGGAGTTTGCGCACAGGTCACTAACAAGTCGGTGCGACCCCAACTGCGCCCGACTTGTTTATTAAGAGCGAACAAACGAATAAAAATAAAAACAAAAAATATATATATGTAATTGTTGTAGCAGGTGAGATTTACGACTGTGTGTTGTTCGTGGGCTCCGGAGAGAGCGCTTCGCGTCGTGTTTTCTTCGTGTTTTTTTTTCTAGTTTCGTATTGAGAACGGGGGCGAATGGGAAACTGTGAAAAACCGCCAAAATGGGTTGAGAGTTCCTTTTGCATCGATTTTCCCGGCTGGAATAATGAGACTTTGAATTTGAAGTGCCTAAAGTTGTGTGTTTGTTTCGATTGCAGAAAAGCGAGTGCAGTGATGAGCGAATCTCTACCCGCTCAAGTGGAGGAGACCAAGGTGTCCGACGAAGATGGCGTAAAAGAGAAAGCTGAGGCCATGCAAGTGGACACGGATGTCACTGGTGAGCCGCAGCAGCCGCCGGGCGGCGAGCCGGGGTACAGGGAGAAATCAGCTACGGTGGATATCAACACGCTCACCCCGTCGACGCCGTCGCAAACGCCTCCCCAGTTGCTGGTAGGCGAAACTACGGCGTCGGGCACCACGACGGCAGTTATTCCGGAGAACATCCTGTCTCCGCCCAAGTCAGAAACGCAGACGGATGAGACCAACACGGCCACATCCACGTCCTGCTCCCCCGCTTCGGAGGGCCAGCGATCTCCCGTAGCGGAGCAGCAGCAGCCGCCGCCACTGCCAAGTACGCCGCCCAAGCAAGAGCAACCGGAGACGGCGGCGACGGCGACGACTGTTAATGGCACCATACCAAAGTCGGGAAAACCGCTGTCCTCGGCCCTCAGCAGCGCCAAGAAGCCCAGCAAGCCGGCGTCCACGTCACCGCGTGCCTCCCGAGCCCGCAAGCCGCCCAAGGCGCTGCCCATGTACGAGAGCGAGATCAGCGACCACAAGGTGGGCATAAAGCTGTGCATCAAGAAATCCGATGCCGGAGACAGTGCACCGGCGGCCGCCACCTCTCCCCCCGTGCCCGTTCCCGCGGCCTCAAAGCCTGTGCGCAAGCGCATCCGCAAACCAAAGCAGCCGGACAGCGATGAGGCTGAGTATGAGCCGCGCAAGAAGAAGGGTGGCGGCGGCGGCGGAGGAGATGGCCAAAAGAAGGTTTCTACGAGCGCAGATGCGGCAGCAGCGGACGAACCCATCGAGCAGAGTGTGTGGGCCCAAAAGCTGCCCGAGGAAGTCCTCTTCAGGGTGAGAATGAAATGACAATGCTCTCTGGGAACCTCACTCACACACAGCCTCTTCCCTTTGCAGATCTTCGAGCACGCCGTGGACATGGAGGGCTGCCTGCCGACCCTCTTTCGCCTGGGACGAGTTTGCTCGCTCTGGCGTCAGGTTTCCCTCAGGCCGACCCTGTGGCGCACCATGGACCTGACCACCTGGGTCAAGGAGAAGTACCGCACTGAACTGAAGCTCAAGTGGTTTGTGGACAACCGCTGCAGTGCCTGCACAGAGCTGAATGTTTGTAAGTAGCGAGGCACCCACTCGATTCATTTCATCTAGTTTCTGTTTTCCCTTTTAGCCAATTGGAAGATAACGGACATCAATTGCTTCCTGACCAAGCTGTCCAGTGGCTGCCCGAACCTGGCAGGCATCACGCTATCCGGCTGGAAGGGTTTCACCTCGGATAATCTAACCTACTTGGTGGACAACTTGCACAAGTTGCAGCGATTAGACTTGAGCTCCATCAATGTAAGTAGTGGAGTGGAGCGTGCTCCTTAGACCCCCTCTGATGTTGTTTGCTCTCCTCCCAGGTGGAGATGAATGCCAGCAAGAGCGCTGTTGGCATCAACTCCTTGTGCAATGCACTCCAGACTATGGGCAGTCGCCTGACGCATCTCTACTTGGCGCACAACCGTCTGGCGGGAATACCGCAGATAGTGGGCATACTGTCGGTGAGTTATCCTGCTCATAACATCGGAGCACTATCGATACTATCGATTTTTTGTTTAACTTTTTTTGCAAACTATCGATTTTTCGCACTATCGATTCTATCGATTTTTTGAAACTCATTGCAAAATATCGATTTTTTTTCGGACTATCGATTTTTTAAAACTTTTTTTGCAAACTATAGATTTTTTTGCACTAGCTATACTGTTGATTTTTTGAAACTCTTTGCAAACTATCGATTTTGTTCGCACTATCGATACTATCGATTTTTTTAAACTCTTTGCAAACTATTGTTTTTTTTCGCACTACCGATATTATCGATTTTTTTAAATCTGCAAACTATCGATTTTGTTCGCACTATCGATACTATCGATTTAAAAAAAAAAATTTTTTTGCAAGTTATCTAATATTTTCGCACTATTGATGTTTTGAGTATTCAGGCAATATTTGGCTAGATCATGAATGGGAATTAATCTCTTAAAGCTGGTGAGAAAATGGCATCGCTCAAGGCTTCAACTGCCGATAATATAATTTGTATAAGCCTTAATTGTATGGCTTAGGAAACATCGATAGTATCGATAACATCGAAAAAATCGATAGTGCAAAACATTGATTTTTTGCCAGCTCTAGCTCATACTCTATTTATCCCGCTCTTACTACTATTTAAATCTCTGCAGACGCACTGTCCCAATCTGGCGTTACTGGATCTCTCGAACGTGACCACTCAGGCCACCTCACACGGCGTGTTGCACATTGAGAAGCTGCAACGCGGCTGCCAGAAGCTCAAGGTCCTGCGGGTGACCAATTCCCACATAACGCCGAGCACGGCAGGAATGCAGGAAATTGTAAGTACCCTCTAGCACAGAGTTTCGTAAATCTTTTGAATAATATTCTGACTCCCTATCAGATGGACTCGCCCGGCTTTCCCAATCTCGAGGAGCTGTCCGTGGCCGCTCTGACCGATGAGTCGCGCATCATCAGTGACGATCATCTGCAGCGCATCCTGAAGAGCAGCTCCAAGCTGAAGCTGCTGGACGTGCGCAATTGCACGCGGCTGACCCACGAGAGCCTCATCCGCCTGCCAGCCTGGGATATCAAGCATTTATTCCTGTCTGGCTGCTCGGTTACACGGGACATGGGGTAAGTTCTGATATGGGTTACGATTAGCAGAAAAGGAATCTAATTTAAATGTTTTCCTTACTTAGGTCGGGTCTGGAACTCATCGCCTCCAAGTGGGCGCACAGCCTCATTGAACTGGATCTGGCCTGGGCAAATGTGCAGCAGCCGATAGACAACGCCCTGCGCGCCCTCGCCGAGAAGGGCAGCGAGTCCCCGCTGGCGTGAGTATTTATACGAATAAATGAAACTATTGTGTGCTCATAAAGTACAATTTGCAGCCATTTAAATCTGTGCGGCTCGTCCGTGTCGGATGAGGCGGTCAAGGAAATACTCACAAACTGCGTGAACATGAGCTCAATCAACCTGGCGTCGTGCCGAGGGCTGCCGCGAGGAGTCAAGCGGCTGATGCAGGGACCCCAGGAGCTGCGCGAGCTAAGGGAAGTGCTGGGGGTGCAGTTAAAGACCAGCAGCAGCAGCAGCAACAGCGGGAGCAACTAATCCAGTCAGTCGGTTTTATTGTTGATCAAGGCGGGCCAAGTTTAAATGTAATTTAAATTGTTGCAACCCCATTCTTCGTCGTTGATTTTGTAATGTTGCAATATTTGCATCGCTTGCATCTTGCATCTTCCAATAATGCTTATCTTGTTCATAGGCCGTAGCGTGTAATTATATTGTACTATTGTACTAGTATTTAGTATTTCGGACCTTTTGTAAATGCAATATGTATTCATAATTTAGTTGATTCGAATTTTTTGCAGCGCGAAAAGCATTCACTTCTCTGCAACGATTTTCAATGATTTTTTTGTCATACACACATACTATATATATAATTATATGATTTATTTTTAGCTAAGTCCGACCATTGAGTGTTTGTAAAGTATGTACACAGAATTATAAGCTAAGTTTAAAGTTTAAACGAGTATGTTTCGCAATACTTAAATGATATATATATATATATTTACCATAAACATTAATTAGTCGTCAATTCAGAGTCGTAGAATGTGTTTTAACCCGATAGAAGTGTACATATTGGCGTTAGAGAACGTTCCGATTGGATGTTTTTTATATACAAAATAACCATTAATAAAAAAAGGTAACGCATATACCACACATACACACACACACATGCATAACGTAACATAACATAAATTAAAACAATTCAATTGTTAAGCATTACTAGCAATTAAGAGACGGCAATTAAAGGTACATTTAATTTAAAATAAACGCAAACATTTTCAATCTTTAAACTTGTTGCGGATCCTAATCGGTTTTATTGGCAATTTTCTCCTGGTCTCCATATTCAACATTCTGACTTTTAGCATTGTTCCACTGCTACATTCAGTTCTCGAGAATGGTTTATTAATTTACATGGGAAAAAATTTTCCGTTCAAAATCGACAGACCATCCGTTTACCATTCGCCCCGAAAATTTCTATACATACTAAAAAAAATATCGATTATTAGGCGATATTTCTTAAGTTCCTTCCCATCCCTGATTTCTTATTGTTCTTGAAATAATGAATATTTTTGCAAAAAGTTGAATGAAAACTAGATCCAGCGCAGCATTTTGTTGTCGCCACTGCATAATGCGATGCTCCTTAAGCTGTGGCAGGGAAATATTTCTGATTTGCGGTCTTGGCAGAAAACACCAGATTTTTCTTTAATATTCAAGATTTCAAAGCTCCAAGCATAGATATTAATAAGTCCTTGAATGGGGACGTCGTCCGGGAGTCGCAAAAGAAAGCCTGAAATGACCGCTTTCGGCCACGCTATGATGGACGCCGTCCCAATTAAAATGTAAATAAAGCCGGATCAGCTGTCCGTCCCATTCACATGTCGCCGGAGAATGTAGATGGAGCTGTGGAACAACCGACGACCCATTTTCGAAATAACAGAGCAATGGAACAAGGCTATAAGATAATAAATAACTAATTGCTACTGGCGTTTTCGATTTTAGGTGCTCTGGTAATCGCAAAATTTGGTATTTCCTGTTCTCAATGACTTTTATTAGTTGCCCTCCGCTATCTAATAATTCTGTTGGCCTGGTGTATGGGCACCAGAGGAGTTGAGGACATTATATTTAAAACATTAAAACTATTTAAAGTGTGAAAGCACACAGCTGAACTTTTTAAAGACCATGATTTCCAAAAGACAAATCATAACTTGGCCAAAAACGCCTTAATTTCAATTCGGAAAGCATTTCTAGGTTAGTTTTTGATTGGTTAATTAATCTGCAAATTAAATAAAGAAATTAAAAAAAAAAAATTTTTTTTTCAATTTTTGACAATTTTAATGATGTAACCCCTTATAAAATTTTCAAAAATCGGACAAATTTTTTTTTTCTATTTTTTTTATTATTTTATGTTTAAATAATTGAGATTTTAGTAGCGAATCCGAAAATATAAGATATTTCGCTGTAATTTTATTTTTGGCCATAATATGCTCTCAGAGAGACCTCAAATATTGCTTACTTTTGCTCATTTGCATCTTTTATGAGTAAGGGGCGATAGGTAACGGTCTTAAAAGAATGTTTTTTTTAGTTTAACTCAAAATTTGTGAGTCTCAGAATATTTGCACAGCTGATTTGATATTGATTTTTATGTTCGCCTGGTAGTTTATAAGTCGGAGGCGCTGAATTTGGCCATTTACAGCAGGCCTCAGCGTCTCCACATATATAAGTGTGTGGCGGGAGTGTTTTGAAAAGGAATTTATTTAGGTTTTTATAAGGATTTAGTGAGTTTTAAAAGTGTATAATGTTCAAAAGAGGCTTTAGCAAACATAATATACGGCGGCTGGCCTATGCACAAAGTCGTATTATAATTATTCCATCAATTAAGTAACACGAAACATTCTGATTTTTAAATGATCAATTTCAAATTGTTTTTCTTGCGCCAGATTGCGGCTCACTAAAAGCTGGTCACACTTTTTAAGAAGAAAGTGTTTCTTCTTCTTCGAAAAATCGAGTATAAATAAGGCCTAGCTGCAGTAAAATGTTCATTCAAGCGAAAGCTTTGGGTCGGAGAACAGCTACTCCTTAAAATGCTGACATATTTTTTTATTTATTTTATTATTTCCTACCTGGAAATTATTTCTTTTTATATTTATTTTGTTTCTCTTATTTATAATCGCTTATTTCTTTCGTCCCCGAGCAAGGTAAAGGTCTTATTCGATCAGTGTCCACGAGCACGATAAGCAAAAACGTACTCAAATAACAAACGAGGACATTAATCGGTAGAGTCAGGCGTTCTAATTTGAGCTAAAATAGTATATATTTTATTTTTAGTTATTTTTCGTATTCAGGATTCATTTATTTCGAAAGAACGCTAACACATTGTCACGAGAGGAAGAGGGGAAGCTTTCATAAATAAGTTAACCAGTTTTTTTCGGGGTAAGAAAAGAGTATTTTTTGGGCAGCTTGCATTGCTTTGAGGTTTCATCGATCCGAGGGACTTGAAGCTGGGTTTGCTCACTCTCTTCCGGGATTAGTAGCTATAGCCTGTCTGCGGATTGAATTCGCCGTTGCCGCGGCCAGCACCTGGCGCTCCCGGCGCTGGAGGGATGTACTGCGATCCGGGTGACCCCGGTGCTCCTGGTCTTCCTGGAGAGCCTGCAAAGAAACGGGTTAGGAATAGCAGCAGGAAAAGGTTTTAGTTTGATGTTAACTCACCTGGACCCCCCGGACCACCTGGCGCACCTCCTCGCCCACCAGCGCCTCCGAATCCTCCAGCACCCGGGCTACCAGGAGCTCCTGGCGCGCCTCCTCGCCCTCCACCGCCTCCAAATCCTCCAGCACCCGGGCTACCTGGAGCTCCTGGCGCACCATAGCCTCCTGGACCACCAGGCGCGCCGCCTCGCCCTCCAGCGCCTCCAAATCCTCCAGCACCCGGGCTACCTGGAGCTCCTGGCGCACCATAGCCTCCTGGACCACCAGGGCTACCGGGTGCTCCTGGCGCGCCGCCTCGCCCTCCAGCGCCTCCAAATCCTCCTGAACCCGGGCTACCGGGAGCTCCTGGCGCACCATAGCCTCCTGGACCACCAGGCGCGCCGCCTCGCCCTCCAGCGCCTCCAAATCCTCCTGCCCCACCGGGCGCTCCTCCCGCTCCGTAGCCTCCTGGACCACCAGGGCTACCTGGAGCTCCTGGCGCGCCGCCTCGCCCTCCACCGCCTCCAAATCCTCCAGCACCCGGGCTACCGGGAGCTCCTGGCGCGCCGCCTCGCCCTCCACCGCCTCCAAATCCTCCTGCCCCACCGGGCGCTCCTCCCGCTCCATAGCCTCCACCAGGGCTACCAGGAGCTCCAGGCGCGCCGCCTCGCCCTCCAGCGCCTCCAAATCCTCCAGCACCCGGGCTACCTGGAGCTCCTGGCGCACCATAGCCTCCTGGACCACCAGGGGCACCAGGCGCGCCGCCTCGTCCTGCACCGCCTCCAAATCCTCCAGCACCCGGGCTACCTGGAGCTCCTGGCGCGCCGCCTCGTCCTCCAGCGCCTCCAAATCCTCCTCCACCAGGTGCTCCACCAGCTCCGCCCGCTGGGGGAGGAACATACTGATTGCCGCCGGGGAATCCTGGACGCCCTGGCCCTCCTGGACCTCCTGGACCTCCTGGCGATCCTGTAAAGATTCATTAAACCAAAATCTTTGTTAGTGTATAACAGCGGTCGGCACGGCCCTATCCCGTGGGGTAGGGTGTTTCTCAGTCGGCGTCGCTGCCGCTCACGCACAGTAAGTACAAAAGAGAACAGAAGAAGAAGTATGCACAAAAGAGAACAGAAGAAGAAGTATGCACCAAAGAGATCAGAAGAATAGTATGCACAAAAGAAACCAGAAGAATCAGTGCAGACAAACTGTAATTACGTGGCTAGATTTAGCCTTTCTTAGCGTTAAATAGCTAGTTTCAAGGTTATAGCTATTTTTTGCCATATTACAATATATCTTAGCTTTTTTTTCTTCTAATATCTAGCCATAGAGTGTTCAATGGTGCGGACAACTGGTCTATTAAAACATTATGGGCTCTTGAATGAGCTTTAGGGTAACGGCTTTCTGTACACAATTTATAATTTATGGAATTCATTTTGTGAATCGTGGGAAGATCGACAGACATTGACGTTACCTACACGACATTAATATCTTAAACAAACCTGAAAATTGTGGGAGCAAGTTACTCTTAAAATGCAGATAGATCTTCATAAAATCTTCTCAGACAATCTTCCCACAAAGAGAACACATTTCTTTGATCATAAGCCGACAATTTGGACTTCAGAAATGGGTATGATCGTAACATAATACTTACCAGGTCCACCAGGGCTTCCGGGAGCACCACCTCGACCTGCACCGCCACCGTATCCTGCTCCGCCGCCGGCTCCTCCCCCGCCTCCAAAGCCGCCTGGACCGCCAGGACCTCCAGGAGATCCTGTGATGAAAATTAATCAATGATCAATCATTCTAGGGTCAGAGGAGGTCAGTGTCAAATAGTAACTTACCAGGACCTCCTGGGCCGCCGCCTCCGTATCCCCCTGCACCGCCTCCCGCGCCGCCTCCTGGACCACGTCCTCCGGCTCCACCTCCAAAGCCTGATCCGCCGCCATACCCGCCACCGCCCCCTGAGCCGCCGCCGCCCCCTGAGCCGCCTCCTCCTCCTGGAGTATGAAAAAGAAGAATATTTAGTGATTACATCAGTTTTCCCGGTTAATTACTCACCTTGGCCACCACCACCGCCGGTGAATCCACCGCCTGGCAGCACGTTGATGCCCTGGGCGGCCAGTGACTTGGCTATCGCCTCGGGAATGGGCGGTGGGGTTGGAAGAGCAGCGCCCGAGGGCACGAAGCCGCGTTCATCCGCCGTGTACATGATTTCGACGACCTCGCCCTCGGGATTCGTGTACGAATAGGAGCCCATCACGGAGGGTATCTCGTTCTCCGAGCCCTTGTTCTTCACGGTGCCCTCTTCCTGGGCCTTGATCCCGTTGCCGGTCTCGTAGCTGAAGCGATAGTTGCCATCGCCGTCGTTCTCGTTCACGAACGACAGGATGGGAATGGGTGGTCCGCCGGCGGGCGGGGCACCAGCCGGAGCACTGGGTCGCGGTAGGGGAACGGGACCGCCTCCTCCGGCACCAGGGGCGATGGGTCGACCATTGACGAAGCCACCCAATCCGTTGTTGCCGCCGCCAAAGCCGCCAGGGCCGCCTGATCCTCCAAAGCCGCCCCCAGGTGCTCCTCCCCCGAAGCCACCCCCTGGTGCTCCTCCTCCAAAGCCACCCCCTGGTCCTCCTCCTCCTCCGAAGCCGCCTCCTGGCCCCTGGAGTCCCGCTCCTGGACTGCCGCCCGCACTGGCCGCACTGGCGGGAGGAGGCAGGTATTTGTTATCCAGCTTAGCCGCCTGCGCCAGCGTCAGCGTCGTGATCAACAGAGCCTGGAAGAGATCGAGAGGTAGGCTACAAATTTATGCAAGGTAAGTGGAAAGTTCATCGCGATGCACGCTTGGCTTGGAGCCAAGCATGTGGGTTAACACATTGTGAAATAATCTCTGATGGCTATAATATCCATAGATTCCTTCGTAATAAGTATAGAATATATCTCTTGGGAGACTATAAAAAGTTCAACAATTTATGGGCAATTATTAATAGAAACATTAAACTTTAATGAACTCACGATTAATAATCAAACAATTGTTGATTTATTGTGTAAGATTTTATAGTTTAGAGACTGTATTCTATGAATCTACGAAGATGATTAAGTTAAAATATTTTAACATTCCAAAATGAGCAAGCAAGAAAGCAACAATTCTTTTTTTCCTTTAATTGCTTTTAAGCATTTAATTACTAAACCATTAATATTAGTAAAAGCCTGCAATAGTTTGTAATTACTTGTAAAGTCCTAGACCCCGTTTTTAACTCATTTGATGTGGCCATAAAAACGTTCTAAAAATCGCTTTCAAGTGCCCAAAAATTAATTAACACTTAACTTGGATGTTGGCACATTCCTATGAATGGGGAGAATGGAGTACAGTTGAAGAAGCTAGAGAGAATCCGACCTCGAACGGGGTCAAGAGTGTGGCCAAAATGTCGGCCATTTCGTTTCATCAATGAAGCGCACACTCGCGCCCATTGACATCGGATCGGCTCACGTTTTCCATTTTCCATTTTCCATTGTTGCAAATCGGCCATTAAGGCTGGTAATACCTATACTATCCAGCGACTATATCAAGCTCTTCATCGACATCGGCGAACTCTGATATTTATGGACTTCTTGTTAGACAGAAGATGTCTGCCGCTTGGGGCAATCGAAGATGCAGCAGCAGCGTGTGAACAATTGAAAGAGACTGCTGCTGCTTCTGCTGGCTGGGAAGGTTAAGTAAACGGATCGGCTGGGACTGGAGCTGGGGCAGCCAGCAGCGAGTGTCAAGTTGAAGTTTAAACCGTTTATGGACTCCCCGTAACAGCTCCATCGACTGATGAGCTCACTTGTCGCGCGATTGTCGCGCACCTGAATAATGCAATTCTCCGAATAATGAAAATTCTGACATTTGCAGCACACACTGACTCATCTCGGAGGAATGAGGCATGAGGCAGTGTGACGGTGCCACATGCAACCAACGCCTGCCCCTTTGGGCTAGAGCCAAAGCTTGGAGACTCTTCGGGGATTTCGTGACCGGCGCGCAGACATCTTCGACAGCATTTCGCAACTGCAAAAATATAATTGCGGTAATTGCAAATGGGCTGCCAATTGGGTCGCCACTGCCTTTGCTTCCATTTCCATTTCCATTTCCATGATGATCTGCTTTGGAGGCGGGACGGACACGACCGTTACTTGGGCAACTTTGCGTGCCAGCATCCATCTTTAGCGTCTCCTCCTCCAGCTTGGATTGCCAATGGCCTCTTAATTTATGCGTTTCTTGATCTTTTCCAAGACAATCGGATATGCTAAGTGCGATGGGGAAATCCTTCCTCCGCCTGCGGCAGGCCAATTAATTTATCTCGATCTTTAATGAATTGTTTTAGTACTAAGTGGGTGGGAGAGGCACTAGTGATTTGTTGTTAAACATTATTCTTCTGGTAATATTACAAATTGAGCTAAATAGTTTACTTTTGGCCTACGCTTTAGAGTTTTAGTTAGAGTTATCAATAAGAAGCATACCCGCTAGAGCTGGAAGGGGCATCTATGTTAATCGATTTTAAATCGAACTAGGCGTGCAAAAGTAATCGATCCTCTTCCAGCTCTAGATCCTGTCGCCAGTCAGTTCATTTATCTCTTTGTTTTTTATTATAATTGCTAAGTTAGCACACTTCACTTGATCTAAATGTTATATTTTAATGTTTCACGAGTACTCTCGTACATTTTCACCTAAATATTACATATTTAAGTTAATTTTTCCTAGATTTTGATGAAGTTTGTAAAGTAGTAAATATGGAACCTTGGGTATATCCATTTGCTTAGCTAACACTTCAAAAAAGGACATTTTCTTAATTTATTCTTTTAAGCCATTTATTAAGAGAAAATTATTGGGGAAAATGAATTAAATAAAAACACATCGATTAATATATTATCCTGCCGTCTGAACTATATTTTTAATATTCTTTAATTTCTACAAATTGCATTTGTTTTGGAATTTATAAAAATATTTTTTGGAGCAATTTGTTAAATATCTAAAAATATTAAAGAATATAGTTCATACCGCAGGATAATATAATTATGGAAGTTTTTGTTGTTTAATACATTTTTCCAAATCTTATTTTAACGAATACTTTCTTTTAAAGAATAAATCATAATTTTTGGAGCCATTTGTTGAATATTAAAGCGTTAGTGGTTCAAGTCTCAGAGGATGGTCTTGAAACATTAAAAGTTAAATATTTTCTGGTTCTTAAAATAGAACTGGAAATCGCTTAAAAATCGATTTTTTCATAGGAAAACATTAAAACATTATTTTCCAGCTTTGAACTCATCCTTGTAAGAAGGTAAATTAACCTATTAAAATTGTTTTATTCAAACCAGAATCAAAACTTCGAGGATCTATCTCTTAGATTTTCCTGTAACCACTGAACTTACCCACTTAGGAGCCATCTCTGTTATTGGTTCGAGTTAATATTCCAAGTGGTATTTGCAGCAGAGTCCTTGCCACAATCCTTGACACAAAACAAAACGAACAAACGAACGAAACGATCGAATCCACGCGAGTCCTTGTTGGGAACACAGCTGCACTGGTAGATGCCACCGCGTGTGATGTGGCTCCTCGATTGGTACGGTACTAATGTGCCGATCGCAGCCTGGGTTCTCCCGCTTTTATACTTGGTTTCGGCGCCAAATGCAATCGAATGGAATGGAATGAGCTCTAGCTTCAGAGCCGGAGCTGCAGCTCCGAGCTTGGCGCTGCTGAGCGAGTGCTGAGATTTTGATACTTTATGGCATTTATTGCGAATCGTGTGCAGCTGTGTTGGGGCAAAAACAATTGCCAGCCAAAGGGAGGAGAACGAGAAGGAGGAGGAGCTGCATCCAAGCTGCATAGGTTCGCCCCATTGTCTCAGCGACGACGACGACGACGACGGTGGCGGCGGCATCTCGTTTACCCAATGTACCTTGTCTCGTTAAACAAACGCTCTCAGCCACATCTCTCCCGAGTTGGTAAAAATTAGCAAGTTGCCGCCGCTTGCTGCTCGTAAATTGAAATCCAATCGAAACTCTCAACGCTCGAGCGCATCATCCATCGGCAGCGGCGAGCGTCATCATTCCGCTGCAGATTCATCTCCATTGAATGGCACGTTTGGGAAACAGTCTCGCTCGGCGCTAAGAATCGCATATAGAAATGTGCCGTCTGCCCCAGACGGATGTCCATAAATCCGGGCAGCTGGGATTTCGTGGCGGCATCTCTTTCACAGGGCCAGGTCCAGTCCGGGTGACCTTTCACCTAACGATTGAGTGGAAAACTGGTAATAAATACCACTAATATCGACACCCTCCGGGCAAAATCCGAGGAGGAGGAGGAGTGGGCATTGCGCAAAACAAGTTGCTCCACTTGGCGGCAAAACATCCATCTGCCACGGCCCCTTCTCCCAGTACGTACATACTTGGGTTGAGTTAAACTTTTGCAGAAAGGGCAGTTGCATGTTTCGGGGGCCAAGTTTAGCGAAAATGCTTGACATCTTTTCTGGCAACAAACAAGGAGAATGCTCACTGACATTTGCCAGCTAGCTGCCAGTTTGGAAAGGCACAGACACAGTCTCTATGGGTTGGACACAGCTGCGCGGACCAGAACGCCAGCCAAGTGGCAAAAGGAATTTGCACGCACTTGCATTTCCAGCCATCAAGCAGCAGCAGAAAAGATTTGAATGAAAAAGAGCGGAAAAATAATGTACTGAAGGTCCACGCTGCGTATGCGCAACATGCATCACATCACCCATACGCCGCGTGGCCTTGCCAAATTAACACACAAATGAGCAGGCGGGCACGCCCACTCCCAGCCTAGCAGCATGCTTGTGCAAGCATCGAAAAATAATAATCTCGCAGCCAGAAAGCCTCAATTAAGATGACTCAACTCGGATGCAGATGCAGCAGCTTAGAATGCTTCGGCTTTGGCTTTGGGTTTTTCTACCCTCTCGTAGTTCCTGCACAAGCGGATTATTTATAGCGTAATTATGATTACTCAATACTCAATCGTACAAATCAAATACAAAACGTTTATTCAAGCCTCGGGGATAGCGGGTAGTAGACAATTAATAATGATGCGATGTGTTGTGGTCCATGGTAGCGCTTATTCGCCAGTCATCATCTCCATGAATTCTGCAAGAGGAAAGGGTAAAAGAAAGTGGAGCAATTAGTTGAGTTGTCAAATATAAAGAATAAGAAATTATAGAAATTCTAAGATCTTTGAATGAGAGGACGTTGATTTAAGAGGATTTAAGGATTTTAAAAAAGAAAAGCATATCTATCGCGACCGTGACAGGATACCAACTTTCCCTTTTCGGAATATATACAAATTAAGTAAATATAGGAAGCAAACTGGGTTTAAAGTGTTTAAATTAATCAAAAGAGGTACACAAAATTATTTAAGATCTTATTTAAACTTAAAAAATATATATTTTAACTATTATCCTTTCTTTGAATTGTAATAAGTGTAATCTTTCTTTAAGTATTTAAGAAACTACCAGAAATAAAGTTATAATTCCATAAACAATATTTTAAGTAGTTTCAAAGTTACTGCTTCCATGGTAGGTATATAGGTTTAAAATATTTATAACAACCTAAACTAAGACCTTAATTAAACGTAAAAAATATTTATTGTAACTATTATTCTTTCTTTAAATTATAAATGAAGTATTTCTTTCTTTAAGTATTTAAGAAACTACCAGAAATAAAGTTATAATTCCATAAACAATATTTTAAGTAGTTTCAAAGACTCGAAATTCTTCTCTATTAAATAACAAACAAACAAACACTTCCTCCAAATCCCAAGATGCTGTAATCTCCTCTAAAATCTGCCTGAAAGCGATACGTCTCTCTGTCTCTGTGTAAAGATCTAAGGCTCCAAAAATAGACG
Organism: Drosophila lacteicornis; assembly: GCA_008044355.1. Classification (NCBI taxonomy): domain Eukaryota; kingdom Metazoa; phylum Arthropoda; class Insecta; order Diptera; family Drosophilidae; genus Drosophila; species Drosophila lacteicornis. Next base: position 333,206 of record VNKF01008598.1, read on the forward strand.
CGTCTACAAGGGCAGCCCCTCAACGCGGGAGCTGAGGCAACAAATTGATATAATTTGTGTGGAGGAAACAAAAAAAAAAATGGAAAATGGAAAATGCCTCACATTGGCATTTGGCCAGGGAATTTTAAATTTTATCGGCCGAGTGACGGCGGCTAATTGGTCGTTCAGCGGACTCACCATCAAAGTCCACGGTGCCGGAGCCGTCAGAATCGATCTCCTCAATCATGATGTCCAACTCCTGCTCGGTCAGCTGATCGTCCAGCTCCTTGAGGATCTCCTTGAGGCAGGAGGTGGGAATGTAGCCATTGCCCTGCTTGTCGTACAGGCGGAAAGCCTCACGCAGCTCCTTCTGCATGGCCTCGTCGTCCTCCTCAACGATGAATTTGGCAGCCAGCTGGACGAACTCCTCGAACTCCAGGCGACCGGACTCTGTGGAAGGAAAAGGTTTAGATAAGATTTAGTCTCTGAAAAGGGGGGTGTTTTTGCAGTACTTACTGTCCTCATCGACCTCGTTGATGAGCTCCTCGAGGATCTGCCTGTCGAAGGGCTGTCCCATGAGGCGCAGGATATCGGCCACCATTTCGGTGGAGATGCTGCCGCACTTCTGGTGATCGAAGCTGTTGAATGCCTTCTGCAGAACGGCAATCTGCTCGGGGGTCAGGTCTTCATCCTGAAAAGGAAAGGAAAATATTGTAGTAATGACTATGAGCCTGTTTTTAGGGAATTTTAAGCGAAATGAGGTCACAGGAATATAATATTCTTCATTGTTAAGTCGAAGAAGTAATCATTTTTCTATGATTATCACTGATTAACCTCCACTTACAATGTTCTCCATTTTAAATCCTGTGCTAGTTGTTCACCAGATCGATCTCCGCTAACGACTGAATCAGTTCCCCACTTCTGCGTGATCCGAGAGATCCCGAAAGCCCAGCAGCACACACCACAACACCCACACCCACACACAGCGCCACCACGCCGGGGCATTCCAAAAGTAACAAGCTAATTTATGGTTTTCAGCAGTATTTCGAAAATAAAACCAAACCACCGGGGGAAAATAAACAAAAGAAAACGTAGAATGTGCTTCTAATTTTCATTTTTGTGAAGTGAAAATACGAAAAGCACTGTAAAAACCATTGTGCCATTTACTGTGCCTGCTGGCCACCAGAAACCAGACCAGACCAGCAGACCACCACCAATACCATCTCTCCATATATACCCACCCGCCCACCGCGCCGCCAAGATCACTTCCCCCGGGCGAGGGAAGAGCAATACGATTTTGTAGTGGTTTGCTAAGCTTAACAATGACTATTTTTACGCGGCACTGAGCGAAATCATCCAGCAGATCTGGCCGGAATCTAGACGATCTTATGCTGATGTTATAACTGATAAACCAGTTCCCAAATGAGATGTCACCATTAATTAAAACTAAACACGCTTAATGACGATTAAGAGCCTTAAATTAACTAACTGAAATTTAAATAAAACAACGCTGGATACTGGATACTGGAATTTATTTATTGCAAATTAAATGACTACTCAATAAACGGATTCCTCATGTGTCCGAAACTTGTTATAAGTTTTAAGGTGAATTTGCAGTTTTAACTGTTAGCTATGAACTTTATTATAATACAAGGAAATTACAAAAATAACTCCTGCCTTAAAAACATGACCATTGTTGAATTTATTATAAAAATAGGCACTTCTTCTTAATTGTATTGAAAAATAAATTACGTCGGGGCTTGTGTTAGAGGTGGAGCAGGAAAGTTATCGTTGCTTATCGATGCTTGCCTGAATAACTATCGAAAAGTTTTCCAGCTCTAGCTTGGAGCCTAGAGGCTACTTAAGAATTTAAAATTTAAAGCTTTATTAATAAAAATCTAACTACACCTACTCAAAAATAACAAAATATAACTATTTGCTGTTAATCTCTTATGAAAACCCACTTAATTAGAGATATTATGATATTATTTCACACAAAAAATCAATTTTCAGTTTAAAAACAAATCATAAACAACTCATCATCTCTTTTTTTACATTCCCCTTGCCATTTCCCTCAGTGTACGCTTAAGTGGTGCCTCATTTAAATATGTATCATATATCCCCCACTCATAATTGGAGCAAATTCGATCACATTTTCCAATTCACAGCTTGGTGACACGCTTTATGAATCAATCACGGACGCGGTGCGCCCACAAAATCATTAATAGCTCGACCAAATTAACGGGCAATTAAAGATTGGGTATAAATTAAGAGGATGGAATCATTCCGGACAACCACCAATGCCCCCTCGTCTCGGGTGGAAATATCAAACGACGAACACAGACACGAACAGAGTGCTAAAACATTTTTATAAGCGATTCGAATATTGTCTCTTGCGGTTCTGCTTCCTCCAACGTATACGTTTTATACGTATCAGACGTATATTCAAATTTAAATCAGCCATAATATTAGTTTTCGCTTTGTTTAATACCACACAGTGATATGCAAATTGATTTATACATTTTAATAAAATAGCTGCGCTTGTGTGGCACACATTTTCGGAATTGTTTATACATAATGGCGCATGGATTATTGGGAATATTGGGCGGGACTATTGGCGGAAAAGATTGAGGAAACCGAAATGTTGTTTACGAATTATGACAGCGCCAGCCAAAGCAGCCGACACAAGTTGACGTCACGGTGACATATTGACCATTTGTTTATGTTCTTATTAATTAATTAGCAGCCAAATAGATGGGGCGCATAACTCAAATGCCAGGAATTAGTAATCGCCAACAGCTGGGCTTTCGAAAAGATTTTAGTTCGAAGCGCCACAAGGAATCCCAGAGATTTTGAAATCCCTGCAGCTGATGATGAATTTATGCCAGTGCAGGTTACACAGGGGGAAAATGTGGCCCCCTAAACTGGATTATTTTTTTATAATTGAGAAATGTATTGATATATATATGGTACTTTATTTTATTTTATTTCTTTATTCTTTATTAACATTTAACATTAATTTGTAAATAACATTTAAGTAAAGCTTCGTACTCAGACACACGAAAAGTGTTTCTAAGCAGTACGATAGAGCGAGAGGGTGAGTATTGACCTCTCGTTTTGGCTCAATGCTTAGGAACACTTTTCGCGTGTCTGAGTACGGAGCTTAAGCTGGAAAGCATCAATGTTAATCGATTTAAAATCGATTTGTGCATCGAAAACTTAGATTATTTTCAGCTCTAATATTTACTCCTAAGAATATGGGTTCTGTATTTATTTTCTAAATTTTTATTTCCATTTTTTAGCAGTGTTCTACCTATCTCTTCCCTTGACAGGCATGTTTGGCACGTTGACGTCTCCCTCTCAGCATCTCAATCCATCATCGTTTGGGACTTGTTCTCCTCCTCGCCACTTGCAGTCGCAGTCTACTGGCGCGGGTATTGGGTTTTCATATTTTCATGTTGAGCTTCCAGAGCGATTAGCCTCAACGACCCAGAATCCGAAACCGAATCAGAATCCCTCGCTAACCGGAGCGCAAGCGTTTCAATGTTATTCTGACATTTGTGAGGCGACGACGAGGTGTAGCCTTGATCGTCGCGGCGGCCACTTTGGATATACTTGTACCTTGGATGCCCCTGGGCTGCAGCCAGGCAAACTAAGCACATCGTAATTGACGACGGCATTCACTTTATCCGCCGTCATAATTGCAGTGGCATTACTCCGCATCGCATCGGATCACTTTCAAAGACATTTCCCATCTGAACTTATGACAACAAAGAGCCTGATTTTACCAATGCGATATAAAATATTGTTAAATGTCTCCAAACACACAAATGAACACCAAGACATCCTAAACCTGATATTAACAAAGAGATTCGTGTGATAGGAAAACTTGATACGTAGTTATCTCCTGTCTGGTATATGTAAATCTATATTCGGGTTGTTAACTCAGTCATAATACAAATTCTAAACAAAATTAAATATTTCATTTAAATGTTTATGATATTTCTGATGTAATATCGATCTAATAAATGGTCATTCTTATAATATAGTTAGTTTACTCAAGAGATGCTTATAAGTTTTTAAATTTATATATAATTTATTCTAGATACTGATTAGATTATAAATTTATATATTTTTTTAAGGAATACTCACCTGTTTGATATCAAATCACCTTTGAGTTTTATGAGCATATTATTGCTTTGTAGATCCGTTTCCCCACCTGTCAGACATTCGTGATATCCAAGTCGTTTATTGTTTTATATGGGAAATAACAGCGTGGGTGAGAAATAGCTCCATGTTCATGGACAAGCCAACAAAAGTATGAGCCAGAGCCGGAGATACCATACTTGGCCTGCCCAAAAGTATGCCACAATAATGCTCAGCTCTCTTCCGTCGTTCGGGAAAGAAACCGAAAGCGAAGAAACTTTCAGGGGATGCACATAGAGGCTACCTCAAGTTCAGGGTTAGCTCATCAACAATGGTCATCTGTCAGACCCAATCGGATACTAATATTAATTTGTTTTCTCTCTTGTCTGGCTCTGGCTGACCTTCACTTGCTGTGCGTCGCATAAAATTAGGGAAACTTGTTTCTTAACGAGGTGGAGGTGTGTGTTTCATTATTCAAATTTGTTCGGACACACGCAGATGCATTGGGGATCCTTTTCGGTTAAGAACAAAGACTCTGGGCGGGATTAACTTTTAAATGCATTTATTTTTTGGCAAACATAACTTATTCCTTGGAGGGGTGGGCGGCGATCCATTCCAGGGCGCGCTGGATGGCCTCTGGGATTGGTGGTGGGGTGGGCAGAGGGGGGTTGGCGGACAGCACCTGGTAACCGTTCTCATCGGCGACATAGGTGATGGACACAGCCTCGCCTTCGGGAGAAGTCCACGAGCTCTGGCCGTTGACCTTCCACTCCTCACCATGCAGCTGACCGGACTGCTCAATATCCACAGAGTTGTCCAGCTTCAGGGCATACTTGAAGTTGTCCACATTGACCTCCTGCTCACTGCGCAGGACATTGGCATCCTCGTTGGCCACAGCCAGGGCCAGCAGGCAGGCGAAAGCAATCTAGAAGGATTCAGTTAGGAGATCGGAATCGGATGGGCTTGTGATAAGAGCCACTTACGAAGAACTTCATGTTGTTGGCTATAAGACTTGAGAAGGCTTACTGATATCGATGTGGAACTTCTGCCGGCTTTTTATATGCTACTGATGGCATCGGAGCATCGGAGATGATGATGCTTCTGCTTCTGCTTCTGCCGGTGGCGCCCAAGTTCAAGTCAAGTGACGCGGAGGATTTAATTTCATTAATTATGCATAAGATAAGCCAAAAAATACAAGTTTATGTGTGCTGATCAGCGCAGACGGAAGACGAGTTCGACACGGAGACATTAACTAAGTATGTGTCAACTAGCAGACACATTGTAAAGATATAATTAATTCTCGAATTATTTTCGTCAAAAATATCGTCGGAATTAGCATAATTTCGCTTTCGACCAGACCGGTTTCCTCCGACTTGTGCGTATCTCAATTTGAATCTGATCGGCACTAGCTTCGGGGCGGGGGCACCTTGACATCCCTCCTGAGAAAAAAAAACATACACAGCTCCCTCCGATAAATAATTCAGCTTTATTGTTAGCTTAATCTTAACTCTATAGTCTAGGCATTGCCGCTCATCAGCTTCTGTACAGCGCGATCGAATTTCCTGCAAAGAGAAATGGTTGGAAAGTGTCAAGGGGTTTTACTTAATGAGAAGAAATCCCAGCTTACTTGGAAGTCAGCGACTCGCCGGGAATGTAAAAGGGATTGCAGACGGCATCTGTGTAGAGCATATGAAGATTGCGAAAGATCTGAAGAGACGCAATATTATTAAGTATTAATATTAAGCAGAATGGAGAATGGAGTACCCACCGCTCGCACCTCGTTCTCCCTCAGCGCAACGTTGCTAGAGTCAATGACCACAATAAACTTCACCCGCGAATTGGTCACAAAACCGTAGCTGCAACAAAATTAACTCTAAGAATACAAGGTTACAGTAGTAAATACTACATTTAGCTACATTTTGTGATTCTCTGTGGAGTAGAGCAGTCCCAGGTAGAGTTCCTTGGACTCGGGAGCTCCCTTGCCAATCAAGCACTTTTCCTCCACGACGTCCAGCGCGGCGTGTACATGATACTGCAGCTCCAGCTCCTGCTCCATGTCGGATGTGGTCAAATACAGTGGGGCATTCTAAGACATAGGAATCGTTAGTGGTTGTATAAAGCTTAAAAGGAGGTAACTTACATCCTTGCCAATGACTGCAATGCAAAATGCCATATTTGGACTTTTGTGGGTAGTAAACAATTTAAAAACACAGACAGCTTAAATACTAACTTTATTTATTCGGAAACTGCTTTGTTTAGACTAAGTAAACGCTGACTTTTTTAATTTGTAAATAAAATACGAATTTACCGAATTATTTGTTTACTTTTTGCAGTAGAGAAGGGATCAGCTGCTTCGTATCGATAAACTGTTTATCGACAGTGCTTTTTATTTACTATATTTGATTTTGCTTTTTGTTTTTCCAAGGCCTGAGAGTTACATTTGTTTTATTCACTTAAGCGCCCTCGCCTAATTTCATACATTTAAAGAATTTTCTGAATTCCTTATATATTTCAAGCCCTTTTTATGTGCCATTTTTTTCTTCCACAAAAATGTACATAGAAAGTTATCGGTTATCGCCTAAACATTATCGCTAGTTGACCACCTCTATTATCTATACTTGTTGTTTGTCGTAGAGTCAGAAAAAGAAAAACAACGAAAATTGATTTAATAGCCATCGCGGATAGACTTGGCACCCTGGTGGAGATGGCGCTCCAAATAGCGCACAACAACCGCGACGGCCGGCTCGGAGGTCAGCAGCCCTCGGGCCTGGTGGAGGTCTACGTGCTGTTCGTCAACACGACCAACCGCACTGTGGATCTGTACTGGGTGTGCGAGCGGGACCGGGAGAACATCTACCTGACGCTGAAACCCTTCGAGGAGGTGCGCGTGAATACCTTCAGCACGCACAGTTGGTTCTTCCGGGACTACTACACGGGCGAGCGGATGCATGTGCGCTCCCGGAGAATCTTCCAGCCGGTCCGGGTGCGGGTGCCCAAGAACCCGCAGCACCCGGACCAACTGTGCGACGTGCGCAGCCAGGTGCTGATCCACTTTCCCATCCGTTCGCTGAGGGAGAACTGCCTGTGGCTCGTCGCCCGGTGGCTGAATCGGACGAGTGATGCGCCGCGTCGGGTCATTGCCGGCTACAACATACCGACGACGCTGAAGCAACAGTTGCTCCTCCTGCTGACCACCATCGAGTCGTACTCACGCGTCGCTGGCACCAGGCGGCGGCGCTAACACTTAGTTGTTAAACGTATTACGGGCGGGTTAAGGAATGAGAGCCAAGCTTGATTTCCAAATAATTTAATAAGTTTAATTGATTTTCATCCTGGTTTTGCTTTGTTTTGCCTTGTTTTCGTTTTACTTATGTACAAATTGGCTTGCATAGAGCGTTTTAAAGGTTGGACTTCTACAATTGCATTGATTTTTTGTATCTTTAACAGATTCTTTAGATGTACTTACGTTCTATGTATATAATTATATGTATTTATAAACCTAATGTGAAACAATATATATTATGCGCAATTCCCTAGGTCTAGATGCATGTAAATGGTATGTCTGCAGTTTACATTTCCAACGTGTGTGTCGCAAGCTTAATCCTTATAAGTCTGAATCTGAAGTACGCGGAGAGGGATAAACCATAAACAAACAGTGGCACGCAGATTCAGATTGAAGGTAATGTACGAACCGAAAGAGGGATAAACCATAAACAAACAGTGGCACGCAGATTCCTCCTCGAATATTATTCGGATTGAAGGTAATGTACGTAGAGTATAGTTCGAACCGAAAGAGGGATAAACGATAGACAGTGGCACGCAGATTCCTCCTCGAATATTATTCAGAAAGACGGCTCCATAAATACATACAAAATGGTTATTAATCGGTCTGCGCTAAATCTCATTCTCTTTCAATAATGCATCGGTACTCGGCTGCTGCGGTTAGGCGGGAGATCACATGCCTGGCAGGCGTTCAATACTTGTTGCGCGTCACGCGCTCCAGGCTATCCCCGATCGAACCTGTTAAGGGGGACGACAACAACGACTCTCGGTTAGGCAATCGGGAATTGGGAATTGCAAAAGGCAATCGTGTGTTTCTGTGGTGTGGTGTGGTGTTCTCGTGTTGCTCTGTGCCCTCCCTTATTTACCATCGTAGCTGAAGCTCTGCTTGGTCTTGTACTGAAACGTAAGGTCGGTAGATTGCTTCCAGATAAAGTGGCGCACCGTGCGCAGGTCCATGTTGGGATCCACAACCTGCCAGTGCCAGGGAAAATGCATTAACACCAGTCCTATATATACACCATAAATCCTTGGATCTTACCACATCGTTGCACCACAGTTCAATGCGCTCCTCGGCCGGCAGTTGCGATCCCTCAGAGTTGGCATCGCTCTGGCTGTTCTGCAGGGAATTGTTGGCGTTGTTGCCGCCACTGGGCGTGGTCTCTGCATTGAGCACCTTCTCCAGCACATGCTCGCACACCTTGCGACACTGGATGAACTCATTGGCCACCAGGCGATCCTAATTGGATTAGAGAAAATTAGAAGTTAAACCCTAGAAGTCTTAATAGTGGGCTCACCTTCTTCGTGCGCTCTGGCTTGGTCATTTGCGGATGCGGCTGCAGGAAGAACGGTATTTTCAGGAACTTGGGTATGTTCTTTTCGATCACCACATCGGTCACCCACTGTGGCGCCGTCTCATGGAGCAGGGTGCTCTCGCTATCGCCGGCTGCATCGCGCACCAAGAGCCGACAGACCGTGCGGCCGCCCACCTCGCTGTTTATTAGAAAAAAGGAAAATATATAGGAACTGGAGATGTTTATCAACTGATTACTCACCTAAAGATGACGGGCGTGTGCTTGGGCACTTGGAAGTAGCCATTGCCGTGCATGTCCGGATCCATTTCGTTTGGTGGTATGGTATGCGGTGGTGTCCAGTACTCGAGCAGGGCCTCTAGCAGCAGTTTGCCATAGTTTATCTAGAACAAACACATTTTAGGACATTCCTTATTAAATAATATGTAATAGCCTTGTTCCACAGCTCCGTTATTTCGAAAATTGAGTCCATCCCATTGTGAAGCAAGGTTTAGGGAAGGAACTTATGAAATATCGCCTAGTAATCGATATTTTTCGGTACTTTCTTTTAGTATGAATAGAAACCTTCGGGTCGATTTTGAACGGACCATTCTCACTTATGGGAGACCCCATGTAAAAGAATGGACCATTCTCGAGAATGGAGCTGAATGTAGCAGTGGAACAAGGCTATAAAACTAACCTTAATCTCTGTTGTGGGATCCACACACTCCGGCAGTCCGGCTTCGATGGACACCCAGGCCGCAAAGCAGTCCACCTCCTCCTGGCCCAAGACAATCGTTGGCATCTAGGTAATAAAATGTTAATTAAGTAAATAAAACTCTACTCTATGCCATACTACTCCGCACTCACCCCTGTTTTCAGATCCACAGTAAACCAATTCGGAATGTACACCTGCTTGTTGCGCTTCTTCACCTCCGCCTCGTAGTCCACGGCTCCAAGCTGATCCTTTTTGACCACTTTCAGCACATCGTAGACAACCACTTGATCCTCGGAATCCTTGGTTATTATATAACGCTTGTCGTTCAGCACCGTGCACTCCTTGATGGCCGCGCCGCCCTTAATGCAGGCCACCTCCGTGCCGCCTTGTGTCCACTGGGCGTCCATGCCACCGGTGGAGTTCAGCGTACACCTGTCGTACATGGGCAGCTTCCAGCAGCGAATGTCCGAGTTCCAGGTGGTGGCCCACACCCCGGTCTTGTCGATGTTGTAGCCCAGACTGAGAACGGGCGCCTGCTCCTCGCACACCAGCATCTTGTTGCTGGGATTCCGCATCTCCGTGACAATGATGTTGCGATCCCTGCTGCCCGAGATGATGTACTGGAAGTTCTCGCTCATTAGCAGCGACCACACGCCCTCCTTGTGCACGTGGATGGTTTGGACGCAACGCTGCTGGCCCAGGTTCCACACCTTGATGGTGCCATCGGAGCTGCCGGACACCACCTGGTTGCCATCGGGCGAGACCACCAGGCAGCGCACGTTCTCTGTGTGGCCGCGCAACTTCATGCTACGCATGCAGGTGCGTGGATCCCAGATTCGCAGGATATTCTCCGTGGAACCGCTCACGATGACGGTGCCCGCGGGATTCATGGCCAGACTGTAGATGGAGTCCTTGGACCCGGTCAGACTAGAGGTGGTCACCGTGTTGTTGCTGGCCGTCAGGGCCGTTAGCGTGTTCACGTCCCACAGGAAGATGGCCTTGTCCAGCCCAGCGCTGGCCACATGCTCCCGATCCTTGGCGTAGGCCAGGGCCTGCACGTAGTCGCGGTGGGTGCGCAGGGTGGACATGCAGAAGCCCTTCTGGGCGTTCCACACCTTCACCGTGGTATCACAGCTGGCGCTGATAACTGCATGGGATGCATAATAAGATTAGTTAATTAGTTAATGATTCCTGGCTCAACTCACGGTTCCGTCCATTACAGCAGAGGACTATGTCGTTGACCCAGTCGTTGTGGTGCTCCATTGACTGTATGTACTTCTCGCTGGACTCCGTACGCGTGTTCCACACCCGGATGATGGCATCGCGACCGGCCGAGTACAATTTGCCGTTATTGGGGTCCAGCTGAAGCGCGTTGACGCCATTTCTATGCTGCTTCTCCTCCGCGTCCCGTATCACAAAGGAAACCTGCGATTGGATTAGCTTGGGTTTGCCACTTGCCCACCTGCCCTTCCGCCCTAACTCACCTGCATTTTCTTACGGGCCTGACAAGTTTTGTGCGTCAACATGTCTTCCACGGATCTGCTGCACTGTGGGCTTCGGCGAAATCTCTGGACTGGACTGGACTGGACTGGTCTGGCGCTGGTTCAGGCGCTGGCTGCGAATGTGGCGATTCGCGTCGGGTGCTGCTCGTGGGGCACGCACATCTATCGGTGTTCCTGTCCGGCAGTTGCTATTTACTTTTTACGGATCGAAATCGAGGAATTTCCAACCAGCTACAAATTTTTCGCACCTATTCCGCTCTCTTTCTCTCCCCACTCGTTCCCCACACACTCTCCTGCGTATGTTGGGGTTGCCACCTGGTTTTCCAAGTTGTGCCGGCTGTTCAATAGAGTTGACATGTTTCGTTTGAGAGGTTCCATGAACCACTCAAAAATTAAGATCGAAGTTAAAGTTAGGTAAGTAAGTCACCAACACAAATTTCGTGCTATTTTTTTATTATTTCTAGTATATATTTTTAAAATGGACTAAGTCCGAAGATCAAACTTGATAGAATGGACAGAGTTTTTTTTAATATTTACTTTGATATCGTTAATTGTACACGGAATATAACGAAGCTTACGAACTTTTAAATTATCAGATATACATTTTAACAGTTTCAGATGCACAATTTAACAGTTTCAGATTCAGAATTTAAAACTTTCAGATTCAAACTTAGGAACCGGCTTTGGAATTGTACGCAGATCCGATTCTAATTCAGATCACATTCATACTTCGTAGAACACTCTGACAAAGGGCAGTATATTTCTCAATACATTAAATATATTGCTGAGAAAACAGCAATATTACACTTGCATTTATTTCGAAGACCGGCGAAAACTTTAACTTTTCGACGCGATTTGGCAACTCTTTTCTTTACATAACAAGAAGAAGAAGACTCACCACACACCGGGAGATATTGTTACGGATTAATTGCATTTTTAGCCAAAATAATGGTCAGCACACAGAACAAAGACGCCTGCAGCATATGCGAAAAGGTGGGCCTGAAGCCCTTCACCCGGGAAAACGTCTTCAACTACTATATACCGCTCCACGGCCTGGTGAGCTATGGAGCCCTGTCGGTGAATGTGATGAACCCCCAGATCGTGCCCAAGTTGCTGCCCAAGAAGGACCTGACCAACGTTTTCCTGATCTCCGCCGTGGTGGGCACTGCCTTCTATATTTACGGACGTCCCCATCTCAAGGACGTTAAGAACAACAAGCGAGGAGCGTACGCCCTTCTGGGAGCCACCCTCTTCAGCATGGGATCCGTTTTGGCCTGGGCACTGATCAAGTCGGCCTTGCCCAAGGACAACGCCCTGTTGGCCACCCTGGCAGGTCTGGGAACTGGAGCCGTCATCGTAAAAGTGGGCACCGATTACATTCAGGAAGTGGACAAGCTGCAGAAGAACTAAGGGGAGCTGTGGACTGAACTGAATTCTGATTATATGACCTAAACTGGGTTCGTATGGATTATAATAACGTTTATAAAACACTCGTATAAATAAAAATTAACGATATTGTAAGCGGGGAGAAGGATATTGTGTGTGGGGCGATCCTGAATTCTTTCTGTGTATCCAAGAACTTTTTCATTATCAGAGGTGGAGAAACATCGATGTTTGCAGAGATCGATGTTTTTCGAGGTGGAGAAACATCGATGTTTGCAGAGATCGATGATTTTCAATGGAAAAAACATCGATGTTTGCAGAGATCGATGATTTTCGATGGAAAAAACATCGATGTTTGCAGAGATCGATGTTTTTCGATGGATAAAACATCGATGTTTCTCCACCTCTACATCAAAGTCTTGATCATTTTAATATTAAAGTTTTATTTTATATTTGTGATATATAACAAAGGTAAGAGAGATATTACTGCTCCAGCAGGTTACGATACTCGGCCAGTATATGCTCTTCCTGGATAAGCGGCAGATCCAAATAGTCCTGATCGTTCTGGCTTAGATCAGCGTTGAAGCGCTGATATGCCTTGTAGGTTTCCATTTCGGCACGCGCCTGTCGGAGGACTGCATCAATTATGGGCGAGGGTGGGGCCTCGCCATTGGAGTTCGAGGTGGAGGGTCCGTCGGCGGCTCCATTGCTGGCCAGCTCGGTGATCCGCTTCATAGTCTCCTGAAGCTCCCCCTCGCTGCGGAAGGCCCGCAGCAGGAACTCGATGGCTCGCTCCAAGTTGTTGCCCGTGCTCTCGAGAGCCGCACGCACCGAGTCCTCTTCGAATCCCAGCTGACGGAGATGGGCCAACTGGTCGGCATCGGCGGCCACACGGGTCTTGGGCAGAGCGGCCAGTAGCTCGTCGGCGTGGGATTGCAAGAGTTCCACCTGATGATAGAGAGAATAAAAATGTACTAAGTGTACAACAAGAGTTTAACCTTTCTACGCGTTGTCTTAAAAATATACTCAAGCAGTATAACGAGTTTAGTATACATATTAGACTTAAAAATATCAAATATATACTACAAAGTATAATTTGTATACTCCAAAGATTCAATTGTGTATTTTCGAGTATTATTTTTATAGGAACCTACATTGAAAATTCGATAACATATCGCATTAGCTGGAATTTAGTGCTTTTCTGTTTGTCGCGTTAGTGATTATTATGAAATATTGGTGCAGATGAGTATAAAATGTATACTTTCGTAGTATCAAATTAATAAGCAACTTATTAAGAAATTTTTCATACTCAAGAGTATAGAATTCATGTAACAATCGTAGGATTGATATTAATGGTATTGGTATTAATGGTATTGGTATTGTATTGGAATTAATGGTATTGGTATTAATTGTATTGGTATTAATGGTATTGGAATTAATGGTATTGGTATTAATGGTATTGGTATTAATAGTATTGGTATTAATGGTATTGGTAGTAATGGTATTGGTATTAATGGTATTGGTATTGGTATTAATGGTATTGGTATTGGTATTAATGGTATTGGTATTGGTTTTAATTGTATTGGTATTAATGGTATTGGAATTAATGGTATTGGTATTAATGGTATTGGTATTAATGGTATTGGTATTAATGGTATTGGTATTAATGGTATTGGTATTGGTATTAATGGTAATGGTATTGGTATTAATGGTATTGGTATTGGTATTAATGGTATTGGTATTGGTATTAATGGTATTGGTATTGGTATTAATGGTATTGGTATTAATGGTATTGGTATTGGTTTTAATGGTATTGGTATTAATGGTATTGGTATTAATAGTATTGGTATTAATGGATTTGGTATTAATGGTATTGATATTAATGGTATTGCTATTAATGGTATTGGTATTCATATCGATCTATATCAGGATCTCGTATATATTAATAGTAAGGTAGTTTAGGGTTTGACTAAAATGGGAAAAGGACCCTCTCTCAAACCCTACATAAGTAAAGTTTTGTATTATTTTCATGTACTCACCGCCTGGGGAACGTCGTTCTTGGATCGCTGCAGCGCCAGAGCGGCCAAACGGCGATCGTAACCCATATTGGTAAGAGTGCAAACGCTGCGAGGATTCACCCAGTCGCTGCCGTCTCTACCATTGGACATGCGACGGTGCAGGGAACGCTCCGCCTTGGATTGCTTGCGGGCGTCCTTTAGCTGTTGGCGTCGCTCCTGGATGAACTGCACCGCGCGCTCCACACTGCCGCCGCCGCCGCCGACGCCGCTTGAAGAGGAGCGCAATGCCAAACGGGCCTCGCTCACCTCAAAGCCCATTTCCACCAGCAGAGTTAGCTCCTCCTCGTTGACCTTTAATTCCCTCAGCAAAGTGGAGGCGGCCTCGAAGTGCTCGAAGGCCTCGTCCCGGCGATTTTGATGGAATAGCACCACGCCCTGGAGCAGCTTCAGGCGCATGAGCAAAGCCCTTTCCGGACAGGCCTTGCCCTTCAGCGAGTACAGTCTCTCGAAGTTCTCGCCGTAGCTGCGACGGAAATTGCGCGTACAGACCGCCAGGCGACGCTCCGCATCCGGCAGCTGAGTGACGTTCTTCAGGCAGAGATAGCACCACACGATGTCCAGGTTGAGCAAGGCGTAGTTATCCACCTTCTCGAGGAACTGCGAATTGCATGTGGCGAAGCGTTCGTCGGCCTCCAGGAGCAGGAGCAGCGCCTCCTCGAAATCCTCGCGCTGCATGGCCGCCCGTGCCTTCTCACAAAATCCCAATCCCGTGAGGAGAGCACGATTCTCGTCGGGCGGCAGGAATACTGGACTGCCATTCTGGTCCTCCATCTCCATTAGCTGATTCTGCGATGACACCACCGCCTCTACATCGGCCTTGATCCTGTTGATCCGCTCATAGAGCGCCTCATTCTGATTATCGCCTCGCCCGATCACGATCACGATCAGCTGCTGGTTGTTCTTCAGCTGCTGGGAGGCAAGTGTGGCATTGGAGGCCACCATTTTGCCGGCTGCAATGCACTTGACATGATTGGCGTCCGGCAATTGGAGCTTGGCAGCAATCGCCGCCTGGAGATCAGACCCAAGACCGTTTAGGTCGCACTTAACGTCCTGCATTGCGGTGGTGCCGCCTCCCCCACGGTTGTCAATGCGCCGCACCTTGAATGTGGCCATTCCGGTGGCGTTGAATTCCCGGCGAGCGGCCAACTTGCGGAGCGCATTGTCCTGGAGTTCAGTAAGCACACACAAGCAGCGATCGGAAGCAATGCCCAGGAAGCGGCCGTACTCAGCAGCCAGATTCTAGAAGTATCGGAAAAATAATATCTTCCTGCTGTTAATTTGTTCCAGGAAACATACCTCCATGGCGCCCTCGATGCAGCCCAGGTCCTCGGAGTAGTAGGGCTCCTCCCACAGCTTGACGCCTTCGGATTGGAGGCGGGCCCGTACCTGGGTGAAGATGTTATCGATGTGCGACATCGCGCGGCGGAACAAAGATCAAAATTCGAATCCGGAAGCTGCAATGACTGGTCGGAAATATGGGGTAAGAACCACGTCACAAAGGAAATTTCATAATATTTACCCAAAATGTTATTGTTCTTCTTCTCGCACATGTATTCTGGGGCAACAAACAAAAATAATGCGCAGTCACCAATTTGCAATGTGTTCTTCTTACAATAATTCGTTACAAGAGTGCAGAGTTATTAAATTAAATTGACATCGGCTGTCGGTAGCTAAATTACAAATGAAAACCCACAGAATCCTCGCGATTCTGACAATAAAAATACAGGTAATTTTGTTTACACAAAAGTTTTGTGTTCCGTGACAGAACCTATTGTTATCGGTTATCGATAATGACAAACAGCTGATACAGTTGGAGTGTTCCCACACCATTGAAATTGAGTATATTATATTTAAAATATTAAAACTATTTAGAGCGGGAAAGCATGCACAAAGCTGAAGTCTTTAAAAACTATTAGTCCTACAGACAAATCAAAGCTAAAAATAGTTATAATATACCCTCCTAATTTCAATTCGGAAAGCCGTTCTATGTTAGTTATCGTTGGGTAATTAATCTGCAAATTTAATTAAGAAATTTTAAAATATATATGTTTTTGTCAGTTTTTCACAATTTTAATGATGTAACCCCTTAATAATATTTGAAAAATCGGGCAAATAAGTTTTCAAAATTGTTTCGTAATTTTATTTTTAAATATTCCGAAAATATTAGGCATTTGGCCGAATTGATTTTTTGCCATAATTTGCTCTCAGAAAGACCTCAAATATTGCATGCTTTTGACATTTTATAATTTATCTGGTGAAATAAAAAATAATAAAAAATAACATTTTTGTTTTTACCAAGAAAGGAAGCTATCTTCGGTAAGCCGAAGTTGGTATACCCTTGCAGTCTGTAATTGGATCATTGAAAATCGATCGATTTTGGTAAAATTGAAATAATATCGAAGTTTGTACATTTTTATAACATTTGCGTAAACATTTTTAATTTTACATGTAGAATTTTACATTTTCACAAAATCAACCGATCGCTTCTATGGCAGCTATATGATATAGTTATCCGATGTTAATGAAATCAAAAGCGTAATTCCAAAACCGTAAAAACAGCTATATCTTGAAATGAATAGAAAGATAAGATATAGTGGTCCGATTTAAGTCGTTCCGATAAGAATACTGCTTGCAAAATAAATAAAACTATGCTGAAAACATAGCTGAAAAACTAAGAAACTAGTTTGACAGAAACTGACAGCTAGACGGACATGGCTAGATCGACTCGGCTGGTGATGCTGATCAAGAATATATGTTTTACTGTATGGGGTCGGGAATTCCTCCTTTACTGAGTTGCAAATATCTAGTCAATCAATCTGCAACGGTATAAAAACATATTTTCTCGTTTCCATTCCTGTTTTAATTAAATTTAAATACGTTAGTTTGGTAAACATAAACATTTGATAAAAAGACAAGACAATACTGATTTGTGAGAAATGATTAAGTAGATGCTATGTATCTACGTATAATTTTGGGGAGAATACAAAAACGATTACAATGAACACATAATTTGGACATACATAAATCTAGTAAGATTAAGATTCAGGTATTGACTAGAGGGTTTTAGAATATATACTAGCTTAGAGTTGAATTTGTAAATGGTAAATCGATATAATGTAAATGCCATTAATACTTAAAACGGTTGCACAAGAGATCATCGACTAGTCCTCCTTTGGCGAGGCGGCGTTGGGTTCCCAGTTCACGCCGTCGTGTGGCAAATCGCTGCGAACGAAGGGCGACAGCCAGGTGAGATGCATCCGCCGGCCGAGCACCATCTCCAGATTGCCCCGCACGCCGCGATCGTACTTCCTGGTGCCACGCTCCCTCGTCACGGACCCGTTCTTGATGATCGACCAGTGGAAAACGAGCAGGAGCGAGGATATAGCGAAGGCCAGCAGCGTGAGATCGTAGATGACCACGTAGAAGCTCTCCCAGCTGGGATACAGCATGAGGCTAACGACCGGACCGAAGACAGTGAAGAGCGTGGACCAGCGCCAGTAGGTGTCCAGATGGAGGTGCCACATATAGATGCTCTGCGTGATGGCTGCCGCCAGGGATCCGATGATCATGTACACCAAGTAGAAAAGGAAATACCGGTAGTTGTGGTGCCCAATGCAGCAGCAGGTGAACCGGCAGTGGTGATCCCGCTTCAGCACGCACACGTTGCACACCTCGCAGTGCCAGGAGCGAGGCGGCACCAGTGTCTGGCAGTCGTGGCACATGTGCCATCGGGCCATCTGGTTGCCCTCCACCGGCGGCTTCAGCAGCTCCTCTGCAAATCAAAAGATATCTGGGTTAAAGCCAATAGTTGGAAATAGATTAGGAAATACCCACTCCTTATGCTGGTGTCCACCAGCATGCAGGCCAGCATGTTGGATGTTAGGTTGAAGATGAGGAACACACTGGCCACCCAGAGCACCGTGTAGCAGACGCCGCCGATGGCAAACAGCTCCGGCAGCACGATGACGATCTGGAATATGTATGTCGCCGGCACAAACACAGCCACCAGTATGAGGGCTGCGAAATCCGACAAAGAACGGGGCTTCACCCGGTCCCAGGAGCGTAATATCATTTTAGTCCCGTTATTTGTTGCACCCCCAACTGCGTTTGGTTTTGACAGGAGGAACTCGTTTGACTGTTAAAACTGGTTCACTTATCGGACTGGTTCTTTTATCGATAAGCGCGCCTCATCGAATTTTACATACCTCAATATTTGTTTTTAATATTGCTTTTGTATTTAATTTATTCAATTTTCTTCAGAATTGATACCCCTTGTACTCGGAAGGTCAACCATATAAACAGTATTTATTTGAATGAGAGAAAGAAAGTGTACATTGTATACATAGTATATATCACAGAGACTGATAAGAAAGGTTATGTATAAGTTCAACAAGACTTTGTTTTAATGTTTTTACTTCGCCGTTAAGCTAGAAAAACAATAACTTACGGTATTACAATACGGTTATTAAACAAAAATCAAGCGTCCATTTAAATAGCGAGATAAAATAAAAGAATAAGATACAGATAGTTTAATAGCAAAGAAAACCGTTACTTTATAAAAACTTAATATAGTATAGTATATTATTTTTACTATTTACGATTAAAACATTTGTAACTATTTATTTAATGCTGACTATTAGAGACTTTGGCTTGCCTTTTTCAACCTTTAAAAAAGCTTATTTTAGCTATTTAGCTTAGTTTTTTATTTACGATTAAAACATTTGTAACTATTTATTTATTTTGTCAGTCAGCATTAGAGACTTTAACTTGCCATTTTCAACCATTAAAAAAGCTTATCTAGCTATTTAGCTATGTTGGCAACACTGCTAGCGGTATTGCTCGCGAACTAGTTCGCAGCGAGAACCGCTGAAATTGGAAGGGAGTGAGAGTGCAGCCGCAGAGCAGAGAAACGGCAGAGCTAATCAAACAATTGCGACCATAAAACATTCCAAATGCTGCGCTGAAACCGAAAACTTATCGCACAGTCGCGTACCACTTCGCATTCCGTACGAATCGCCACCGTCGCTCTCCAGCAAATCCGGAAAATGTCGGTGGCGCAGAACCTGATTATTGTAACAGTTGGCCTGCCGCTGCTGCTGCTGGGATTCGTGGGACGAACTTCCGCGGGAGTTCCCCTGCCGCGGTACGAGGCCGTCCTCAAGCAGCAGTCGGCGGTGGAGGATCCCGCCCTGGGCCTGTACGACGACAACGACAAGGTAGTCAGGCTGAATGTGGACAACTTCAATGCCACGGTGGTGGACCAGAAGCGAGGGGCGCTCGTCGAGTTCTACAACACGTTTTGCGGGCACTGCCGGAGGTTTGCGCCCACCTACAAGGTGATAGCGGAGCACCTGTTGCCCTGGTCCGAGGTTCTCATCGTCGGCGCCATCGATTGTGCGGCGGAGGAGAACAACGGCGTCTGCCGCACCTACGAGGTGATGGGCTATCCCACGCTGCGCTATCTCGGACCCGGTTTCCAGCCGAGTGACCAGAACTTTGGCCAAAGCCTGCAGACGCAGGACGAGAACGAGATTCGAGGGTTGCTGGCGGGCATGCTGGCTGCGGAGAACATGACCAGTGGTCACAACAACACCCTCTGGCCCAGGTTCCAGCACATCACCGAGAACGACTCCGCCACCAGCTTGTTCGAGGGTCTCAGCAGCCTCACGCAGTTCGTGGCCGTGGTCCACGAGCCGGAGAACTCCACTGTGGGTATAGAAACAGCTCTGTTCCTGCTCGATTGGCCAGCCGTTGAGGTGCGCCGCGTCCTTGATGCCAAGGTGGCGGCCAAGTTCAAGATTGATCCCGCCACCAAGCCACTTAGCCTGATCGATCGCAAGGGAGAGATCAAAGCCTACGCGCCGGAATATGCCACCAGTGATTCCTACGCCAAGCAGATCGCGGAGGTGCTGAGAACGAAGAACATCACACCCAGACCGGCAAAGGTGATGGAGCAACCGCGAGCCACACCATCCACGAAGACGGCGGCGCACACGGACCTGATCAAGGAAGTGCAGCGGAACAAGCACTTCGTCTACCAGGCCGACCTCGAGCAGGCGATTCGCACGATTCTGCACAACGAGGTGGCCAAGGTGAGCGAGATCAGCGGCGAGCGACTGCTCGCTCTCCAGCGCTTCCTGGTCGTGCTGCAGCGCTACAATCCCCTGGGAGCCAACGGCCACAAGTTGGTGTCCCAGCTGAAGGACTATGTGGTGCAGTTCAACGAGCAGCTCTCGGGAGAGCAGTTCGAGCAGGAGCTGAAGCGCCTGGAGGCCCACCTGTCGCCTGTGTACTCATCCACACACTTTGTGGGATGCGCTGGCAGCAAGCCTCGCCTGCGCGGCTACAGCTGCTCCCTGTGGACGCTCTTCCACTTCATGACGGTGCAGGCGGAGGCCAACGAGGAGTCACCGGATCCGCTGGAGGTCCTTCAGGCCATGCATGGCTACATCAAGAACTTCTTTGGCTGCACCGAGTGCGCCGAGCACTTTCAGGTGAGTCAGCACAGCAGGCCGGGTGAGCTACGTGCTAATGACCACAATAGTGCTGATTAGGCGGGGATCGCCATGGGGGGAGGAGGACTATAGTTGATTACCAAACAAAAGACTTGAGCGCTGACTGGGCTGGGATTTTTCCATCGGCTTAATTCGATACGAAAAGTAATTTACTTTAATTTTGACACACAAAAACAGCTTCTCTTGTATTATATTTAAGTGCTGCGTTAATTAAAATAACTCGCTGTTTGGATCAGCACAATGTCAGGCCTGATCTTGGCTGGCTAACCACCTTTTTTTTATTGATTTACCTACTAGTACTGGGCTTGTATTGGAGCACTAATTGCGCAGCCACGACTTGTAGGTGACTTGTAGGTGACTTACTTGCTAGTTAGTTTAGAGCCAGCTTAGATTTGATGTTTCGAAGAGGGGTGAGTCATGTCTCAACTTTCTCTAACTGCTAATTATACCTGCCATTGTATTTGCTCAAATGTTTGTAATAAAACAGAAGCGAAGCGTGTGATCAATGCCATTCGATTTGCTGTATAGAAAAGCCACGTATATATATAGACTTTAGAGTTGGAACTAGAAATTGTGCAGCTATGGGTCTACAACTCCCACACAGATTAGATATAATGCAAATCACTAACATGCCAACGCAGAGAGCAGCCAGAGCTGATAATACTTGACAATATTTATGGGGAAAAACCATTGAGAATACCTGTACTTATCTCTATATTAAAAATCTCTCTTATCAGACCATTAATAAGCAACTTTAGAGATTAGAAATCACCTTAAAGAACTATTTATACCCGTTACCCATAGGGTACAAGGGTATTATAAGTTAGTGCCAACCGAGAATGTAAGTAACAGGCAGAAGGAGAAATCTCCGACCCTATAAAGTATATATATTCTTGATCAACGTCACCAGCCGAGTCGATTTAGCCATGTCCGTCTGTCTGTCCGTGTGAAACAACAGATCTCAGAGACTATAAGCGCTAGAGTTACCAAATTTGGTGACAACATTGGAATCTGTTGCACGCAGATCAAGTTTTTTTTTTAAATTTGGCCACGCCCACTTGCGCCCTCATAAATCATAAAAAACGTTATTAAGCTATACTCGTTATTTTCGGGTTAAAGTTAATAGATACAATAAATAAATAAAATAAAATGGAAGTTTCCTGAAAACTTCAATAAAATCGGATGATAAACATGGGATATATTAGCAATAAGGTTAGAATTTTAACACACCGCCCTAAGGAACTGCTGTTGCAAGCTGTAGCCGACAGGTGGCGCATTCGAGCCTTGGCCGTGCGATATAATGGCGCCAATGTATGTATGTACAATGTAGTGTATGTATGTACATTTTTAAATTGCCTTTTAGTGTGAAGCGCAAACGTTTAGGTACCGGGTATCTCACAGTCGACTATAGCTTTCTTACTTGTTTTACTATGCCCAAGCTTGTGGCTTTCCCCAGTAGCAAGTTATCACTGTTTATAGAAAATACAACTGGGTTTTTTAGGCCACCAGCTGTACCAACAACAGCCCTCCCTGTGACGTTCACTTATTGAGTAATTTTCGTAATTTTCGTGTTTTGTTTACTCTCCGCAGGCAATGGCATCGCGACGCAAAATCTGGAGCGTGCCGAACAAGGAGGAGGCGGTGCTCTGGCTGTGGGCGGCCCACAATGAGGTGAACCAGCGGCTGGCTGGCGACGATACCGAGGATCCCGAGTTCCCCAAACTGCAGTTCCCCAGCCCGAAGAGCTGCCCCGAATGCCGCCGGTCGCCGGATACCAAGTCGGAGAACCTGGAGATCGAGTGGAACAAGGACGCGGTGTTGGGCTTCCTCAGGAACATACACAATCCGCAGTTCATTAGCCGCTACGGCGTCCAGCGGGAGGAGCTTCTGCATCCGTCGGCGGATAAGATGCGGCAAAAGCGTCAGATATCCAGCGTCTTCACCGACATGGACATGCGAATGGGCATGCTGCTGTACGCCTTCTGCATCGTGATGATGGTGCTGGCCTTCAAGCTGTTCGCCTTCAAGGGATATCGCAAGAAGCCCTACGGACACGACCTGCTCGGCAAGGTGTAGCGGGTGGATGTATGATGGTGGATAATCCCCGACAAAGCTTCCGCTAATTCTAGAAAAAGACACCGAACACCGATACCATGACCACCTCTTCTCCAGAATGTTATTTTGTATTCGCGGCACTCAGCGTTAGGATTAAGATAAAAGTGTGTGTATTGTGTATATATATATTATGATCAGTCGTCGTCTTCTTCCAGTTGTTAGTCCCTAAACAATAATCGCTTTTTTACAACGACAAAGATGCACCAAATGTGATTTTTTGCGCTCCACAGATAGCTCTCCCATGTGTGCATTTGAATAAAAAATGAACCAAACTAGAGAAGCAGCTTGTTTACACTTGTTCGTGGGGGCCAGTAGCTCTTGAGATAACGAGCCATCGAACAAGCACAGAACTAGTATTCACAGGCAGATAACGGAACTCGGCGGCGATGACCTGCAGCAGAAGTGATAGATAATTGGAGGTGGCAAAAATCGATGTTTTGCACTATCGATTTTTTCGATGTTTTACTACTATCGATGTTTCCTAAACCATACATTTTCTCACTTTAAACGATTCCGGCTTTAAGGGATTCATTTCCAATATTCAATATTCAAAAGAGTATCGTCATGATCATTTCAAAGGCTTTAAATGGAGTCTAATCTAGAGGTGGAGAAACATCGATGCATAGATGTTTTTGAAATGTTTAGGAACATCGATGTTTTGTGGGGAGACATTGATGTTTTTGTCACATCACTAAAGGAAACAAATTTTAATTTTTTTAGAGGAAACTGTTTTTTCTGTTTTCTTGAAAACATCTAAAAACTCCGATATTTTTTTCCATCGATGTTTTTTACTTAAACATCGAAAAACAACGATGTCTGCAAACGTTGATGTTTCTCCACCTCTGTCTAATCGGTCTAATCAAAACATCGATAGTGCGAAAAACAACCGATGGTTTTCAAAAAAGTTCAACAAATCGATAGTATCGATAGTGCTTCAATGTTTTGCCAACATTAATAAATAATGCATAAATGGAAGTGCAGGAAAGATGGGTTTATTTCACAAATCTCTGGAAATCGGGAGATTCAAAAGAGTATCGTCATGATCATTTCAAAGGCTTAAAATGTGGCAACGCCTGAATACTCTAAACATCGATAGTCCGAAAAACAATCGATAGTTTTCAAAAAAGTTCAAAAAATCGATAGTATCGATAGTACTTCGATGTTTTGCCAACATTAATAAATAAGGCATAAATGGAAGGTGCAGGAAGATGGGTTTATTTAACAAATCTCTGGAAATCGGGATGCCACCAGGGCAGCACTTTGTACTTTTCAATGCGAGCATACTTCACGGTCACGGCCACACTTCGACTTCCGTCCTCGGCAAAGTCCAGCTCCAGGTTCTTGGCCCGCATGTCCGTGCAGAGGAGTTCCCGGGTGGCGCGCAGACGGTAGCGTGCTCCCTGCTGGCCATACGACAGCTGGGCGGGCGTGGGCACAAACTGGCGGCACAGGACAATGAGCAGCACGACGCCTTCGTTGGTATTCCCATGAGCAGGAGCCAAAGGGCCCACCGCGTCCTCGTCGGCCAGAGCCTCCCAGTCGTTGACCACTTCCAGGGACTCCTCCTCCAATTCTCCTATTTTCATATGCGGCTGTCGGTTCCAGAACTTGTAGCACATGATCCACAGGCACTGGTACTGCTTCTGCCAGCAGGACACGAAGGTGCGCTGCAGCAGCCAGTCCAGGTGGTAGCCCAGCTCCAGGCGGACCTTGAGCGGTCGGTGGCAGTGGAAGAGCGCCTCGATGACAAGCGATCTCAGCGCCCGGGTATCACAGTTGCGTATCTGCTCCAGCTGCAGCTGGGCGGGCAGGTCCAGGTTCCAGCCCGAGGTGGCGCCGGTGCAGTGGCGTCGGTACAGGTTGCGCCAGAAGGCCCGCGAGGCCACCAATTGCGCCGTCTCCTTGCATATCAGAGCGAAGGTCTGCACGTCCTCCGGATCGATGTGCATGGCTATGTGGAACCAGATATCGTGTCGCACATTAATCACATTGTTATTGTTGTTGCTCTCCGCCATGGCCAGAGTGGGTGCAGTGGCTCGGAGCGTTGACTTCGGCTTCACCGCGACGTAAACATCCGATTGGCGGGCATAAATTGCTGCGGACGATGTGGTGTGAGTTTCACTGGGAATTTGGAGCATCTTTGCGGCTGGACAAGCTTACCACATTTCCCCCGGGTGCGAAATAGTTTGTTTTGTATAAAATCATCACAATCTTCGGCATCCAAACTCATGTTGCGCCCAACTGGCGGCAGAGTTGTCACCCAGACGCAAGAACTTGCACTTGGAGAAAAATTGGTTAGTTTACAAATACCTCAATGAACTATCGATTAGGGGAATGTAAATATAAAACATAATTGGAATGCCCAAAATCTATATTATATTTTAATATTATATTTAAGTCATTATAATTAAAGAAAACTTCAAAAATAAAATGATTTTAATTTCTTCCAAGTTCCAATCGATAGTTGGCGAGCATCAAAAAATATTTCTGAGCAAGCGACAACCCTGGCCAACAGCTGTTGCATATTGTTGTTGGTATTTTCAGGGAGTGTATTTGATTTAATTGTTATTTTAATTTAAAACCGGATTAAAGTCAAAGACAATGCGGAAGTACCAGCAACTGGTGTTGCTCCTCATCTCCTGCCTCAGCGTGGCCATCCTGCTGATGTACAAAACGGAGAACAACCGTTTAAAGTACGTGCTCAAGTATGTGAACTTCTTTGGAAGAAACGATGCTGCTGTGCTGCGCCGCCTGGAGAATGGGACCAAGGAGGAGGTGCCGCAGGCGGCCCTATGGCGTCCGCTGCCCGTGTGGCAGATGATTGGCGACAACTTCCATGCCTACTCCGCCTACTGGATGCGCAACGAACTGGTGGCCGGCGGCGAGGCGCATGTCCTCGTGGTTGGGAAACGAGGAGCTGTGGTGGACTTCCGATGCAGCTTGGACCTGCTCAGCGGACGGAGTGTGCAGGGAAAGTTTCGCTTTCAGCGGGACGCCATCGAGAGTCCGGTGGTGGACGACAAGACCTCCAACTTCACCAGCTATCACTTCTTCTGCCAGGTGAGCCGGGATTTCGGTCAGCCGGGTGGCGTCTCATTCACAGACATCACGTCCACCAAGAGCCCGGTGAAGCTGCGCCTGCGAAACCTGAAACCGGCTGAAACTAAGACCGATTCCACGGCGATGCCAACTAGTTCTGTGCGTCTGCCAGCCACCATTTGCGTGGACTTGGTGGGCTTCAACATGACCTCCCGCTTTGCCCGGAGCGAGAACAGCCTGCTGCAGTTCTTCCTGTTCCACCAGGCCATAGGCATCGAGCAGTTTCTGGTCTACAACTACGATGCCCTGCCCGACGAGGTGATTCGCCTGCTGGACCGCACCAACATCCATCTGTTCGCGATGCCCTTCAACTTTCCCTTCCGGCAGACGAACACCACGGCCGCCAGGGTGCGTCAGCTGCTCCACACCGACTGCTTGCTCCGGAATGTGAACCATGCCAGCTTCACCCTTCTCCTCCGTCCCAATGAGCTGTTCTTCCCCAATTCCCGCCTGGCAACCTCCCAGGCAAAGGGATCGCTGCACCAGCAGTTGCGCCACTTCGCGGCCGAGACAACCCGCTTCGAGCTGGCCACCATGGCCGTGTGCTTCGATGAGCGAAAGAAGCTGCTGCCCGACAATGTCCAGTACGATCCGGAGCGAAGGGCGCCGTACAAGACGCTGCTCAACCGGCTGGAGCTGCCGCCGGCCCAGCTCTTGGCCAGCACGGCCGAGGTGGAGCTCTCACTGTCCACCGCCTTCGTCCACCGCTACGTGGACTGTGAGCATGTGGGCAGCGATGGGCTGCACGACTGGCGTAACGGGGTGCGCGAGGACTTTATGGAGCACATCAACGTCCTACGCAACGAGGTGGATCTGCTCATCTAAAAGCAATGATAGCCCTAAGTTGTTGTAGTTCTTTAGTTCATAAGTTGAGAGATTACTTGACTGCCATAGTAAAGTGAAGAAGGATACAGTGTACGCAAATTTGGTGTTTTTAATATATTATAGACACTTATAGACATCGATTCGGCCCCCCGATCTGCTGAAGTCTTCTCGCGTACTTAACCTAGATAGTTACTTGAGACGCTGCATGAGTGCGGCGTTCTTGAGGCCAGCCTTCTCGATGGTGGAGTTGTCGTCGCTCAGCTCGCGAGTGGGGAACGATGATACCAGGATAAAGTTACTGGTCGAGTACTGAGGACGTGCCCTGGAAATCAGAGGAGGGAAGATTAAATAGTTACCAGAATCAGAACATCAATACTTACGTTTGGATGAAGCGACGAATGTCGGAGACTGTGTGCGAGAGATTAAACTGCGCAGCCAGGCGCGATCCATCCGCCAAACGAATCTGCAGCGTTGTGGACGGCGCTTCGGAATTCAAGTTGATGGCATCACGGGCACTGGCCTCCTGATTGGCGGCATCGTCGGCCGACAATGCGGCTGGAACTTTTGGCGATTCGGTGACCACATTGGCCACAGGGCTGCCCAGCTTCTGGCCCGAACCCTTGAATGTCTGTGGTGCGGCCTGGCGCTTAAAGTCCTCATGACGATGATCCTCCACATCCACATTGACCATGCGACCCATCTCCAGCAATTCCTGAGGGATTTCTCTATGGATTGGGAATGGAAAATAAAGGAAGCCTTGGAATAATGATGCCTGAAACCTACCCACGCATGACCGTCTCTAGGAATTCCTTGTTCTGGGGATCATCGTAGTGACGCAGCTCGCCGCCATCAATGGAGAAGCCCTGGCTCCAGAGCTTCAGCACCACCACAGGCTTGTTCTCGCCGCCACCGCTGCCGCCCTGCGGAGCCCGGCTGGTGCCCACAGCGGTGTGATCATTGTCGGTCATGCCCAGACGCATGCCCTGGCCCCAAACGCTACCGCCGCCGCTGCCACTGCTGCCGCCACTGCTGGTGGAGGGCCCCACCTCGGCAATGTTTTGCTCCTGCGCAGAGCGCATCATGTCGGTGAGCTGTTCGCGGAAATTCTTGCGCTTCGGCGGGCCCAGTACCTGTTGACCGGAACGGTCCGAGCCGCCGGCATAGAAGGCCTGCTGTTCATCGTCGCTCGACGGCTCCTTGGACATGTCGCTGAGTGTGGCGAATCTAAGGGGTAATTCGAGATATTAAGGGAATGACGTGTTTCTTTTTTTTCTTTTTGCTTACTTTGGCTTGGCCTTTGGTCCCGGTGGGGCGACATCAGCTGAGGAGGCTGCTCCCGAGCCTGTGCTGGTGCCAGTGCTCTTGGCGGCACTAGTGGTTGCTGCGGCCGGTGCTGGTGTGGCTCCACTGCTCGAGGTGGGCTTCGGAGCAGGATTGTCGGCAAAACCAACAGTTTGTGCCGGCAGTGGCACATCCGCCTGGGTACTCCAGTAGTTGCCCAAAGCGTGCTGAAAGGGGATTATTTATGCGTCGTTTTCAGTAATTGCAATTGCGCTGCATCATTGTTGTTGTCGTCGTCGTCGCCGGCTCGGCGAAAGAAAAGCTCACCTCTATGTCCCAGTCGCAGCTGGTCAGGTAGAAACGGGCCGTGTTCTCATCCGTCCCGGTAATTTCTATGAATTGTGCAATCAAGTCGCCGTGTGAGGCCATTTTGTCTGTAGTGTTTTCGAATGAATTTTTTCCGACCGACAAAATGATTGACAAAAAATTGCAACCGACAGTGTGACCCTACAGAAAAACACTAAAATGTCTGGCCAGTGTGGGCCAACCAGTGCATTTAAACAGTGTTGGTAAGCGACCGATTTTGGCCAGAGCTGGTCCCACTATTTTGCTGAATTTAAATATAAACAAAGCTTAGCGTAATTTTTATTGTTTTTATTTGTCGTAAATTATAAGCATTCACATTTTTATTAAATAGCAACTAAATAACAATAACTATTTTATGTATATACAACGAAGTATCCAAAGCTTTACATCACCCACCGATATGCAGTATAAAAAGTATAAAATGTTTTTTGGGTTTCTTAATCAGTTGTTGAGCTTTGCTGAAAGTATAATAAAAAGTGGAAAGGTTTTGAAAATGTTTAACAATGGGATTTAGTTGCCGATTTAGTTGTTTATAAAAAATAAACCTAATGACCCATTATTTAGTCGATGTTTGTGTGCGTAATGGAGTTAGTTAGAGTGAAAATGCCCAAGAAAGAAAATTGCTCCGAGCTTAAACATATATATTTATTGCAAACAATTCCAAATGTAATGTTCGTAAAACTCCACTGGTGCATACGGGGCTCATCTCCGGCCATCCTTCTTCCTAACGCGTCAGCTTGCCCTGGAAATATGTGGATTAGGAGGAGTGTGTGGTGACGTGTTTTTGTCGTTTAAGCGGTTTGTGTTTTTCCCAGTCGCGTGTGTGTGTTTTTATCGGTTGCATGAAATATAATTGTACAGTTTAATGGGGTCACAAGTTTGCCATTGGCGTTGGCTTGCTTAATACCTTTCTTACCTGTAGGTAGAAGTTGGCCAGCACCGTCAAGCCAACGCCCAGGCCAAGGGCCACAACGTGGCTCAAGTGCAGGTTGGGCAGCGGACGGCGCTTGCGCAGCAGGAACGAAAGGATCGATCCCTTGCGGTCCGAATAGGGAGGATAACGGGCCCTTGGGAAATAATGGATATTACATACTATTCAGAGACTAGATTCAGCTTAAACTTACGATGCCAACTTCTCGCCAAAGGCCGACAGATCTTTTCCCAGGCAAGATTTTTTGTGTGTGAAGGTATCGAAGCCGTATTTGCCATGATAACTGCCCATTCCGCTCATGCCCACGCCTCCGAAGGGCAAAACATCAACTATAGAGGGAAAGTTATTAATTTTAAACGGTTCCTGATACTTGCTAGAATAAATACTCAGTAAATAATCAAGACTTTTACTTAAATCAAGCCTTTCTTAATGACTTGTCTTCATTATTTGTTACAACTACAAAATACCTCTAAAATTAGCAATAATTGAACTTGAAACCTAATACATAGAAGCTTATATGGAAGCTATCACCAAAAACCACTTTTAGCACTCTTAATACTAATTTATTACTTGTAATTTCTTAGCCAAGCGTATAAGTGTTAAACAAAAAGTTGAGCAAAGCAAAAAATACAAATAAATAAATACAATTCGAGTCCGAAACCAATAAAACGCATTAAAAATGTGCATAGTATTTGTATACTTGTTCGGTTTGTGTCTAACGTTTCGTTTCGTTGTCTTTATCCGTGTTTTCCCTGTGAATTTGCATATCAAATATTGATCGGAGAGAGAGGCTACTTCAAATTGTTTAAAAAATCAACAATAAAGGTGCATTACACAAAAATCAATAGGCTGTAGGGATCTCTTAACTAAAATATACATCATAGCAAAAATACCTCCACAGTGCATTATAGTTTCGTTGCTGCAGAATCCGCCGCTGGTTGTATTAGTCCTGAACTCTTTAACTAGCTTATTCGAGTTGGAGAACACGTAAATAACAAGTGGTTTCTCTCTAATTACGAGGCGGGAATAGGGGGAGAACAGTATAAGTAAGTAAGTACAGTTGGAGCATCCTCTAGCATCGCTTAAGGACTTGCAAAGGAAGAAGAATTACACATAAAAGACAAACGTACGAGATCTGCAGATCTGTTTTTAATAATTTCGATTCTACCAAGCATTTTAACCAATTTAAGCCCAACAGATCTGCAAATGTCTATGATATATATACAGATGCATGAACAATGTGTAATGACTAGTGTACAGGGTGTAATTTAGGGGCTATTAATTAAAGGGGGCGCCTTAGGTCATCATCTACAACAAGGTAGAGACTGTACAGCAGTGGTCCGCATCTCTACAGTCAAATACCAACATAGCATTTGTATGAGTGAAAATAGATAGATAGATAGAAAAAAGCTAAGATATATTGTAATATGGCAAAAAACTAGCTATTTAACGCTAAAAAAGGCTAAATTTAGCCACACAATTACAATTTGTCTGCACTGATTCTTCTGTTCTCTTTTGTGCATACTGTGCGTGAGCGGCAGCGACGCCGACTGAGAAATACCCTACCCCACGGAAAAGGGCAGTGCCGACCTCTGCTGTACAGGAATAATTAGAGTCACCATCACCGGATAAAAGGTATACAAAGTTAACAAATAGGGGTAGAGCAATCATAACAGGTTCCGAATCCATTTGGAGGGACTTGGGAGAAACCGTAACCGTAGAGAAGCAAGCAACGGACTGTATCCACATCCATCCATATCTCCGTTGGCTGGATTTCTCTCTCTCTTACCGGCATAGTGCATTATCGTATCGTTCACGCACAGTCCGCCCGACTGGGTGCCGTTAATGAACAGATTCTGAACCTCTGTTTCCGATGTAAAAATATACAGGACAAGTGGACTCTCTCTAAGGAGAAAAACATGGCGAATCGGACATATTGGTTGTGGTAATTGTTGTTTTTTCATGAGGAGAATGCTTTTTTCATGATTAAACGGCCAGAGACTAGGGACAAAGGCTCTCACAAAAAACTCTCATACCTGGCATTGATGAACTTAATGGCATCGTAGGCACTCTCCACAGTGAAAATGGGCAAGATGGGGCCGAAGATCTCCTCCTCCATGATGGGATCGGTGGCCTTGACGTCCACCAGAATGGTGGGCTCAATAAACCGCTCGCTGGCATCGTATTTGCCGCCCACAGCGACGCGTCCCGACTTCATCAGGCCGAGAAGGCGTCTAAAAATTAAAGTTCAATCAGTTTCTACCCTTGAATACCTCACCCTGACTGGCTTACTGGAAGTTATTGGCATTGATGATGCGACTGAGATCCGGACTGCCCTGGATATTGTCGCCATACCACTCCTTGAGCACCTCCTTGGCCTCGGCAATGAACTGGGTCTCCACCTCCTTGGAGCAGAGAATGTAGTCGGGAGCAATGCAGGTCTGGCCGCAGTTGATCAGCTTGCCCCACAGGATGCGCTTGACGGCTGTGCGCAGCTCCACCGACTTGTCAATGTAGCAGGGACTGAAAGGGGAGGAGATCTCACTCTCTGTGCCCAAATGGGGTTCAAGTTCGTGCTCACCTCTTGCCGCCCAGCTCCAAGGTGGTGGGGGTCAAGTGCTTGTTGGCCGCCGCATGGATGATCTTGCCCACGCGCGTAGAGCCCGTGTAGAAGATGTAGTCGAAGCGCTGGTTGAGCAGCTCGGCGGTTTCGCTGGGTCCACCGCAGACCACGGGATAGCAGTCCTAAGAAGGGGATAAAATTATTAGTTTCCTGGAAGTTTTCTTTAATTTTATGCTCGTCTAATAATTTAATGTCTCTTTTATCTCTGATTTTTTATAACTAGTTTTAAAAGGCATTAAAAAGCATAAAAAGCCATAAAATCAGTTTGCTAATGCGACAGCTCTTCAAGTTATTCAGTTTCTGCACTGCATCTTAATTTCCTTTATAAATATTTAAACATTTTACTGAGATGCATTAATGAATCTATTTAAAAAATATATATATATACATTAAAGAATGCCAGGAATCCTAGAAACTTCTCGCCCTCCCAATATGTTTATAATTTTAAGAATAAACATGTGAAACTAATTATAAACTTTAGCTTTAGCAACAAATGATTCACTCACATTATCCAAATATTTTGGAATGACATCGGCAATGAACTTGGCGCAGTTGGCTGCTATCTCGCTGGGCTTGATCACCACACAGTTTCCGGCGGCAATGGCGGAGGCCACCGGCACCAGGAGCAGCTGCAGCGGATAGTTCCAGGCGCCAATGACCAGGACAACGCCAAAGGGATCATTGTAGATCTGGACATCGTCCATCAGATTCACAAACGACTTGGAGGGCTGGAAATAGTTATTTTAAATAAGTAAATAGTGTAAAGATTTAAAAGAGTAGTTTCACAGCTCACCTTATCGGACTGGACCCACTCATCGATATGGAAAAGAATGTGCTTGATGTCGTTCTTCATGAACTCGGTCTCCACAATGAGACTCTCCTGCTTGGGACGCCGCAAATCCGCCTCCAAGGCGCTGATAATCTCATTCTCGTGCTCCTCATAGCAACGCAGCAGATTCTCCAGCTGCTGGCGTCTGAACGTGGACAAGAAAAAACGAAAATAATTAATGGACAAATGATGATGATGATGGGACAAGTTCCGCGGTAGGAGTGCGAAACAAAGACCAAAACAAAATCAATACTAATCACAATGCACGAGAGCTCGCAGCTCGCTCCGCGCTTGGGGAAGGTCAATGTTAGCTTTACGGCCGGTTATGTGATATTCTACGATTCTGGTGACTCAACTCCGGGACTCGGAGCCCGGGCCAATTACTATAGAACCGTGTAAACCGGCTTGGCCAGACCGCTCTTGGTGATCTACTTTGTTCGGGCTAATGAGAGGAGGTAAAGTCTCTTGTCAAGGTGATCCGCAGCAGCGCAGGTGAACAGCCCCCCGAGGTGCACTTGCAATTGAATTGAATTATTATTACTTGCTCATGACAAACATAAAACCGTATAAGCGGGCAACCGATCGTCGATCGCTGTGAATATAAATAAAGCAATTAGCCGCACTGTGGCCGATTCAGTAACTCATATTCGAGCTACAGACCAACTTCCCTATAGCGCCCTTTTCCCATAGTTGCATAACTCGAAGTAAATTGGACGTTAAATGGGGTTTAGAGACTGTACTTCACGTCAATTACATACATTTGAAATGAGGAAATTTAACTTTAAAGAAATTTCTACATGGTTGGGCACCCCAATTAAAAATGGGAGCCCAAAACCAAATCTGACCATTCAAGTAATGTCAGATTATTCGTAGAAAACCAAAAAAAAATGCAATGCATGTGTATGTTTGGTTTTCGTAATCCCGATCGCAGAATTTTTGGTGTGTAGGTTTTGTTCTTGTTCTCCTGGAAGCCCAAAAAACGCTTACTTCGCAACTTTTAGCTCAGAAAGAGCTCCAGGAGCTTAAAAACCCAACAAGTGCCCATCCAGGACTCGATAAAAACTCTGAAGAACAAGGCTAAAAACTTTAAATCGTAAGAACTATCGAGAAGTCCCTGTCCAACTCGAACACATCATACTTAAAACTTTAACCGAGCCCGCCTGTATCTGTATTTGTATCCGTAGCTGGCAAAATGTATTTAAATATAATCAAAGGCCCGCGAAGTGGATATAGAAGTGGCCCGAGTAGCTAGAGCCAGAGCTAGAGGCGAAAAACAGTCATAGAACGTGTTCATTTGTTCGGAACTATTTGGAAAGATCATGGAATTAAACGGCAGTCAGCCTTGGGCTGAGATTCTTCCGCACTTCCGTTTCACACTTCGCACTCAAAGAAACTATCGGAATATCTATCGCCTGTTCGTCTATTTCTATTATCTCTCTTCATTTTTCGCTTATTAACATATCCAAAGGCGAGTGTTGAGTCTTGCGTGTTTGTGTTTTATTGTTATTGTTGTATGGGAATGGGGAAATAGCAATTATTCCGGTTACATATTCCCCCCCAGAGACGAGAGAAACGAATTCAGTCCGCCGTAGTCTAATTGCATTCAAAGTACAACCACTTGGGCCGGACGAAGTCAGAGTTCTCGCATTAATGCATATCGGGGGTCTATATATAGAGCTAGACTTTGGAAGTCCCCCCGAAGTGAGTCGCTGATATCTGCACTCCTTATCATATCACGTAACGAAAAGCTCTGCGGGAGGGGCCCAAGTTTAAAGGTCAAAGCTTCTCTTTGTGTGCAAGGGAAAAGTCTCTCTGTGATCTTGTTCCGAAATGGAACAATAAACCCTAAAACCAGAGCTATTACCTTGCTTCAGAGCTGAGATCGTCGTATTTCGGTTGGGCCATCGTAATAACCGCTTGTAACGCGATGGCAATATAAACATGAAATGATTATGCTACAGTGGATATCGCCTGAAGGGAACTTTGTTCGAGAAGCTACTCTTTAAACATCATAGATCTTGCAAATTTAACTGTAGGTTACTTTTAAATTCTTTGTACCTAAAATTTCCGAAAAGTTCGAAGTATTTCTATAAAAGAAATAATTCAAACAATCCTATTTATCATAAAATTACTTGACTTTTTCTCAGGAACTTATTCTTAAACGAAGTTTAAGGCCCAGTTTCTTAACATGAGGTTAGGGCTAACCTACACTTTAACTTAAAAAAAACCTAATCTCTGATTTGGAAAGTCTCAGTTTAGTGCCATTTTCTATATCCTAAATTCATTTTCTACAACGATTTTTTATTATAATTATTCCCTAAAGTTCAGAACTATAATAAACAGAGATTTATGGGTTATATTTTAAGAATATGAACCTTCAAAGTAGCTAAAAGAAATATGACCCAAAAATGATAGGAAACGATGCAAGCGAAACGCTTCAAAAAGCCATAAAAGCGTTCAACTACAATTTGCAATATAATATGGCAATATAAATATGGAATGGAAGAGGCACTAAAAAACTGCATGTTTGAAATTAACATAATCAAATAAAGTTTTTGGCAAAACCATTTAAGGAGTTTCACGGACATCTCCCTGACTTTTAACCCACTTTTAAGAGCTACTGTAATTAACAAAGTAGCTCGGCAAAAACTACTCATTAAAGCCCCGTGGAAGAAGCTCGCTTCCAAAATATGGAAATTTACCGTTCAAAACTTACCGAAAGTTGACGTTCCTGGTCTTTCCACTGGAAAAAGCGAGGCGGGCGCGTTGCAACGTCTGGTCGTAGTAGTTGTTGTTGTTGGCGGCCATCGTAATTGGTGTTTCAGGTGTAGGTTGTTGTTGTTGTTGTTGTTGTTTTGGAAGGAGGCGGAGGCGGAGGAGGAGGAGCAGCAGCAGGTTGGTTTTTCACATTCGCAATAGCAACATGCAACACGCATACATAGGGAGGATAACGACGGACGGGCGAAAACAAAAAAATTCAAATAAAAATCAAATCAAACAAAATAAGGCGCTTAATGTTCGTTACGTGAGTTCGTATGTGTGTGTGTCAGTCCCTGTAGGTGTGTGAGTCTGTATGTCAGTTAATAATCGTTACACATCTCTTCATTTATTTTGTGCTTTTTTTTCTCGCTCGCCGTGCACTTGCAATATATATTGAGATATTGCCTAATTGGACAGTGGGACACTCACATCGTCGAAATTGGCCATTCTGTCGGATTCGGCTTGCTGTTGCTGTTGTTGTTGTGGTGGCTGCTGCTGGGATGCTGCGAAGATTCCAATGGCTTGACTTTCAGTTTCTGGTTCTGCGGTTTTTTTTTTATTTGGAGAAACCGGGAGAGAGAAACAGAGATAGGCAGAGAGGGGGAGTAAGAGGGTGGTTACACTGAGAAACGTAAACAACACTGACACTCTTTCACTTTCATTCGCATCTACCGTTTTTTATTGTTTTGTTTCCTTGCGTTTTATTTGTTGTTAAAATTATATGTGTACTTTTTGCGCCGTGGGGGGCGAGAGGAGGGTGTTCGTGTTCGATTCAACAGGCTGAAGTAAGGCGCATGCAGTTCACGCGCTTCGCCAACCGTTCGCCGCGACAACAAAAACTAATGTAGTTATAGATTTCAGATCTGTGGAGCGACCAAAAGGCAGTGTGACCAGTGCTGCTAACTCTTTGGGTCGTAAAAAAGCTTTGAAAAAAGCTATAATCATGATACGATAATTTAAGGTAGTCTCATTAGCGTTCACGGGAACGATAAATATTTTGCGCTCTTCTAGAAAGAGAAGGAGGAGGGAAGAGGAGAGGAAGAGGAAGAGGAAGAAATATGTGCCCCACGTCAGTACTCAGCTTGGTTACCACTTGTTGACAGCCAGAACTCGTTGGGAATTATAGTGCAACGCCAGCGGTCAATACTGGAGAGGCCTTCTCAGCTCTCACTCTCTCCGTTCTTAATTAGGCCTATTACTTAGATCGAGAGAGAGAGCGAAAGAGTGACTATTAACATGCGAAGGCAGCTCTCTCGATGAGACTACATTATTTAATTATATCATGGCTATAATAAGCTAACAAAATGTGATGGCATCTAAAAAAACCTGGAGTTCTACAATCACAGATTTTTAAATAAACTCCTGGAAAATTTGTCAAAAGAAAGAAAATATCTAGAGGAAAAATAGCTAAATTGGCACAGAGCTTAAAAATGCTGAGATAATATCTTTGATGAAAAAAGGTGGATAGCTTTGCTGTGAACAATAACGTCCAAAACGTAAGCTTTTCACGTGAAATGATCAAAAACGTTAACGTAAGCATGGATCTGGCTCTGCATAAGCTCTGTTAATCAACGAGATTGTGTTTTGTTTACGAAAAACAAACTATGAGAAGGGCTAGAGAAAAATAGTAAGCCTATGGACATTTCTCGTATTTTATATTTGCCTTTTTCTATAAATTATTTTGAATTTGCATTTGACAAGAAACGGCAAATGACCGTTACAGATTTCCATTGTGGTTTGTGTCGCGGCTGAGGCTGGCTAGTGTTGGTAAAGGCTCACGGCGCTTTTTTGTAACAGCGGTAAATTTTAACACCTCCAAAATAATTAGAACTTTTTATACAAAATTTGACGGAAAAAACTGGCTTTCGTTGCTTGTTTATTTGATGTCATCGTATTATTTTAGAACGCATTCAATTGCAACCTATAAAACTGCTTCTAAGAAATTAGCATATCAAGTTCTTTTCACTAACAAACAGCTGGTTTTTGCTCTTTAAAACACTTGTTTAATTTGATATTTTAATCGCTTAGCGAATCACACACCTTTTCGAACGCAAAAGCCGGCTGATACTGAATGGATTGTTACTCCACAAGCCGAAAATATACCCGACAAGGGGGCGCTGGCATTCACTATCAGCATTTGAATGCGTGAGTATTGTGTTTTAATGTGTACTTTGTATATGATCTATATACAACGCTCGATTTCAGGAGGGGAAAGTCAAGCATGTCGGTCAGATAACGAATCTCATTGTACTGGACTTCGTTTAATACAAGTTTAACTTTTTTCTGAAGTATTATTCCAGCTTAATCTGCTGTTATCTATTTCAAGTTCTAATAGTATTGGTAGCTGAGCAATGTATTTCCCTTTATTTAGTACTTGAGAAGGCCGGCATTAAGCCAAATGTATATTTATATATTGCACTTTTCCCGATTCTGATAATTTGTGCTTGGTAACGATGATTTTGATTAAATAATTGGGCTATTCATTCAGTCAGCATGAGCTGGCAAAATACGATTATTGAATGGGAATATTAATATTTACAAGATCTATTATACTAGATGAATAATTTAGTTGAGTTTTTCAGTTCAAGTTCTATTATAAGGAAAATTATTACTATAGCTAGGTAAATATTGATTAAAATGTTTGTTTTTGAATATAACTAACACTTTAATATTGTAATCACTAAAAATATAGTTAAGTTTTAAAATATTCATATTAGTAAAAAGAGTCATTGATTCTAAATGTAATTTAAGCCCAATTTCCGCTAATAGAGCTTAATAACAGGTAATTTTCTATTATACCGGCCCCTTCCAAAAAATTAAAAAAAAAAAACCATAGATAGGGTGTGCCCTAACATACATTTGGGTATAAAAATTATGTTGGGGACGCTCTTAGTTTAGTCACAATAAATCTTTAAAGTTTTGCGTAATTCCCATACAAAATGTGTAGCAAACACGCACACAGACAAATGATGAATACACAAAATTCAAGCGCCTGTCTGTGTGTCGTCGCGGTACAGTGGACTGTGCAGTTTAAAATTTTTGTTAAATTGTGCTTAGCGTAAATACTATATACGAGTATGTCGACATTTTGCACACTTTGAATACATTTATGCGAGAAATATAAATAAAACAAAAAGTTGACAACATAAAATACGTAGTAATTAACGACTTTTCAATATTAAGACGTACATTTGAGTATAAAAATTATAAGGAGAATTTTATAGTAAAGAGCATACAGTTTGATGAGGTAATAGAAGAGTATTGCTGTGATCATTAGGTCAAAGGAAACGTAAAGCAGCACCGCAGGCGAAAAATTTGTTTGAAAAAAAAAATCGCGCGCGCGATTTTTTTTTTCAAACAAATTTTTCGCCTGCGGCACTACTTTAAGTAATCCCAATAATTTTTTTTTAGCCTATGTTATTTTGCACAGCCAATCTTTGCTTTTGACATTAAATAAAAGGTCCTTTATAATTTTATATATAATATAATCTTAATATTGAAATACAAAAAAAAAAAATGGAATTAAAAAGTTAATTACTACGAATTTTACGTTGTCAAATTGTTGTTTTATTTATATTTCACGCATACATGTATTCAAAGTGTGCAAAGTGTCGACATATATAGTATTTACGCTAAGCACAATTTGACAAACATTTTAAGCTTCACAGCCCACTGTATTTTGTATAAGAATTAGGCAAAACTTTAGAGATTTATTGTGACTAAACTAAGAGCGTCCCCAACATAATTTTTATACCAAAATGTAAGTTGAAACACCCCCTATCTATGTTTTTTTTTTTTTTAATTTTTTGGAAGGGGCCGGTATAATAGAAAATTACCAATACCTAATATTTCTGCTAAATCTAAATGTTTCAAATATTTTTAAGTGCTCCATACGTAGTAGTTACCATATTTAGTTAGTTACCTCCTAACTTATTTAATGTGGGGGCGTACTCCCATAACATCTGTGCTATAATTTCCCTAACTTTTTACTGCCAACTCGGCCTTCTCACACTTACCTATATTGATCACAGTAGTTGTCGGCCGATCTCCATCATTAGCTGCAATGTCAAAAGCAATAAAAATGGGCAATACATAAAAATCCACAGAGAGTATGAGTGATGACTTACCATTAACTTGACCTCCGCTGGCCTCCGGAGCCGGTGTTATCGCATTCTTGTCCTTCATTATTGACTTCCAACTATTTTAATTGCTTTGTAATAGACCCAAAACAATCTGTTTCACTTCCCATGCAAAAGGGGTTGAGAAAATGTCAACTGGAAAAGCGGCAGATATTCGTAATTAAATCATTAATTATGGAAAATCGGCAAGCCGCGTCAACTATTGTCCTCGCAGGAAAATCAATAGAATCGACGACAGTTGGTGACAAAGGGAAACCCGAAATTCGAAGCTCTGATTGTTGTGTCATCAACGAAACTAAAAGTTGATTTAATTGCTGGGCTATTTGAGCGCGATAAAAGTCCAGTTTTGCAGCTAAAATCCAAATGCACTGAGCGCCATAATCAGTTTCAAGTTCAACCGCGGCCGTCGCACACTCCGCGCCATAGGCATATGGCGAATTGCTCAATCGTCGATGAATTAATTAACCGCAAGACATGGGACACTTAGCACAGTGAATTTCAATGGGTCTCGGCTCACGTTTTCTGTATGACAACATTTTCAGCATACATACATACATATATTCATTATTTGCACGCACAGACGAAAAATATGGATTGCTGTTTCGGCAAGTTCGATTGCATATTTATTTTTAGAAGCGAAAAATGTGCCAAAAATTGCTGTTATCAGCAAAATAAGTTAACAGTTAAGAAGGGATTTGTTTACTTTTATGAAAGCGTATTTAACTGGATCTTAACACTTTAAAGAGCGCTGTAATAAAGATATTTAAATAGTATTAAACTTGATATGTTAAATGCCTAAAATCTGAGATAAAGAGTTCTCTTATAAAAACTATATTTTTTTACAAAGTCCTCTTAATAAATAGTTTTAATTTTTTGCACTCCAATGAAACCTTTAATGAAAGAAAACATCAATCGGGTGTCATAACACCATAATCTATGTATAGCAGAGTATTAAAATACCTAAAATACCAGAGATATCCTTTTTATTTAATTGTAAATTAATTTTAACTTTATTTTGACTTTATGTTAACACTATTTAGGTTTCAGTTTAAGTTTTTGCTATGGTTGTTTATTGTTGAGTATTTAAATATTCTTAAGATAATTTTATGTTTTGTATTGTCATAAACCTTTTCATCTCAAATATCATTGCGAAAATCCTTATTCAACACAAGGCACTCAAGTCACTCAGTAAACTGGGCTTAGTTTTGGTTTTATTTAAGTTTCATCTTTAGTTTCTTTGTTTTTAATTTCACTTTCATTGCAGCATCTGAGGTCGCGAATTGTCAACGCGTAAGTTGGCTAATCACAGCGATTAAATAATCGTCGGTGGTCCGCTGGCACTTAAAAACTGGCCTAATCTCCACAAAAATAAGCAAATCCACGCACGATAAGCGTCGCTCGACAAACTGATTCCAAAGACAGACCTCGGCGAAATGGTAGCGTAGCCAATTGGTAACTGACCAGTGACCAGGTATCAGGTAGCTGAAATCCGTGGCCGATGCAGTCCGCGGGGGCTTTGGCTTTAATTACACTTTCCGGAGCGGCGCGCCGCTCCAATTTGTATGCGCAACCCGTCACTGCAAGCCGACGACGCCCGCAACTCGAAAAGCCAAGCCAAACACAAAGTATTGGAATCGACACGCACTCGGGGATGGGGATTCGAATTCGGTGTATGAGTATGTATGAGGACTTCGATTCGGATTCGGATTCACCTGGCGCCGCCGCGCTCCAAACGCGTCTAAACAAAAATAAAACTGGCTAATAATTCAATTGACTCTCGGCTCGTCGCTTTTCCAGTTTCAGTTTTCTTTGATTTATTTTTTGTCTTTTATGTTGGGCCTTGTTTTCAAGCGCCGCTCTTCAGATTTGAATATTATTTCTTTTGGAGTCTTTGGTCAACAGATGCACACGAGTTCTGGGCTTAAATACCAGAGATAATGGTGATTGATGTTTGGTCATTGCTTAGGACTAGAGTCTACTCTATAGAGTGGCAATCGCCTTAGGAAATACTGGTCGCCTTGCAACATAGTTGTAGGATCGATTAAGAAACTTGAATCACCAACTGCCAATTAAGAAACTGGACTTACACACATTTTTTTTGGTTTTAGTAATTGGCTATGATTTCGTGGATACTAGTTTTGTAGTTTACTTTTTTATTTTTGTCTGTCAACTGGTCCTAGATCTATAAATATTATTTATTATTTCTAAAAAAAAAGATAAGGGAAAATGTATCAACATTTTGGGTACTGAAGTATAGTTTCCTGTTTAAGAAAGTAAAGTTATTTCACATTTCAACTCTGTATAAATGAATAATAATTAAATTGTAGAGAGCTATAAATAAGAAAGAGACATTAACTAGGAAAGGAAGAATAAATTGTTGAAACACAAGAAAATAAATCTAAGCAATGATCGTTGTTAATCGATTTAAAATCGATTTTTGCCTACAAAAATATCGAAAGCTTCGATTATTTTCCAGCTATGCAAATAACTGATGAATATTTAATGTAATCAAACCAAAATATAACTATATATATTTTAAGAACCCGCAATTAATTATTTTTAAGTTACTTAATTTAAAGAATTTTCAAACGAGACAAACGATGAGCTAATGCCAGCTAACAAAAAATTGAAACCCTGACACTTGCATCTTCTGAAAACAAAAACTTGAGCTAGAGCTATTAAATATTTAATTGGGCCTTATCTTGCGTACTCACAATTAATTAAATTAACTTTCAAGCGGTAATTACCACACTTTTGTTTAAAGTTTAATGGAGTTACACTCTTTGTCCGCTTTAGCCGGAGAAGATCAACTGGATTGATATGTTACACGATGCGCCGCCGAAATACGTATAGTTCGGCTTGGGCTAAAGATCGTCCCGTAAATAATAATTTGTTTGCTTTTTCTAAACAGCTGTTTGGAGGTTGGGTGCTGTGGAGGTAGAAAAGCAAACAAGTAAATAAATAGGCAAACACATAACCAGTTTTCAGTTTTATTTAGCATCGCATCGAACCCGAACCCTGACCATGAAAGCCGCTGTCAGTCGGTGTCAGACGAAGATTAAACAAGCACTTGGCGTGCTGCGGAGGAGAGTAATCTCTATCTAGTCCGGCAGACCTGAAAATTGGTATAGTCGGGGCCCCCCATCAGTACGGATTCTATTGCTGTAATTACCTCGTTCTCGCCAAATGGCTAATCTGGACTTTCAGCTCGGTTTTACTCAACTTTACGACCAGCAAAAAAAATAAATAAAAAACAATTGTAAAAGTGAATTGAAATGGAGAGGTATTTGTTCAGAGTCAGCGCAATTTTTGAAGTCACGCAACGGACGCCTTACCACCTTATTTTCGCGTTTTCTATAGAAGTATTATTCTATTTTTATTTCGCTTTTTTTTGCTTCATAAAAGTCTCATTATGGCGAAGTACTTAGCAATTCCTTTTGTCATTCTAAATGGTGGTCGCTGGCTAAATTTTTTGACAAAAACACGAATCCCATTTGCGTCGTATGTGGCTCTAAACAATACATAAAGATATAGCCTTGACCTAGGTTCCGGGAGCACACGCGGAGGTATCCTAAGCACCCATTAAGAGAGACCATTAAAGATGCTGGCCACTAAAAATTATATTTGAAACGTAAGAACATAAGAACTAATAGGTATTCTCGTTAAAAAAATTATACAAAAAAAAAACATAAAAATAAAGTTATTAATATATATAATTAAGGAGATTTAACTTTAACTAATTTATGGTATTTTAAAATATTTTAGCAGCAAATACATATGTTAAAGCCTAAAAATATAACAAAAACTATAGTTTTTTTATTATAAATCTACATACATACATAGAAATTCTGTAATATCTACCCAAAAACAGACGTAATAGAAAGAAATTCGAACTTAATCTACTTTACTATTTTCTACTTAAATATTTTTATAGAAACATATGTGATTTAATAAATATGAATCTAAAAACTCTGCTAAAATATCATTATCATAACTACTTCCATTTTAATCTCTTTAATCTTTAAACTCTTACCCATGAACCCTTTTCAATGCCATTGTGATAATTGTTGCACTTTACTCTAAATACTAAAAATAATTAAAAGCGCACTTTATAAAAAATTTAGTTAATACCGGGTTTGCAGTCTTACTTGGCTTATATCTGATATTTAACAAAAGTGCATTTTAATTTAATAATATACCAGACCCCGCACCTATCCAGCAAGTTCTTATACAAAGTAACTGCGCGTGTTAAGCGTTTGATATTATAAGCAATCATTTTATTATCTAAACACTGAGCTTTTTTCGAATATAAAATTCAATAAACGTTCACATATCTGGGAATGTTGGTATACTTTTGGGCTATGTCTTTATCTTTAACTTTGCCGAGCTTTAATGAGCTTAAAAGATCTGGAGATCCGTTTTAGATACAAAGCCATACTTGTAATTATTCTTATTTATGTTTTTAAATTGCTTGCATATAAAGAAATTCATTTTAAAAATGATTTGTGTGCTGGTAAACTCGTTTAAACTATATTTATGCTATTGTTTTATTGCTTTCACACATTTCCAAACTGTTTAATATTCTCCACTGCATTTACAAACTTTTTGCCAAAAATACCATAGGTATGGCAGTTGTACATAAAAGATACTGTAAAATGTAGTATATTTTACTGTGAATACAGCTACCACATTTGTGGTAACAAGATCTTGTTCTATGAAGTCTCCACGTAAAAAATTAGTATTTTCAAGCTTTAAGCTTCATCCATTATACCTTACTTCGATCCCCCCACAAAGATTTAAATAAAAACCAAGATTTTCCACAATTATTAGTGTATAATTTATTATTAAATATGTTATAAAATTTGTTTATCGTATAAAATATACTCTTACTCTTGTCTCGTCAAGTCCACATCTATGTATGTATATATATATATACATAATATATATATATTGGGTATATAAATATGTATGTGTATGCATGTATATAGAAAAATGACCAAGCCACGCTTCGTAGTTGCCCGTGGCC
Source organism: Drosophila lacteicornis (assembly GCA_008044355.1). NCBI lineage: Eukaryota > Metazoa > Arthropoda > Insecta > Diptera > Drosophilidae > Drosophila > Drosophila lacteicornis. Next base: position 378,092 of record VNKF01008598.1, read on the forward strand.
TGTTCCGTTTCCGGTTCCGTTCTGACAATTACAATTTTAAACTGCATCTCGTTATTGAATCTGTCGCTCGATTTTGGTAGATTTCCTTTAGCTTTCATACATATATATGACTTACGTAGCTGCTTACTGGTGGGTGTACCTAGTACCCGCACTTCCCTACGCTATATGCTGAGTGGGGGTGAGTGAGAATGTATGAGATAATTTTGCGTATGCCAAGAACCTGGTCTCTATATAGTATATAGTATATATACCGAAGCAAATCATAGTTCAAGGAGAAGAGTGGCATTTTTTCCTTTTTCTAGATATATTTATGCATGTAGAGTGTTTGTGGGGAGGGGGTTAGTCTATGTATTAAGTAACTATGTAAGTATGTGACTATGCGAATAAATGTGGTTAGTATGCTGGCGATCCTTCGATCCTCTATGAATATCTTTGCAGTATGCAGTATTTTCTTTTGCTATGCGAAACCAGTAGCTGGCACTATCAATATTTTCCTTATGCTGCTCTGCGTTCTCTCTGATCGAAATCTATATGCTTTAACTTTAAACTTAAAACTGTGTGTCGTCTGATCCTGGCTTAAAATTTAAATTTGTACTCGTTTTGTACTCAATTGCTCCATAATTATTACATATGTGTTTAGTAATGTGTATGTGTGTGTGTGTAGGTTCGATAACTTCCAAATACCATCAAAATAATCGAATTTAGATACAATCTGTTGGTTCGATAACTTGCCAATATCATCGAAATAATCGAAATTTTGCGTGGGACTTGGGTTTGTTTTGTTACAAAACTTAATTGCTAAATGATTTTTGACAAAATATAATTATGATCGTAGGTAAGTAAGTATTTTTTTTATGTATAATTTTAGAGATTTTTTGTTTGTTATAATATAGTCATAATGAAATCATTTCTCTGTGCTTGCCGAGAATTGCTTGTGGTTGTGTGTCATTAAAAATTTTACTCAAAATTGTATTTTGATATAAGAGTTCATTTCCTTTCTTCCTTCTTTCTTTTCTTTCCCTTCCTTTTATTATGTTTTAGCATCGTCAATCGATTTGTTATATAAAAAAGAGTTGTTTATTCAATATGTATGTTGGGGGTTTTTTCATGTTTTTTTTATTTTTGAAAATCATTCGCACATCTCTAAGGATCATTCTTAGTCATTTTTCCTTATTTCCTCCCTTTTCCTTAAACGCTAAGTACGTAATACGAAAAAAATTGAATACCTGATTTAAGTTTTGGATTCGTTTTTAGTGTTTTACTTTAGTTTAGAGTTTAGAGGCTACGTGTATATGAGCATTCTGCTTGCTTTTAGAATTAATTGTTGGTTCGGGCAAACTTGTATGTTTTGTTTGGTGTTTTTTGGAATATATTCGGTTTATTTTTAAACAAAATACCTGTTTGCAATTGAATTAAGAGTGTAGGTGTATTTTTTGGTATGTACTTTGTTGTAAAGAGTTTCTTTAATTAACTATTTTATGCGTAGGCTTTCTTTGAATGTATGTAAGGTAGAGTTGGTAAATAATCGTTTTTATCAAAGTTAATCGATAAATATCGATGCTTTGCCATCTCTAGCGTGTAATGAGTGTAGTGTTTGTTTCGTAAGTTATTGGTTTTTTGCTTTTTTATTCGTTTTTTGATTCTTAAGCCTTTGGCAAATTGTTCAGTATATTCTCATGACTTTTAGTTTTAGTAATTCTTGTTCTTTTGTGTTTAACATACTTTAGTATATTCTATAGATATATAATATATATGTTTAAATGCTTTTTATTTTGAATTATGGCATTCGGTATTCTCGCTTACATCTCAATAATTGTCCCCCCTTCTTACTTCTTTTTTTTTTTTAAGCTTGTAGTTAATATTACTTTTTTTTTGCTTTTTGTTTTAGTTTTTTTACACAATTTCTAAACTGTGGCTTTTAGAAAACGGCGCTCATTTGTAATGATATATAAGTATTTAGTTCTTTAGTATTGGTTTTTTAGTAGTAAATCTCACACAAATATAAAATATGGCATTCTCTCGGATGTCGTCGCTAGGCCCGATACGGTTACGATACGATATATATATGATATATATACACATATGTGTGGGATGATGCTGAATGTGTGCGAGTGTGGATTTTCTTTTTTATTATTTGGATTTGAATAATGATTCGATCTGGATCACAAGAAATGAACGGCGCTTCAAGGTGTGTTTACGATTTACGATTTACGATTTACGATTTTACGATTCACGATTTACTATTCCCGATTCCCGATTCACGATGAATTATCGATTAAAAATGAGGTTACGACGAGTATGTTATGGCGATTCGTGTGGGGTTGACTAAACTAAACTAAGGTGTAAAATAATTACGATATCTACTCTCTATATAGCTCTATATGTATATGTAGGTCGGTCTGCATTCTGCGATCTGGTGTATATATTACGTGTATATATATAAATATTGTATATGTTTTTTGTTGCCATCGCTCTCGTAGAGCCGTATTAGCATTTTTGCATCGTTTTTTTAGATTTTAGGTATGGTTAGTTTTTTTTTATGATTTTAGGGTTGTTTTCTTTTTGTTTTTAGTATTTTTCTTTTGCGCATTTTATGCAATGTTGCTTTATTCGTGGAAGGAGTGTTAGCTATGTATTCTCTCTCTCTCACACATATCTCTCTCTAAGGTCGGGTTTTCTTTTCTTATTTTTTCAAACACAAGTACAAAGAATATTAAAAACAGGTAAGAACATAACGTAAACTAAGTAACTAAGTTGGCTAAATACATTTGCAATTTTGCAGCCTAGAATCGTTCCTAGTCTCTGTTTTTGTGTGTATATATTTGCTAGTAAAAATCGTTCGATAATTCAGCTAATTGTTTCATTATTTTTCCCATTGTTTTACTTTGTTTGTTTCTTGTGTTTCTTTGCTGCGAGGAACATGTCACCTAAAATGTGTATTCAATACGCCCATACATTGTATATTGCTCTGGATTTTTCCCATACGATTTTCCTTTGACTATGCCACGCCCCCGCTAAGTCTACTAAATGCTAATGAACACATTGAGTCGAAAAATTATGATAATTTTCTTCGTTATTTTTTGTTTTGTTTTTATTTTTAGCTAACCCCTCCTATACTCCTTTTTGTGATGCTTGCAAAAAGCTCTGGATAATGGGATGTGGATGTGTGGGTTGGGTGCGGGTGTGGGATGCGAATGAAGTATAATGTCAGTTAAACTCGGTTTTGTCAGCTATGCCCATGATTTATGACGTTATGATCGGATCTCTATAGTGTTAGTTAAGCTATGTTAAGTTACTTTACGTTATATCAATGTCAATGCAATTTTTGAGTGTTGTTTCGTTATTATTTCATATTTTTTGGCCTCACCATTATATATTAAATGGCTCTTTCAGTTGGCTCCGAAATTGCGGTTTAGTTTTAATCAGTCTTTGTTAAAAAGTTCAACCAAAAAGTCAGCGGGTTCCTTCCATTGTTTTTCTTTGTTTTGTTTTGTTTTGTTTTGCTTGCTTTGTTTTTTGCTTTGCCTTGCTTTTACAAAGTTCGTGTACTCACTTGCTCAGTCTCAATAATATAAGAAATCAGTATAAAATACGTACAAATATCGCGAAGAAATAATTAATTTAAAAACAGAACATGAAACGAATTAAGAATATAATACAAAGAACATTAATACCACACACTCAGTGTCTGTGTTCTCGGCGAAAATCAAAGGTCTAGTAACTTTAAGTGCTGGCAAAACATCGGCGCACTATCAATTTTTTTGAACTTTTTTGAAAACTATCGATTGTTTTTCGCACTACCGATGAATCGACTCCATTTTAAGCCTTTGAAATGATCATGACGATACTCTCTCGAGTACTGGAAGGGAAATATTTGGTTAGATCATGAATGGAATAATATAATTTTTATAAGCATCGATAGTATCGATGTTTCACTAGTAAAATATCGATAAAATCGATAGTGCAAAACATCGATTTTTTGCCAGCTCTAGTAACTTTTGTGGAACCAAAAGATACAAAAAAAAAATATAGATATAGATATACCCTAGGTAGTAGTTATCTCTCCGCTAAGCAACCGATCCCATAAAAAACGCACTCTATCAGCTTCTATCAGCTAGCAAACTGCCCTTTCAGTCTAACTAACAGGTATTTGAATATTTTCATCTAGTAAATGGTTGAGAGCACATCCGTATCTTTCACTAGGTCCTTCCTACTCTTCTAATTATCTCCTATATCCTATATGCTGCTGCCACTGTAGTTTTTTCTTTTGCTTTGTATATTCGCTAGATTTATATATATATATATATTGTATGTATATGCATACGCGTCTGGTAGATACATATGTGTAATTCGTATTGTTGTATGGTGTGGGCTACCCGAATCGTAACCATTGTAACTCTTAAGCATTATCGAGGTAATCGTTGTAGCACTTAAGCTAAAAAATTTTCGCTAATCCTTTCCCATGCACTCGGAATTTCCCTTCTTCTTCTTCGTCGGCTCCTGTCTCTTAGCTCTTGTGTTGTGTAAATGGTCTAAAAAAGATCTTAGAATACGTGCACAAACCGCTTGTAAGGGTTAGACCCTTCCTTGGAGTCTGGCGACAGTTCAATGAGGAATACAATGCGACCGTCTGGCATCAGAGCCACATCGCAGGTGCGATCCTTCTCGTCCAACGTTGGCGGCATTAGCGGGTTTATCGAGGGACGCACCTCGATCTGCAAAGAAAATAATTATTTCATTGATTTTCCGAACGCAACAAGCACGATGCATACTTATAAATTATGGCACTAGTCACAACAGTAAAGAAAAGAAAATAAAAAGAGAAACCCTCAACTTACATCCCACATAAAGTCCAGGTTCTGGTTAAAGACCAGGATGCGTTGATTCTTGGAATCGGCCACTATAATGCGGCCCTCGTCGTCACAGCACAGGCCTGAAGGCCGATTGAACTCGTGGAAGCCCGAGCCCTCGTGTCCCTTCACGGACAGGATCTGCCAGAAGAGAGAGAGAGATTAGAGATTAGTAAGCCTGAGATACACTTGCAAACAAAGCCCCACTTACATCGTTAATGTCTGGATCAATCAGGTAGAGGCAGTGGTTGTCAAAGTCGGACACTATGATGTTGCCCGTGGGCGTGTAGCAAACGCCCCGGGGCGAGGCAATGCCCTTGGTCTGTCCATGGTTGTCGAACACTATCTGGCGGATAAACCGTCCCTCCGAGTCGAATTGCTGGATGCGATGATTGCGCGAGTCGGTGACCACGATCTGGCGACGTGAGTTCACAGCCACATCCCAGGGATACTGGAACTGCCCATACTCCTTGCCATAGCTACCAAACTTGAGCAGGAAAACCCCGCTGGCGGTGAAGATCTGCACGCGATGGTTGTCCTTGTCCACCACAATGATGCGATTATCCACGTCCACACAGATGCCGGCGGGCAGATCGAACTCCCCATTGCCCACGCCCTTGCGCCCAAACTTGAACTTCAGGGAGCCATCCGGGTTGAAGACCTGCACGCGGTTGTTGCGACGATCCGAGACCAGGACGTGGCCCATCTTGTCCACACACAAACCCCACGGCCGGCTCACCTGCCCATCCTCATGGCCCTCGGTGGCAAAGGACAGCGACAGGGCGTTGGAGTTCCTCACCTTGACCAGATCCATGCAGCCCGGAATCGCCTGCGTCGTGCGCGGCGCACTGAAGTGAAGACCTGGAGAGCTGCGCAGTCCGTTGAGCTCCCAGTCCAGGGCGGCGCTGGACATGCCGCAGGCACTGCCGCCGCGCGGCTGCATGATGGGCGAGGGGATGCGGAAGCTGTTGTCGCGCAGCAGCGGACGCCGCACACTCGTGCTGGCCACACTCAGCGGATTGGAGGGCAGATTCATGCCAAAGGCCATATCCAGGCCGTTGCCAACGACTCCGCCCACATTTACGCCCACGGAGGCGACGGCGGCGGCGGCGGCCGCTACGTTACCCACGCTGGAAACGCTCGGCACAATGCCATTGCTGCTGGAGACGATGGGCATGTTCTTGTCGTCCACCAGGATGACGCCACCCTGATTCCGGATGTCCTGCAGCAGACTATAGTCGGGTGGGGCGAAGGCAAAGACCTCCTGCTTGGGCTGCAGATCCTTGTAGATGCCCGCAAACTGCTCCATCTGCCGCTGGCCATTCGTAAGCTTCATGGCAATCTCAATCTGGTCCATGTTGCAGGCATTGTCCGCCACCTTGCTGAGCATGTCCGAGGTCTCGGAGAGTCCAGCCAGGGCCGATTTCAACCCCGCCATCTGATCGTGCAAGATGGCCAGCCGACGCTGACGCAGCTTCTCCACAAAGTCGAGGAGGAAGCGCTCGCGATCCTCGATGGCAATGATGAACTGACGGAAGGCCTTGCGTATATTATCGCTCAGCTCGCTGCAGTTGCGCTCGATGAGGCGGATGAAGGCCAGGGCCTTGTCGATGCTGCTCTTGATGCACCGCGTACCCACCTGGCTGCTCTCGATGGCCGATTCCAGCTTATCCTTGGACCCCACCATGAAGCTCTGGATGGACGCATAGCTGTGCTCCTTGTGCTCGTGCAGGGTGCAGCACTGGCACACCAGCTTGCGGCAGTAATCGCACACGTAGCGCAGCATCTCGTTGTGGATGTCACAAATGAAGTTGCCGCTGGGCGGGGTGTGGACATTCGCCGAGCTCCCACCCGTGGGAGAGGCTCCAATGGGCGTTGGCAAAGAGACGATTGAATGGTTGGAGGACAGGGGACTATTGCGGTGCTCCCTTAGGCAGTCGTTGCACATGAACTCGTTGCACTCCAGGCAGCGTATGGAGGCGCTTACCTCGCACCAGCCGCAGCTAATGCTCGAGTTGTTCGAGGACTCCGGCGACATTTTGGGATTGCTGCGAGCACCGCTGCCAATGGGACCCATGCTGAAGTCGCCATGCGTTTCCAGGCCGCCCAAGAAGTTGTTAATGAAGAAGTCCGTGCGGGGTGGGGAGCTAATATGGGTTTATTAGTTAGTTAATTAGTTAGTTATTGGTTAGTTGTTACTAGTTACTTACCTCTGACCCACTGAGGGCAGCAGGCCCACATTGAGATCCCAGGCGGGGAAGCTCTCCAGGATGCCCGCCAGCAGCCGCTCGGAGGAGTTGCTGGCATTGCTGCTCACACTGCCGCCGCCACTGCCATTGGCCATTGCTGAGGAGGAGTTGGCCACGCCATTGGCGCTCGGCGCATTGCTGCTGGCCATTTGTTGCGGAACCGAATTGTTTGACAAGAGTTCCATCATAAGAGTAATGGTGGTGGTGAGATCACGTTTCTATAGCACAAGGCGGCAGTCGTCGATGCAAAGGCGCTTTTCCGCTAAAACAGTGAGCAAGATTTCTCCTTAAAGAATTTTCTTTTTTGTTTTTGAAAGCTAAAGCCAAGAAAATATTTTGTTTATGTTTTCGAAACTGCGTTTGGAACGCGCGCGCACGATACGTCGTCGGTTGCCGAGGGGTAGCAGCTAACTAATTTGGCCAGGGAAAAGGTGCAGCATTAAGTAGTCTCAAATCCCAAGACAGGCCTGCAGCTGCATCGCGCAGCGTCTTAGGTAGGTAGCGGGGAAAATTTCCCCGACCCCGAACCCAACTCCGACCCTAGATACTTTAAGCAGGGCCCGTCCCCGAATCCGAGGAAAATGGAGTGGCAGCTGTGTGGCGCGAGCAGCCGCAGCAGGTCAGATTTTTCCCTGTGTGCGTGTATCTTTGTATCTCTAAAATCCTGGAATTTCAAAATTGGCCACGCATTTCCTCTCAAAATTTATGAGCCAAAATGGCCAACTTTTCGCGCGCAATTCCTCAGAATCTGGCTGTACTTCGGAAGGATATATATGTATATATTTTTGGTAACCCAGATACCAGAGTTTGGAAATTCTCCACTACTCCTGCTGCCCTCGAAAGGCGAAGGAAAACAAACGGGATTAGAGGGGGAGAACCCACCCTCGCTTGGCCTTAGCGCAACCCCAGCTTTTCCTCCGTAGAAAGCCACCCACTCCCACTCCGTCGTCTGCAGTGCGCAAGCGACTTTTCCGGGAAGGAGGGGGGCCGACGGACGTAACTGGTTGCCATCTTCAAGACGTCGGAACAACGTACGTACGTGCGCCCAATCATCCCCTCGCCGGAGCAGGATTTCGAGGCGGCGACGGCTTCTTCGTACACTCCGCCGAAATCTTGATGACCCAACGACTGAGCTAACTAACGACCGAACGTGTTTCTCTGTCATCCTGATTTTGGGTAATTCGAGTTAATTTATAGCATAACTCCAAGGGTGGTGGGCTTAGAGACGAATGCCAGTTATCCTTGCAGAGTTAACATTAACCTGGGAAGGTGGCAAAGGGTTTCCGAGTGGCCGGGGGGGGGGGGNNNGGGTTTCCGAGTGGCCGGGGGGGGGGGGGTTTTAAAGGAAACGGGAGTTTTCGTCAAGGAAAAAAAGGTTCAAATGAATCTATTAACTCTGCGTTTGTTTCTGTGAATATATTTCATATTCATATAATCCTATATGCTTTTTGAAGGTAGGTAGAGTTTGGTTTGGAGTATGAAAATCATAATTTTATCAAGCTAAGAACTCGGATAAATGTTTTCTACGGGAAAAAGATTAAAGTCATGCTTTCTTAAAGGGTTAAGGGGTAGATTTCAGGTTAATCTTAACCCTGCATTGAACATTCTTCGTTCTTAACGAAGAAAGCATGCTAAAAAGGAGTTATCCTTTATGTGTGATGTAAGAAATGAATAAAGGATGTCTTAAACGATTTCAATTAAATACTTTTAGACAGATAAAGCTAATAATAAAACCTGTGATAAAATCAAATCTATAAACTGAATTTTTCACCTAAGGACACAGTGCAATTCTGTAATAAAGGATGTTTTAAATGATTTAATATTTCATATTTCATGCAATTTTCAGGACCTAAGGACAAAGTGCAATTCTATAATACTTTCTTAGAAAATACAGAATAAAGGATGTCTTAAATGATTTAAATTAAATACTTTTAGACAGATAAAGCTAATAATAAAACCTGTAATAAAATCAAATCTATAAACTGAATTTTTCATGCCATTTTAAGGACCTAATTCTATAATACTTTCCTAGAAAATACAGCAAAGGGTACATATTTGTTAAAAGGATTTAAGTAACACGGAGAAAGGGGTTGCATTTGGATTAGATTTCTAATGATTTCATCGAACGAATCCTGACGAAATCTGGCGTATCCTGCAATCAATACCCAAGGACTCTATTTTTCCAACCTAACAATGCGACGCCCTTGGGCAAGGAATGCAATTCTAGGATATTTTCGAACCGTGTAGACAGCAGCAGCAATAACAACAACAACAAGGATAAGAGCAGGAAAAGGACCAAGAGAAGGAGAAGGAGAAGGAGGAGGAGAAGGAGAAAGAGGAGGAGGCAGCGGCTAAACTACCCTTGTCACCCTTGAACATTTTCCATTGAAACTGGTCTGCTGCTGTCTCCGAGTCGCAGGACGTGGAAAAAAACACGACCAAGAAGTTAAAGTCCTTTCAAACACACAACCACACGCACACAGCTGTACGTACTGGTGCGCCTGTGTGGGTTTCCGTGTACGTGCAGGCGAGGATACAACGACTACGACGCAAATTATAACGGGGGATGAGGACGAGGGTTGTTGTATTTACACACAAGTTTCTCTACATGTCCGTTTGTAGGTGGTTTCTGCGCCGCAAAAATCGTGTATATTTGTATATTTCTGTATGTATATTTTGACACAAAAAAAAAAAACAAAGCAGGGAGAAAAGTCGAGAGGAATCTTTGGCGAAATCTTCTTCTTTGCTTGCCTTGCAGAAAATCAATACAAATTTAAGTTTATTTATTTTCCGCTGATAGTTCCTTCGCTTGCAACGCCCCTGGTAGCTGCATCTCTTTCCCGTACACACCTTTTTTAGCAGCCGCATGCAAGTCGCCGTTATATCCGCACTCTTATTGTTGTTGTTTTGAAGTTTCTACCGTTTGTTTTTCTAGTTCTCCTTTTTCCTTTTTTCTTTTTTCAATTTCGCTAATTGATTCGATTTCGTATTCGCTTCGGTTTGAATTTGATGCGGTTTTCGTTTTTATTTTCGTTTTGATTTTCAGCGGATTTTCGCGAGGCGAAATACAAATGTTTCTTTCCAGAGAGTTCTTATTATATGCGTAATCCCGTGTCCGTGCGCTCCCGACATTCGTGTATTCCTTATTCCGACTGAGGAAGAAGATACATCCGAAAGCGACACCGAAACCGAAAACACAACATAAAATGCTCTCTCTCGCTGTCTCTGTTGCTTTATTCATCATCATCATCATCATCATGTAGCCTAAACAAAATGTAAAAAAAATAAAATAAACCCAAATGTATCTCACACAGTTAGTTTTTTGATTTTGATGTGCGCGCGCGCGCTCCTAAAATGTCGCGCTCTCTTTTTATCTCTCCTTCCGCTCTCTGCTTTCGCGCGCTCTCACTCTCGCTCTCTCCTTGGCATGGGCAGCACATACATATGTATGTAAATATGTATGTATGCTCGCATGCACATTTTTATCTTCTATTTATTTTCACTTATGCCGCAAAGAACTGCAGTAAAATGCAGCCAACGGGGGAGAGGGTCGGGACTGGGGTTTACCAAAATGCTCTGTTATTAGCCCTAAACAACCGAATCCACTGATTAAAAGTCTCAACAGGCTCCCAACAGCTAATAGGATAATGGCGTCCGATTTTCGCCAGGGTATCCGCGGGGTATATTGTTTACTCCATCACCTAAATTGTATGCCACCTCCTATTAAGCTACCCTCGGAACCACGCAACTCGAAATCATTTTCAGCTTATTTTAATCCATTTCAAGTTCTTCAAACGTTTTTATTACCACTCACTTGTCAAATTCATGCACTCTACACGATCACAGGGTATCCCATAGTCGTCACTTTGCTTGGTGTTGCTTTCCTCGTCCGTTCTTATTCGTTTATCTCATGTGTGTTTGATCGATGTAGAAAGCTATCGAAATCTTTGGAAATCGTTTATCGTTGTTGTTGTTGTCGTTTACAAATTGTTTACATTTTTTCCGGCTCTGCAGCGTATCTATTTGCGTTAGTTGTGTGGTACCACCCTCGTGCACTTTTTCTTCTGCAATTAAAAGCCGTGAGCAATTGCCCTTATTATGTGTAAAGCTTTGGCGCGTCTGCTTTTCGTGTATTATTTACTTTGGCGGGCGTGTTTCAGCTGCAGGCTTTAGCTGCGCGCTGGTTTGTTTGGCTTAATCGAAGGCTTCCAATTCTGACCCACTTATTGTGGCGAGGACTAGGACTCGAAATCGGCTCGAAATCTTCACCAACCTTCACGCACGCATTTAACCATCAAACTGCAAAACTCATGTTCATGCGCTGCCCTCTGCTGGTCTCTCTTTTTCTCTTTTCTTCGCTGCTCTCTCGACTCTGACGCCGCTGTCGCTGCCCTTCTGGCTCGCCCGTTGTTGTTTTTGTTTTTTGCGCCCCTGCCTTGGTGAGAGTATCGGGCATAGACGACTTGTAAGGCATCTTATTCAAGGAACAGGGGATCTGGTCACACTGACCGTTGGCCGATATCTCTTGAAGAGGTTTTAAATGACACAAAAATCATTCAGAATTTAGTAAACTTAGCTGAAAAATTATCCTTTGTAGGCCAATAAAAGAGTTAATGCCTCAGTAGCAAAATATATTTTTTAGAGATTCAAAAACCTTTTAGTTTTTAATTTGGTAATATAATCAATGCAATAATTTCAACCACAAAACTCGGTTTTGCAACCTCTTCCTATTAGGGTATTCGAAAGTTGCCTTCCTATTGTGCTTCTCCACCCAAACGGAGCAGACCGAGCAACGGAGAGAGCAATGAGCGGCAGAGAGCGAGAGAGAGCCACTTACATTAACGGCGCATGTGGCGCGAAAATGCGGAAAATGGGAATAAACGTTGGAGCGGAGACGGAGATTTGAAATGGACGGAGACGGAGGAGTGGCAGGGAGAGACAGACACCACCGGATGACGATGAGACCGGTGGCGCGCATTTTGTTGTTGTTGTTGTTGTTGCAGGAGGCAGACACCCTTAAGGAACTTGTTTTGCACTGAAAGAAATTTCGTTTCTACAACAGACCGTGGCCGTGGATAATTGGGAATGGGAACGTGAAACGAGCAACTGGGAACTGCGGGCGGGCGGGCACAGCGAGCAGGTAAAATGCGCAGGTGCGCCGGAACGCGGCGGCCACAGGTAAGGCCGCGTCGGTTATCCTGGGGAGAAGACAACAAGTAATTACGCTGGTATTTCTCGATCGTCTATTTAAAAACGTATGCAAGTATGTACGTACTACAGGTTACAGGCTATATGGATTGTATGCAAGTGTATGTGTGTGTGTGCGGGGAAGGAAGTAGAGGTGGAGAAACATCGATGAAAACATCGATGCATCGATGTTTTTGAAATGTTTGGGAACATCGATGTTTTGTGGGGAATCATCGATGTCTTTGTCACATCACAAAAGTAAGGGGAACAAATTTTAATTTATTTATCGAAAAACTTCGATGTTTTTTTTCTATCGATGTTTTCTATTTAAACATCGAAAAACATCGTTGTCTGCAAACATCGATGTTTTTCCACCTCTAGAAGATATGCAGGCCGGAATACTGATTACATGCTACGTATGTATGCAGATCCACGGGTTAGTCAGTCGCGTTCTTATAATACTGTAAGCTAAGCTTATAACGTACACATCATCCCCCATTCCCGACGACGAGGATCAGCCGAACTCCAGCTCCTCGATGAGGACATTCTGCAGCTTCTGGCGCACGCGCAGCCGACGGCGTTCGTCGAGGCGCTGGAGGAAGGGCATCAGGCTGAGCAGGAACATGCGGTCCGCCTCGTCCTGCAGATCGCCGCCGGTGGGCTCCGTATTTGTGGTGGCATCCGTGCTGATGTACTTGAAGGGCAGCTCTGCCGCGGAGGGGGACTGGGACGTGGATGAGCTGGAGGGCTTGACATCCGGCTCGCTTTTCAGGCTATGACTCAGACTTCGGCTGGAGGTGTTGCTCGTACTGTTGTTATTGTTGTTGTGGTTGGTCTTGACCTTGGCCTGCTGCTCCATTTCCTCATCGTCGTCGTCCAGCACTTCGATGGTGAAAACGCCAGGATTGGCAGGCTCCGCCCGCTTGCCTGCCCGCTCCTCCTCCAGATTCTCCGAGGCGGCATCCTCGTCGAAGTCATCGTCATCCTCCTCTTCCTCGTCCTCCCCTCCCACGCCAGCCAGCTCCTCCTGATCCTGATCGGTGTGCTGCTGCGGCGGCTCCAGCTTGACCCGCTTGCTATCCGGCGGCTGGCAGTCGCGATCCTCGAAGAAAGAGCTTATGTCCGAGAAACTGGGCTGATGCAGCTCCGAATCGTAGCTGTCGCTCAGCTCACAGATGGGCTCCGTGGCCACCAGGGGCATGGAGTCGTACTTGTCCACGCCCAGGACATTGTTATTCTCCGTCCAGTGTCCCGGCGGATGCTTCTTGCTGCTGCTCCGCGTCTGACGCATGATATTCTCATGCACAGCCGGCTCCATGAAGCGCATGTCGTTGTAGAATCGCCACGACGAGGGCGTCTCATTGGACAGGTTATTGCGGATGTACACCTTGCGAAAGTTGTCCCTCAGGTGGCCCCACTTGATGCGGCAGATGTCGGCTGCGGGGCAAAGGAGGATTAGCTGTTAGCAACTGACACAGACACAACAAGAGATCTCTGCAGTTACTCACCCGGAAGATTCACATCCTGGCCCACCTCGAACCAGATGGGCGTGATGTCGCTGCGCTTCTGGCCATTGGCATTGTTCCGCAGCCACAACATGGGGCGCCGAGAGACGGCGGCTATAAGGCGCTTCACCGTCTCGATGGGTAGCTTGGCGGTGTTGGTGAAGGCAAAGGAGGCCGCGGAGACGGCTGAGGCCGCCACCGACGATGACGCATTGTAGGCCAGCTCCATGACCGATCGATCCCAGGCCGAAACCGATTCCGATTCCGACTCCGATTATCCGATTCCAATTTCCGTATTTCCCAGCAAGCGACTCGCGCAGCTCAAGCGCTCAGGCAGCACTGAAAATACGAAAAAATACGGGCGAGCGAACGCGACCACGCGAGTGTACGGGAACCAGTTTACGTGCCTTTTGGCTGCCTACGAAGGCGACGACGAAGGCGGTGCCAAAAGAGAACCGGCGAGGAGAGAGCGGCTCAGCAGCAACAGGCTTTGCCACGAACCGAGGAGCAAGAAGAAGCAGCGCAGAACCCCAAAGCAGGCAACAAGCAACAGCAACAGCAACAACTAAAGCAGCAGTCTCTGGTCTCTGCCTGGCAATATTATCCGGATGTAAAGCTTCCGCTGGCCGCAACGCAACTCACTGCTGGCTGCCTGAGTCGTCGTATTTGCGCGCTTTACGGTTGTTAACTTCGCCGTCGCTTCAGTGCCCGCCGTAACGAATCCAATATGCTCTGCCAAAAGGCTGTAAGAGCATCTGACACGCGTATCGACTTGAGCGAACATGTCGCCTTTCTTCACCTGTCTCCCTCTAATCAAGCCTTTCGTCACATCTGTGTGGGGAGAGTGGAGAGTGAGTATCCTTGTCAATACTGGAAGCCTGCCTTAAATGCCTGGACTTGGCCAGTGTAGCGCATGGTGTGTGCGCGGTGTAGCGTACTTTTGTTTATTTTTATCAAAACTGGATTTTACTACGGTCGGCTGGCCTGGCATGGAAATGGAAATGGAGCTGGAGTGAACGTAAAAAATTCACGCCACGCCACGCCAGTGGAGCACTGGCGGAAAAGAGAGAACGTTCGTGGAGGCGAGTGAGTGTGAGTGTGTGCGCCTGTGTGCCGCCTGCCTGTGTGTGTGGGATGGGAACAAAAGCTCCAGCTGGAAACTTCGTCACGATCGTGAGCCTGGAACCTCGGGGCCTTCTTCTTTATACACATGTATGTATGGATGTATGGACATTGTCTCCCCTGTATCCGTTGTCTGTATGTACCGCCCAGTTTGCACGTTTCGGGGCAAGTCCGCTCCCTCCTCTTGCCGCGCCAGCGAAAATGCAAGTGAAGCAGATACGAGAATTGGCGACCGGGGTTTCTTTTATCAGATCGCCAGCTTTGCCTTGCTGCGGTTGGGCTTCTCTTCTTTCCAGCTTGACATTTGATCCTCGCCGCAATTCACATACATACATACATAGGTACATACACATACAAACACACAGCCGGCCAATAAGTGGAATCCAACACCGTAATTGGCCATTTTCAAGAACGTCTTGGCGAAGAAAAGTGTGTGGAAAAAGATCTCACAAGCCAGGCATACATACTGAAAAGTACGGAGACCGGTTCTTGCCAGCAATCCGGTCGTTTTGAACGGAATTCCACAGGTCAGGCCATCTGGCGTGCCACAGAAATCCAGGATCGCTGTGAAAACTACTAAAGAGAGCTTGAAACATATCATACTGTAGGTGTGCCTGTAGTTTTAGGGATTCCTGAAACCTGATTTTTAAACAAGGCGATTGTTCTTAATTTCTGCATAGGAATATCCTTATTTAAAAGTTTTTGAAAATGTTTTTTCGATTTTTTTAAAGATTATAAAGAGATTTCTTTAAGAAAAAGGTTTACTAACGCATTTTTAGTTTCGCTTGAGATTGCATTGGTCATTATTTCCCTAACAGAGATATTCTAATATTAATGATTTATAAATAATAAATATTTGAGGTTAGGAATACAAAAACTGAAAGATTTAGCTTTTAAGGGATAAATATTGGATGTTAGGAGTACAAAAACTGAAAGATTTAGCTTTTAAGGGATAAATATTTGAGGTTAGGAATACAAAAAATGAAAGATTTAGCTTTTAAGGGATACATATTTGAGGTTAGGAATACAAAAACTGAAAGATCTAAATCTTTTAAGGGATCACTCAAGGAAATTAAGGACTAAACCTACTTTTAATAAGTATTTTTTTAAAATATTTTTCCAGTTAAAAAAAAAATTTGAATGCTTTTAAATGAGGTTAAGTTGGGGAAGCCTAGCTGAAACTTGAAGGGAATCACAGGAAACTTTACTCTATGAATCCAAAATGGGATAGTTCTTACCAGTTAATGCTATTTTATAAACAATCTAAAAGTTAAAAATATATTTTGAAGGGAGAAAACATTTCTGAACATAAACCGTATTAAAACTTTACAGATATAAATACACACTGATTACATTTATTGACAATTAACGAAACTCAAGGATTGAGCGAAAATATATACTTTATGTCTTATGTAAGCGATAAGTACTCGGTTCCGGAATCCACACTGAACAAGTAACAAATATACGAATCACACGCACACGCTTAACAATAAAGAAATTCATTTACGGGTTATGAGAGATGTGTCGATTTAAGAATCTGGAATATATATGGTTACACTCTACGCGTACAGTATGCATATTTATAGTGAATGGAAATGGTCATGTCGCCGCCAGTCTATTACTTCCTTCTCCCAGTCCAGTCCAGCGCCTGCGCCCGGTGATGATCGTGATCGTGATGATGATGATGGCAATGGTCGTTCACACAGCGGCCTGATTTGGATCCCCATCGACGTTGTTGTCCTCGTCCTCCAGCGGCAACGAAGCGGATGTGCCCCGCTTGCGATTGCCGCTAGATTGAGGGGGGTTCCCCGCCTGGCCTCCCGTCATGATGGAATAGTTCTTGGAGGCAGACTTTCGTGGACTAACGCCTGGATCCTTCTCCGAAGCGACAAGCTCCCCGTTGCTGTGACCATTGCTGCTGTGCGGCGAGCAGCTGCCATTACTATTACCGGTGCCATTTCCCAACCCACTGCTTCCACTTCCGCCATTTCCTGTGCCCGCCTCATTGATAAAGACGTCCATGTGATCGATGGTGTCGTTCAGGGCAAAGCTCTGGTCCCGGCGCTCGCTCTTCTTCCACAGATAGTAGAAGTGGACCAGCTCGCGCATGGTTCGCGTGCGCACCTGAAAGAGGAGCCCAACGATCATCGCACACACACAACCACACAGATTACTTGCTAGAGGCGATCGGCGGGCAATGGACGACGCGGTGCTTTACCTGGTTCTGCCGGATCTGGAGGAAGTCCTTGCCGAACTTGTGGATGCCCTCCTCGAACTTGAGGCACTCGTCCTCCGACCAGCTGCTCATGGTGTCGCTGCTGAGGGGCAGGACGTTCATGCGCTTGCGACGCAGCGCCTCCTTGAAATCGTAGCCGCACTGGACGAGCAGATGCAGCGCCTGTTCGTTGTCCTTCACCACAGACTCCTGATCGCCGGCGGCAGGCTGGGGCCTAGGAGGCGTGGGCGGGGGCGGCGGAGGAGGAGCAGGAGCAGTAGGGGCAGCCGCTGGAGTAGTTGCTTCGCCGGCGGCAGCAGCTCCTTCCTCTCCGGCCACCGCCTCGGCGCCCTCTTCGGGCGGAAGAATGGCTCGCGTTTCCTGAATCTTGGCCAGGTAATCCTCCACCTCGCGCTCGCTGACCTGGCTGGGCTCCCAGATCAACTGATCCTCGTTCTCGTACGGCAATATGTCGCCATATTGCGAGAGGCCCTCGGGTATCTCCGCCTGATAGTCGTTGCCCACCATTATTATCTTCCTGGCATCGTCCATCGACTCGGACTCGCTGTCCTCCTCCTCCTCCTCCTCCTCGCCGGCCTCCACTTCATCGAAGAGCGTCTGCAGCGGTGTGACTGCAAAAGTGTTACATAATCGGGAGTTAGTGATATTCTCATCTTCTTTTGTGGCTTATAAAGACTCGGGCCTACATCGTTCAACATCTTCGGCTGGCGCCAGATCGGCAAAGGTCTCCTCCGGATATAGGTCGAGCAAGTGCGAGCGATGGGGCTTCTTGGTGGCTCCTTCAGACGGCGACGCCGGCTGCGGTGCCTCATCAGGGTCCATGGAAGCTTCACCCGTTCCCGGCATCACCCGTTCCTCCTCCTTCTCTCGCACCTCCTCTGGCTCTAGGTCGTGGCTGGTTTTCTCCAAGTGCGAGGTGGACGTGGGTGCCTCATCGGGGTCCACCTCCTGGTACTGGCGCTTGGTGGCGCGACGCGCCCTTCGGGAAGAGCTGCCCGAGCGATTGGAGCTACTCACCGCCGGCGAGGACGACGACATGCCCCCGCCGTATTTGGCCAACAGCTCCTCGATGGGCATCTCGCTCTCCTCCCGCAGCGTGGCTATCTCATCCTCGGCGCTGTGTGCCTCCTGATCCGCCAGCGCTTCCTCCTCGTTCAAGGTGGCCTCATCATCGAAATCATTGACCATCATATCGATGGTGGGCTCAAAGGTGGTGTCCGCTACGGAGGATGTCGGCGACATTGGCGGCTGGACGCTGGTGCTTGTGTTGTCCGAACTGGTTGCCGGCGATTTGCGGCGCTCCCGCTCCCGCTTGGTGGGCGTCAACGACGACATTGTCGATATGTCGCTGTGGGGCTGGCTGCCGGAGTCCGCCGACGCCTCGGAGGCGCTGTGCAGAGAGTGCTCCGAAGATTTCCCGGACTCCATTATTTTCCCTACACACAGTGTGGCAGCGGCCAGAGCGCCAAAAGATCTCGAATTCAGTGTGGCTGCATGCGCTAAAAATGCCAGAGTTTGCAAATGGGAGTAAGGTCACACTGTTTTTATATGATTTTGCATTTTTTAAATATATTTAATTTGTTTATTAAAGCATTTAATTCAAGTTTAAACCTTACTTTTTGTGAAATAAATCAAATAGTAATAGAATTTGTCTTATAAAATATTTAACCCTGCCAAAGCATGCAAGGCTATAGAAAATACCAAACCAGAATTTTGTAATTAAACTTTTTTTTTTATTGAAAAACATGTTTTGTAAATTGCGCTTAATAATAGGAATGAATGAGTTAATAGTGGCCAATGAGATAAATATGATTAAATTAACAAATACGAATGGTGTTTTTGCCCATGACAACAATGGCGCCTTCATCCTGCACTTCCTTAAGCGCATCCTCGAATTGCTCCTTGGTGATCATCTAAAATTGATAAATTAATAATTAAAATAAGCAAAAAATCAGTCTTTTTAGAGACACTTACAATCTGGGAACCCTCCTTGATCTCCTTGAACAACTTTTGATAGGGCACAGTGGGCACTTTGCCCTTCTTCTTGAGGTTCTCCTTGATGGCCGCCACCAGATCGGCGCGCTTCTTCCTGGCGGCCGTGGACAATCCCGTTGTGAGGATGCCCACATCAATCTTACCGGACAGCGGATCAGTGGCCGACTGCTTCAGGGCCTCGCGGTGCAGGCGCCAAGCCTCCTCAACGTCCAGCAACTCCACCTCGTTGCTGAGCCGCACCTTGGCGTGAGCCTCCGACAGACGAATAAGACTCTCCAGCTGCCGGGGATAGGCAGAGATTTGGCCACGTCCAGCGCCCACCTTGCGCATGTCCACATAGGCCTGAATCAGGCGCTGCTGCGCCTCATCCGACAGCGTGGGCGACAGGTGCTCGCGGGCATAGGCGATGTAGTCACGCAACACACTCATGTCCTGGAAAATGAATTATTTTAGAAACTTGGCAGGCAGTTTTCCGGCCATAAAAATAACTCACAAACATGGTATCCTCCTCCTCGTGGCGCGTGACATAGTAGAGCGAGACCAGGTGACTGGCCAAACGCTTGTCGAACACCTCGTCCTGCGGATCCAGGACCAAGAAGATCAGATCGAAGCGCGAGAGCAGAGTGTGCGGCAGCTGGACATTATCGATGATGTTCTTGCGTTTGTTCCACTGCGACTCGGCGGGATTGGCGGCCGCCAGGATGGAGGTGCGAGCGTTCAGCTGGCAAATGATGCCGGCCTTGGCAATGCTCAGTGTCTGCTGCTCCATCACCTCGTGCAGGACGCTGCGCGTCGAGTCGTTCATCTTGTCGAACTCGTCGATGCAGCAGACTCCATTGTCGGCCAGGACCAGAGCGCCTCTGAATTCAAGGAAGCCGAAGCCGAAGCCATAAGCTAAGGATTGATATATAATTCATGAAGAGTATACTCACGTTTGCAGCACCAACTGCCGTGTCTCCGGATCCTTGGTCACATAGGCGGTCAGGCCCACAGCCGAGGAGCCGCGACCCGAGGTGTACTGCGATCGGGGCACCAAATTGTAGACATACTGCAGCATCTGGGACTTGGAGGTGCCAGGATCACCGCACAGCAGCAGATGGATCTCGGACCTGAAGTTCTGACGCCCCAGAGTGGCGTGCTTCTTCTTGGTGCCGCCAAACAGTTGCAGGAGGATGCCCTTCTTGATGTCATCGTTCTCGTAAATGGACGGGGCAATGGCCCTGGCCAGGCGATCGTAAATGTCCGGCTTCTTGGCCAGCAATTGAAGGAGTTCGATGCGCTCCGGTGGGAAGATGTGATCCTTGCTGGAAAGGGAAGAGGATTTAAGTCGTATAATATATCTGGTCACACTATTCGATGAGTTACGCTCTCTTGAGAAAGAGAGCTCCTTTCTGGCCTAAACTTTAGATCGAAAACGCAAGAGAATAAGACAAGAAAAGAAATAATTATAAATTACACTTAAGCTAAATCTAAAACTATGTTAAACTACACTAAACTAAATATACAATAAAAAAAAGAGACATATAATAAAAACATACTGATACAGTCAAAAACTAACATTTAAGGGTACACTTTTCGACGAGTTTCGCTCTCTTGAGAAAGAGAGCGCCTTTCTGGCCTAAACTTTAGATCGAGAACGCAAGAGAATAGGACAAGAAAAGAAAGAATTATATATTACAGTTTAACTAAATCTAAAAGTATGTTAAACTATACTAAACTAAACTTAATATACAATAAAAGAAGAGACATATAATAAAAACATCCTGATACAGTCAAAAATTAACATTTAAGGGTAATTTCCCCAGGCTTACCCCTCTTCCTCCTCGTACAGCCGCTTGTTGTCCACCTTGCGGAAGTGCACCACATCCACATGCGTCTTGTACACACTCTTCACGCTCGAGGAAATCCCACCGGTCTTGAGCGGCGTGGCCCGGTAGATGCCCGTGACGGTGACACGATCGCCCGGCTGCACCTTGTCCACCAGATCGTTGTGGGCATAGAGGAGGACGTTGTGCGGCGTTTGGCCAGCGGCCATGTCATCCGGCGACTCCTGCAGCTTGATGAGCTGCTTGTCCGTGAACTCCGATCGGTTGTGGATCAGGCGGAAGCAGTGATTGGTGTTGCAGTTGGTGCACAGCGTCGGCTGGTTGATGCGGCCGCGATCCACCTCGACGGTGGTGCTGAAGGAGCAGATGTTGCAGCTGAAGAAGGCCTCGCGCATCTCGGGGATGACGTTCGAGGAGCGGATGACCATGCCGCTGATGCTGATCAGTTGGTCCATGTCCTCGGGGTTCAGGGAGCGCATGTTGCGCGTCTTGTCCGCATTGAAGGGACGCACCTGGATCTGGTGCTCCAGCAGGGCGGCCGGATACCGCTCGAAGAACATCTCGTTGATGGCCATATCAAAGCCGGGTATCACCTCCTGCGGATAGCAGATCAACTGGCGATACAGGTCCGCATCGAAGGTCTTTAGATGGGCGCAATTGAGATTGAGGTAGGGCTCCTCCAGCGTATGAATCTCCTCCAGCTTCTGCAGATACAGCGGCTGATTCACATCGATATTCTCCGAGATCTCATCCTGCTCGGCGCTCGGGTCGATGAAGCGCAGTATGAACGACTTGAACTTGGACTTGCACTGGCTCACCACCACATTGGTGCCCCACACGACGAGCTGCGGCGCTTGCGAGGATTCCGAGACGGGATCGGTGGTCTCGGAGCCCTTCTCGGGAATGGTTTCCAGCTGCAAGGGATTAGAGGAGTAAGTAGGGTTCACTGGGACGCATTCTAGGTAGCTACTTACCCCCGAAGTACCGCCAATGGCCACCTGGCGAATGCGCTTGTCCGTCCGAATATCCGGACGAGCCCGCACTGGCGTTCCGCGGATGCCAGAGCGAGGGGTGCGAATGGAACCCATCGAGCTGGGCGTGCCGTAGTTGAGCGGCGAACTCAGATCGATCTCGCTCATGTTGGCACCCAATCCTCGCGCCGGACTCGTGGCCGGCAAGCTGATATTCCCCGGCGACGTGGGCGGCAAGCTGATGTTGTCCGAGGGCCGGGCACCAGCCCGACCTGGACCCATGCGCATGGGTGTCTCCACATCCTGCGTCGCAATGCCTTCAGAAAACAGAGACACAGAAGCGTTTGAGCTACGAAACACAAAGCAATCTCATTTTCAGCCGCCAAACAAATACCTCGGGTTGGGGTGCGAGCTCCCTGTTTAACTCCGACACTGGGCGAACGGGCGGGACTTGACATTTTCAAAGTTCTGCTATTTATTTTGTACTATATTCCGTTCGGAAGAAGAACTAGAGCTGTTGTGGCTGCGAGACTATGCCGCGCTGGGTTAAAGCGCGGGAGATTGTGACAGATGCCAGCGGCAGTGTTGACTATCACCATTGGGTAAGTAAGCAGTGTTGGACAACACTCAGCATGGCCGTGCGCGCCAAACTTTTAAAAGCGAATTTCTTGCTGTTTAATAAATATTTAAGTAATTGGTAAATGAGGATAAGCTTTTAGCTTCGATTTCTTGGTAAAAGCACAGTTGTCAGCAGAAATCAAGATCTTCAGTGGAACTGGGCCTAAACAGTGCACACATTAGGCAACCCTGCCCTTTAACCAACAACAAAGCGGTGGGGGAGCCGTCAGTCAGAATAGAAACGTCAGAGACGAAAGTTTTGTTTGTTTTCTTTTTTTGGCATTTTCACGATCCTGAAATTCCAATGAAGTAGCACAACTTAAAAAACGTTTTAACTCTTTAACCGCTTTCGGATTGCAAATTTTTAGTTAAAAACAACAACACAAAAAAGGGCAACCAGAATGGACATGTAGAGTTCGCTGCAACGGGGTTAAAAATCGACAAAAACAAGAGAGAGAGAACAACACCGAAAGGGAAAACAAACAAAGTAACGGGATTTATGACCCCAACTCACTGACAGTTGACGCGAGGAGCAGGAGCAGAAGAGGACAGCAAGCTGGAGCGGTCAGGCGACGGAGTAGGAGGAGTAGCGGGAAAAATGTCTAGCGAGGAGATGCTATACGCGAAGGTATTACATCGCATTTATTGATGCCCCACAAGTGCATCGTGGCAGATTGCGGCGGCGGGTGTCGGTGTCGGTGTCGCTCTCGCTTGGTCTGCAAATGGTGCCAATATAAAATGCAACAATAACCGTGATTCCGATTCCGCGTGCGCGTGTGTGTGTGTGTGTGTCTGTGTGTGCCATTTGCCGTTTCTTCGTGTTTCTCCGTGTTTCTCCCTTCCTCGCTTCCAGTTGTCAGCCCTGATTTGTTCCCATTGATGACTGCATCGGTGCTGCTGCTGTCTCCCCCTCCAAAAATATGTTTGGTGGTGAATCAGCGGGCCTTATCGCAGCGGGGCGCGGGCTTATCACACTTGGATTGATAACAAGAAGTGAAAGAAACCAAAGCAAAGCAGAGCAGAGCAGAGGAGCGGGTGTCACAGGCCGCCAAAGATTGGGGTTAAATGCTAATTGACCAATTAACGCCTCTACTAATTGCCTCCTCCCCCTTATCTTCCTTTAGGGCGCCAAAATATGGGTGCCGCATCCGGAGCAGGTGTGGGAGAGCGCCACACTGGAGGAGAGCTACCGCAAGGGCGCCGGCTTCCTGAAGATCTGCACCGAATCCGGCAGCCTGCAGGAGGTGAAGCTAAAGTCCGATGGCAGCGACCTGCCCCCGCTGCGCAATCCGGCCATCCTGGTCGGACAGAACGATCTGACCACCCTGTCCTACCTGCATGAGCCGGGGGTGTTGTACAATCTGCGTGTCCGCTTCTGCGAGCGCCAGATTATCTACACCTACTGCGGCATCATTCTGGTGGCCATCAACCCTTACGCGGAGATGCCCCTCTACGGGCCGAGCATCATCCGCGCCTATCGCGGCCACGCCATGGGCGACCTGGAGCCGCACATCTTTGCCCTGGCCGAGGAGGCGTACACCAAGCTGGAGCGTGAGAACTGCAACCTGAGCATCATCGTTAGCGGCGAATCCGGAGCGGGCAAAACTGTGTCCGCCAAGTATGCGATGCGTTACTTTGCCGCCGTCGGCGGTTCCGAGTCCGAGACGCAGGTCGAGCGCAAGGTGCTGGCATCTTCGCCGATCATGGAGGCCTTTGGCAATGCCAAGACAACGCGCAACGACAACAGTTCCCGCTTTGGCAAGTTCACCAAGCTGCTCTTCCGCAACCAGATGGGCGTTATGTACCTCCAGGGCGCCACCATGCACACCTACCTCCTCGAGAAATCGCGGGTGGTGTACCAGGCCCAGGGCGAGCGCAACTATCACATCTTCTATCAGTTGTGCGCGGCGCGCAGCAAGTACCCGGAGTTGGTGCTGGGTAAGGGCTTCCTTATACTCTGTTTATACCCGGTACCCATAGGGTAAAAGGGTATTATAAGTTAGTGCCAACCGAGAATGTAGGTAACAGGCAGAAGGAGAAATCTCCGACCCTATAAAGTATAAATATTCTTGATCAGCGTCACCAGCCGAGTCGATTTAGCCATGTCCGTCTGTCTGTCCGTGTGAAACAACAGATCTCAGAGACTATAAGAGCTAGAGTTACCAAATTTGGTGACAACATTGGAATCTGTTGCCCTCATAAATCATAAAAAACGTTATTAAGCTATACTCGTTATTTTCAGGTTAAAGTTAATAGATACAATAAATAAATAACATAGAGACGGACGTTTCCTGAAAACTTCAATAAAATCGGATGATAAACATGGGAGATATTAGCAATAAGGTTAGAATTTTAACACACCGCCCTAAGGCACTGCTGTTGTAAGCTGTAGCCGACAGGTGACGCATTCGAGCCTTGGCCGTGCTATATAATGGCGCCAATGTATGTATGTACAATTTTAATTTGCCTTTTAGTGTGAAGCGCAAACGTTTAGGTACCGGGTATCTCACAGTCGAGCACAGTCGACTGTAGCTTTCTTACTTGTTTTTTTATACCGAACTAACTTTGTTTCGCAGATCACCAGGACAAGTTCCAGTTCCTGAACATGGGCGGTGCCCCGGACATCGAAAGGGTCTCCGATGCGGACCAGTTCAACGAAACCGTGCAGGCCATGACCGTGCTGGGCTTCTCCATACAGCAAATAGCGGATATAGTCAAGATTCTGGCGGGGATTCTGCATTTGGGCAATGTCGAGGTGTCCAAGAAGTTCAACGAGGCCACCGAGGAGGAGGACACCGACTCCTGCGAGATATTCGTGAGATTAAACATTTAAACTCAACTTTAAATCGAAATTTAAACCCCCCTTTGGTATAGCCCAACGACCTCCACCTGCAGATCACCGGCGATCTGCTGCGGGTGAGCGCCGAGGATCTGCGCCGGTGGCTTTTGATGCGTAAGATAGAGTCGGCCAATGAATATGTACTGATACCGAATGGCATTGAGGCGGCGCAGGCCGCGCGCGACGCCCTGGCCAAGCACATCTATGCGAAGCTGTTCCAGTACATTGTCGGTGTGCTGAACAAGAGCCTCAACAACGGTAGCAAGCAGTGCAGCTTCATTGGCGTCCTCGATATCTACGGCTTCGAAACGTTCGAAACGAACTCGTTCGAGCAGTTCTGCATCAACTACGCGAACGAGAAGCTCCAGCAGCAGTTCAACCAGCACGTGTTCAAGCTGGAGCAGGAGGAGTACCTCAAGGAGGGCATCACCTGGACCATGATTGACTTTTACGACAATCAACCCTGCATAGATCTCATTGAGTCGAGGTTGGGCATCCTTGATTTGCTGGACGAGGAGTGTAGAGTGAGATTAAGCTAATATTAATATTTACTTTATGATCTGTAATTAATTAACTAATGATACAGATGCCCAGGGGCTCGGACGAGAGTTGGGCTGGTAAGCTCATCCTAAAGTGCAGCAAGTTTCCGCATTTCGAGAAACCGCGCTTTGGCACCACCAGTGAGTTTCAATAGATATCCATTTTCTCCCTTTGTAAGCTTATTAATCCCCTTCAGGCTTCTTCATCAAGCACTTCTCGGACACCGTTGAGTACGACGTGAATGGATTCTTGGAAAAGAACCGTGACACTGTCTCCAAGGAGCTCACCCAGGTGCTGGGCGAGTCCAACATGTCGCTGGTCAAGCAGGTGATGTCCCTCGAGGAGACTGACACGCTGAGCGTGGACTCGGCCAAGACCTCCACCTTGGGCGGTCGCGTGGTGATCAGTGCGGGCCGCAAACAGGTTTGTTATGATTTAAGACAATTTGAGCCCGAAGGAACTGCTTTTTGTTCGCCATTTGTAATCCCTGTCTTATTGCTATTTGTATTTTCCAAACGCTATTTCCCATTCCGCTCATCGTCGCCTTGGAACTTGGCCCACAATCTAGGAAATGAATGAAACACGTCGACGAGTTAGTTGCCAAAAAATATTCAATTTATGCTAACAGCAAATGTGACTAACCCCAAGACCTTTATGTTTAACTTTCTAGTTTTTTAAGGTTGCTTTTAAGGGTATCAATGGGAACACTGTCTTTAGTTTATTTTCTTTAATTTTCCCACATATAGAACAGTGGTCCGCACCACTACAGTCATATGCCAACCAACATTGCATTTGCATGAGTGAAAATTTAACACTCTATGGCTATATATGAGAAGAAAAAAAGCTAAGATATATTGTAATATGACAAACAATAGCTATAACCTAGAAACTAGCTATTTATGGCTAAAAAAGGCTAAATCTAGCCACACAATTACAATTTGTCTGCACTGATTCTTCTGTTCTCTTTTGCATACCGACTGAGAAACACCCTATCCCACGGGAGAGGGTGGTGCCGACCGCTGCTTTAGAGGGAATCACTGGGAACACTGTCTTTAGTTTATTCTCTTTAATTTTCCTTCATACAGAACCCTTACAAATATAATATAATTAATATATTAACTTGCCCGATTGGCTTTCATTGGGATTCTAATTTAACTTTAGCTTTAACTCCTAAAAATACACTTAAATTACTTTAAGAATGTACTCTGTGTTTTTCCTATGTTAAAAATAGTTAGAAACCAACTAATCCCAAGTTTTTATCCCAAAAAAACCAAGGTGGTACCCTCGAAGCAGCACAGGAAATCCGTGGGCTCGCAGTTCCAGGAGAGTCTGGCCTCGCTGATATCCACCTTACATGCCACAACGCCGCACTATGTGCGTTGCATCAAGGTGAGCATCGAAGATAAGGGCTCTTCCCTGGATAATCCTTTAATAACTCAATTATCCGTCCCAGCCAAACGACGAAAAGATCGCCTTCAAGTGGGAAACAGCTAAGATCATTCAGCAGTTAAGGGCCTGTGGTGTCCTGGAGACGGTGCGCATCTCGGCAGCGGGCTTCCCTTCGCGCTGGCTCTATCTGGACTTTTATATGCGCTACCAGCTGCTGGCGAACCGCGCCAAGATCGACAAGAACGACATGAAGCTGTCGTGCCGCAACATTGTGATGAAGTGGATCCAGGACGAGGACAAGTACCGCTTTGGCAATACGCAGATCTTCTTCCGCGCCGGCCAGGTGGCCTTTCTCGAACAGGTGCGGGCCAATCTGCGCAAGAAGTACATTACGGTGGTCCAGTCGGTGGTGCGGCGCTTCATCTATCGGCGGCGCTTCCTGCGCCTGCGCAAGGTCATCAGCGGGATTCAGCGGTGTGCGCGGGGCTACCTGGCCCGCCAGCGTGTCCAGGAGATGCGCGAAGCTCGGGCGGGGTTGATACTGTCCAAGTACGCCCGAGGTTGGTTGTGCCGTCGTCGGTATCTGCGCTTGCGCCACTCAATTCTCGGCATACAGACCCTGGCCCGGGGCATGCTGGCCCGTAAGAAGTTCTATGCCATGAGGGATAACTATCGGGCGCTGCAGATCCAGAGATTTGTCAGAGGAGCCCTGGCGCGTCGCGCCTATCAGAAGCGGCGGCGCGACATTATCATTTGCCAGGCGGCGGTGCGTAGGTTCCTGGCCCGTCGCAAGTTCAAGCGGATGAAGGCCGAGGCCAAGACCATCTCGCACATCAGTGCCAAGTACATGGGCCTGGAGAACAAGATCATATCCATGCAGCAGCGCATCGACGAGCTGAACCGGGACAACAGCAACCTGAAGCACAAGACCAGCGAGATCAGCGTTCTAAAGTGAGTAAATCTTTACCCAAAGCCACCAGGAAGCCAGGATCTGATCCTTTTCCTTGCAGAATGAAGCTGGAGCTAAAGAAAACCCTGGAAAGCGAGCTGAAGAACCTTAAGGCAGCCTGCCAGGACAAGGACAAGCTCATAGAGGCTCTCAACAAGCAGCTGGAGGCGGAGCGTGACGAGAAGATGCAGCTGCTCGAGGAGAACGGACATGCCCAAGAGGATTGGGTCAGCCAGAAGCAGTCGTGGCGCGTGGAGAACGAAGAGTTGCGTCGCCAGATCGACGAGATGATCGAGCTGGCCAAGAACGCGGAGGTGAGCCAGCGCACGCAGGAGGACCGCATGCTGGCCGAGGACAACAAGGAGCTCAACGAGGCCTACCAGCGGGCCATCAAGGACAAGGAGGTGATCGAGAACGAGAACTACACGCTCAAGGAGGAGCTGAGTAGGCTAACAGCCGGCAGTTTCCGGCTGCATGCGCGCACTGCAAGCAATGCCTCCAGCCAGAACGAGGAGGATGTGGGCTATGCCTCGGCCAAGAACACGCTGGACATCAACAGGCCGCCGGATCTGCTGAGCAAGAATTGTAAGATTTACTCCTTGATATTAACCCTTTTTGATCTTTAACTTATGTGCAGATGCCTCGAGCGACATCACCACCCTGGTGATGAAGCTGCGCGCCGTCCTGGAGGAAGAGAAGCAGAAGAGCAAGTACCTGCAAGAGCAGTACCTGAAGCTGGCCAATCGCCACAAGCCCAGCGAGGACTCGTATCGGTGAGTATCTACAGGGAGAGACACTGCCAGTCCGTACAAACATAAACATTTGTCCACATCTCTGTTATGGCCGCACACTGACCACCACCGACCCCACTGACCACCAACTACCACTCGCACAGCGTCTACGAGCTCGAGGTAGAGAACGAGAAGCTGCGCAGCGAGTACGACCAGCTGCGGACGAGCATCAAGCACGGTGTTGAGATCAACGAGCTCAATGGTAACCGCTGCGCGCGCCCAATCCGGACCCCCTACTAACCACCAAAGCCTACCCTCTCTTCCAATCCTTACAGCCCAGCACGCGGCCCTCCAGGCGGAAGTTCTTAGGCGGCGGGACGAGTGCATCCAGCTAAAGGCAGTGCTGCTGGAGCAGAGTCAGGTCATGAAGTCCATTAACCCGGAGAGCAACGACATCAATGTCCTGGGCGAGGCCCTGCAGGCCCAGAAGCTCATCAATCGGTAAGTAGCCTAGGGAGATTTCTATTCGGGTTTATATTTAAAATTAACAACGGCGGTTTGATTTTATTTCTAATGATTTCGTTTTCTCTCGGTTTTTCACGAGCTGATCGTTCTTATTTGCCAAACCAAAAATTACCTATATTCTTTTCTTAAAAATCTAGCTTAGTTCTATGCGCTAGGACTATTATCGATAATAACGGCGAATGGCTTTTATTTTTATAACTTTTTCTTTTTCTCGATCCTAAACGTGTCGATCGTTCTTATTCGCCAAACCAAAAGTGACCGTATTCTTTTCTTAATAATCTAGCTTAATCTATTATCGATAACATTATACCAACTGGTCTAATGTGACCGGTTAATTCAAAATTAGGTGCTTCCAATATATATATAACCCTTTCCCACAGCCAACTCGAGTCCGAGCTGGAGGCCATCACGGAGGAGCACAACAGCAAGCTCGTGGAGATGACGCAGATCATCGAGAGGCTGACCGGCGAGAAGGACGACCTGCAGAAGGTGATCTTCGAGAGCATCGATCAGTTCGAGGACGCCGATGTGGACACTATGAGGCACAACGATCGCTACCTGCGGCGGGAGCTGCAGCAGGCCGTGTCCCAGTACCTGCTCATCCAGGAGGATCTGAAGCTGGCCAATGCCAAGCTGAAGGCCTATCGCCAGGATGGTGGTGAGTTGGAGCACAAGCTGGAGGAGGAGATGATGAGGGGCAACAAGCAGCAGCAGAACGGCGGCAGTGGCGACGCGAACAGAGCCAGCGTGGGCGCTGTGGTGACCAAGCAAAAGTCACAAAACCCTCTGGGTCTGATGAAGTTCCACAGCAGCGACCTGGACAAGATCCTGCAGCGCCTGCTGCACGCCCTGACGCCGCGCACGGCGGTGGGCCTGCTGCCCGGCTTCCCCGCTTATCTCATCTTTATGTGCATTCGGTGAGTTGTGGGCTTATTCTGGGTTTGAGGAGCTCTTCTCTTATGGTAGTAATTCCTCCCAAAGGTACACGGATCTGACCAATGCCGACGACGATGTGCGGGAGTTGCTGAGCAAGTTTGTGATACAGATCAAAAAAATGCACCGAACGCCGCATCCCATCGAGAACCGAGTCATCTGGCTTGTCAACTCCATAACGTAAGTCCTTGGCTTGTCCACTTTGCAAGGTCAAAGATCTAAAGCCCTTCCCCCCGCAGCCTGCTGAATCTCCTCAAGCAATACGGCGACGTGGAGGAGTACGTGAAGCTCAACACCGAGAAGCAGAACCAGCAGCAGCTCAAGAACTTCAATCTGTTCGAGTATCGTCGCGTGATCCTCGACTTGATAGTCAACCTGTACCAGGCCCTTATCATGCAGATCCAGGGCCTGCTGGATCCCAAGATAGTGCCGGCCATACTCAACAACGATGAGATACAGCGCGGGCGCCAGGCGCATGGCATGCGCAGTCGCACGGCTTCGATAGGAACTGCCTCGTCTCCCGAACACGGTGGGGCTGGGCCGGCGTGGAAGCAATTGATTGGCCAGCTGGAACACTTCTACATGCAGTTCCAGCACTTTGGTCTGGACAACTGCTATGCGGAGCAGATATTCAATCAGCTGATGTACTTTGTGTGCGCCGTGGCCCTGAACTACCTGATGCTGCGTGGCGACATCTGCATGTGGGAGACGGGCATGATCATACGCTATAATCTCGGCTGCGTGGAGGACTGGGTGCGCAGCAAGAAGATGGTAAGATATAAACTAAAGAGTTCCTTAGGTAACTTGTGTAGCAGGCATGAAAAAGTTGCTCTTTTTATTCGTTTTGGCTTTTCACACGTTCACTTGTTGTTAACCCTTTCAGTCCAACGAAGTGCTGACCCCTTTGGCTCCTCTCAACCAAGTCTCGCAGCTGCTGCAGTCGCGGAAGAGCGAGCAGGATGTGCAGACCATTTGTGATCTGTGCACCTCGCTGAGCACTGCCCAGGTGCTGAAGGTGATGAAGTCCTACAAGCTGGACGACTACGAGAGCGAAATAACGAATGTTTTCCTCATGAAACTCACCAAGGAACTCAATGCCCGACAGATGGTAAATGTAAGCCATCATATCGGAGAATATATATAATATTTCCACTTATTTAAACCTTTTAGCAGCGAAAGAGCCATGGCGACGAGTTCACCATCGACCAGAAGTTCATCCAGCCGTTCAAGGTGGTCTTCCGGTACAGCGACATCAAGCTGGAGGAAATCGATTTGCCATCGCATCTGAATCTGGACGAGTATCTCACCAAGATCTAGGATATTCGTATCTTTTTTTATCATAAGAGTATAACGATTGTAGAAAATTAATAATGTTCTTACTGTCTGTGCAAAGTCGTACGTAGAGTTCCTGCTTAGTTTAAACTGTTTCGCCCACCTGTCTGCATTCCAACCCTGTTCCTTGTTGCCAACAGCGTTTAGTTTATTTGTTGTACGATTTAATTGTAGCAAAAGTAGTTGAAATTAGAAAGGAAGGAGGGGTTATGAACCTTTATGAACCATTCCTTTATAAATGTGAAATGCAATAAGCCGCGGGAGTAGGACTCCGACCATGGAAGCGAGCATTCCTTGCCTTGTAACCTTGTACCTTAGAGCATATATATATGTGTATACAATGAATGTACTTAACCAGGGGCCGATTTGTTGCCTTGAACTACAGATAAGACTCACCGAAGATGAAGCAATCTATTGTTTATGCATTCTCATTTTATGTTTAATTTTTCGTGACTTTTTGTTTGCTTTCCGAAATATCGTTGGCATTTGCTTGAAGCATAATTAATATTTATCTAAAACTAAACCACATAAAGTACACCATATATTAACGAAACACATGCGGAAATCTATGAAATTGTACAAATATATTTATGTATTTGCGAGTTAACAATCCACCTGGGCTTTGGACAACTTATTTTTGGGCAGATCCAGGGAGGGCAGTCGCTTGCTTATCAGCCCCGTGCCCACGGTGGAGCCATTCTCGCGTATGGTAAAGGCCTGGCCCTGCATCATGACCATTTTCCTGAGCAGCGTGACGCGCACCTTCGAATGCTCGCCCGGCATCAGCATGTTCTCGCTGGGAACTGGACAAAAGATGATATATTCCTGCTCCCTCAAGCTG
This sequence comes from Drosophila lacteicornis, assembly GCA_008044355.1. NCBI lineage: Eukaryota > Metazoa > Arthropoda > Insecta > Diptera > Drosophilidae > Drosophila > Drosophila lacteicornis. The sequence goes on from VNKF01008598.1 coordinate 410,730, forward strand.
TAATCTGTAATCTGTAATCCTTACCTATATCCAATCGCGCTGGGACATTCCACGTCTGACTGAAGAGCTGCTGGATGTACTTGGAGAGCATGGGCTTGGTGCGGCCTCCCTCCGCCCGGGATAGCAGGTACATGGAGGCCTCAAAGTGATTGGAAATATCCTCGGAGCCTGTGGCGCTCAGAATCATGCCACGCTCCACCGCCGAGATCTTGATGCCACGCAGCAGGGCCCCCACATTATCCCCAGCCTGCGCCTGGGGCACACTCTTCCGGAAGATCTGAATGTCGCTGATGCTAGTCTTTAGATTCTGATTGAAGCCCAGCAGATCGGCCTCGGCATTCTTGAGGATGGTGCCTCGCTTGATGGTGCCCACCACCACAGTGCCGCGTCCGGGCACCGTGAACGCATTGTCGATGGGCAGGAAGAAGGGACCGGAGGTATCGCGCTGTGGCGTCGGTATATACGTGTCGCAGTGCTTCAGCAGCTTCTCAATGGCCGGCACTCCGAACTCGGACTGATCCTCGCGAAGGGCCAGCAGGGCAGAGCCACAGATCACCGGGCTGTTGACCCCGTCGAAGCCAAAGTCGGTCAGCATCTCACGCATCTCGATCTCCACCAGCTCGAGGACCTCCTGATCGACCAATTCGGCCTTGTTTATGAAGACCACGATCCGCTGGATGCCCACCTGCTTGGCCAGCAGCAGGTGTTCGCGGGTCTGGGGCATCTGGCCATCGGTGGCGGCCACCACAAGAATGGCGCCATCCATTTGCGACGCTCCAGAGATCATGTTCTATAAAAGAAAAAAGATTAAAAGAGTGGCAGGCTTCCAGCGAGTCTACCTTTATGTAATCCGCATGACCAGGACAGTCGGTGTGGGCGTAGGTGCGCTCCGTGGTGGAGTAGCCGATGTGACACGCATTAATGGTTATCCCTCGCGCCTTCTCCTCGGGCGCCCTATCGATCTGGTCGTAGGACAGGTACTCCGCCAGGCCCTTCTGTGCCTGGATCTTGGTAATGGCCGCTGTGAGCGTTGTCTTGCCATGGTCCACATGCCCGATGGTGCCCACATTGCAGTGTGGCCGCTCACGTAAGCCCGGGGCCGGACTCTTCTCAGGGCTCGTGCTGGCCAGCCGCCTGATGCCGGCGCTAGCGAGTGCCTGCTTGATTCTGGGCAAGAACGCGGCATCGCACTGGCGCCACAATCTGGGGAACATTATCCCGCCGCTCATTGTAATCCGGAGAGGACGTAACTCTGTGCACGCCTTGGAAAACCCACAATAACAGCTGTTCGGCCAGTGTTGCTGTTAATTTACAAATTCAAATTTTGATAAGACGAAAAGGGGTTTTTGATTTGAATAAAAGAGAAAAAATGCGTGTCAGGTATTGTAATTTACTGATTAAACATATTTTTCCGTAAAAAAGAAGACAGGAAAACCTGTTCTACTACCTTATAAAGGCTATAAAGATCGGAAACCGTGAAAAAACAAGAAAAGATTATTTCCCGCGTAACTTGTCGAAAATATGTGCTTTTCCAGCCACTTTTTTCCAGGCGTTCTTATGGAATTATTAACAGTTGGTCACACTATTGTTATATCATTGTTATTCTTTTGCAATTTCCTTGTTTCCTAAAATGTTGCGCCAGTTTTTGGTAAGATTTAGAACTATAATTGGTAAAAAATATTAAATATATGTCTGGGTTACAGGTATCCACAGTGGCCCGTCGCCTGGCACTGCCCATGATTGCCCAGAATCGCTCCGCCAGCAATTTGGACAAAACGGAATTTACCACTCCCGGCGAGATTGTGGACTACGATGATCCGCCCCACTTGCCAGTGCCAGAGTATCCAGCCCGTCCAGATGAGCCCCTGGAAACCCGCAAGCAGCGGTAAGAATTAAAACAAAGAATTTATTTAAAGCTTTTCCTTATTTATAAACTCTTTACAGACTTCTCTACCAGAGCCGAAAGCGCGGCATGCTGGAGAATGATCTGCTGCTGAGCACCTTTGTGGCCAAGTTCCTAAGGGATTTCAATGCCGACCAGACCGCTCAGTATGATCGCTTGATTAATGGCGTTAGCAACGATTGGGATATTTTCTATTGGGCCACAGAAACCAAGCCCACGCCACCGGAATTCGATACCGAAATCATGCAAATGCTCAAGGAGCATGTGAAAAATGCGGAGAAGGTGCAGCGGATTAGGCAGCCGGATTTGTAGATCTAAGTGGGATCTTGGAAGCTGTATTTTACAAAGGAGAGAATGTTGATGTATTTCCTATTTAAATATTGAGCTGCATAAAGGCATTTTTTGTACTTTAAGAAAGTGATTTCATTGTTTATATTATCAGGTTTGATTCAGAAATCGGTGTAGATTTGGAACCAATTTAAAATGTGACAAAAAAATAAGAAATAATGGTAAATCAGCTTATTTTTGTAAGAACAGCATGTTTAGCATACTTTTAGACACGCTTGGTAAAAGATTTGAAATTTACAGCGATTTCTCATTTTAAAAATGTATAAAAAATATTATTTAACCATTTAACTTGATTGGTTATCGTTTAGTTGAATGCATTTATATTTAAGATTTAATGGTATTAAAGATCAATGATTTCATTAAGCTCTGATCGAAATATGTTTTTATTTTAGAAAATTAAATAAACAGCGAATAAGAACGATCAGCTCGTGAAAATCGAGAGAAATCGAAATCATTAGAAATAAAATCAATCCGACGTTATTATTTGAAAATAAAAGCCTGGGATCTTACAGTTTAAAATTAATTTTCATGGAAATAGGTTCTACCTTGACCAATTCAGGACCCCCTTAGCTCCACAGTAAATAAGTCGAGCATTCTTTTCATGAAATACACATCCATACAGTATATATTTAAACGATTATCCAGTTAATGGTATATCATGCCTGCCTGTGTGTACATGTACATATATAGAGTAAATTTAATATGCTTAATCGCTATAGAGAAATATTACACTTAAATGTTTCATTAGTCTTGCCACAAGTACGTACACGCGAGAGATGATGAGAGAAAATCGCCGAAGAAACACTGGAACTATCCGAACGCGAACTGGAGAGTCTACTATTACATTATGTTTATGTTTATGCCAATTAACTATGGACTTTCTATGGGCTGTGGCTAGTCAACATGCTAATTAGATGATGAACACTTAACTACTGCACTTTCTTGATCGGTTTCTAGCTTATATTTGGGTGTGTGGTAGTGCTGGCCAAATATCGAAGCACTATCGATACTATCGATTTTTTATACTTTTTCTTTGAAAACCATCGATTGTTTTGAGTTGCCATTTTTAAAAATAAATTTTGCTACAAAAATATATAGAATCTAAACGGTTAGACTCAATTTTAGGCCTTTGAAATTGTTTAAAAACGTCCAAATGATTATGACGATTCCCTCTCAAATATTGTTAATATTTTGTTATAGTTCTGTTTTAGATACATAAATGATTTGTTTAATATTGCAGATCATGATTGGAAATTAATCCCTTAAAGATGGAATCGCTTTAAGTAAGAAAATGGCATCACTCAAGGCTTCAACTTCAGATAATATAACTTTTATGAACAGAAATTGTATGGCTTCACAAACATCGATAGATAGTAAAAACATCGAAGAAATCGATAGTGCAAGACATCGATTTTTTGCCAGCTCTAATGTGTGGTATGTCGGGTTGAGCGAGAATCAAAGAGGAAAAGTTCGGAAGGTCGTGTCGCAGCACAGTTCGGAAAATTTAATGATACATCATAATATTACACACTTTTATGCTTATCAGGACTATATAAAATATGTATGTATATGTTAAAAGATATTAAAAATCGCGCGAACCATTAAAAGAAGGGCTTTGCTTGAAATATATGTTGAAGAAAGCTGAAAGCCGGGCTGGGCTGGCTGAGAACGGAAGTAACAACAAAATTTAACCTACTACGAATTGTAAATAATCTAGATTTAGTCGAGCGTCTCGAAGAAGTCCTGCGGATCCCCGAACTCACCGCTGCCATCGCTCATCGTTCCCGCCCCAAACTCCTCATCCTCCTCCTCCTCTGCCCGATCCGCCTCCTCTCGCGCTGCCCGCTCCTCCTCCTCCTCCGCAGCCCTCGCTGCTGCTGCTGCTGCTGCCGCCGCCGCCGCTGCTGCTGATGCCGCCGCTGCTGCTGCCTGTGCCGACCGCGATGATGATGAGCTGACCCCGCCGCTGCTACGGTGCCGCCCCCGACGCACTGGCCCCGTGCCCACGCCCACACTCACCGAAGCCACCGCGGAACGGAGGCTGCTGCTGCCCGTCATCACGGGATCGTAGGTGCGGGAGGAGGGGGCATCGGTGCTGCTGGACAGTGAGGATTTGCGGCGCCTTTTGTTGCGTCGCCGCCGTCGCTGGCGTTTGGTCTGAACGGCGACCGCTGCCGTCGATGTGGAGGGTCCTGCCCCGTCGGCGCCGGCGCTGCCCAGGGGTTCCGTGAGCGGCACACTGGTGCCACGCGGCAGGGTCAGCGTGGTCTCGAACATCTTCAGCAGCGTCGGCGAACTGGGTCAATTTTGCGGGAACACGTCGTCGATGGTAATGAAAGCGTCCTCGCCCAGCGAGTGCTGGCCGATGACCTTGATGAGCTCGGAGGCGTGGGCCACCAGGTACTCCAGTGGCGGGCGGCGCTCGAAGTTCAGGGACTCTGTGTGGGCATAAGCGGCATTAGTCCAAGATTGGGGTTAAGATTAGGATTTAAACTCACCCAATATGGCCGAGTTGAGCGTGGTGGAGATGTTCCACCGCCGCGAGGGACACAGCAGCCAGCCCAGGGGACTGGACCAGGGATTTGAGTAGGCAATCAAGCTAAATGCATCCTGAAATTACGCCTTTAAACCTTGAAGTAATAAGTAAATATATGTTAAGTTTACCTCCAACATCTGACGCTCCTCTTCAGTCATGAGGTTCTCCTTCTCCAGCTGCTGGCCCATGCTGGACAGCTCCTTGCCAAACTCGAGAATCTTCTCGATGACACGCCCGCCGCTGCGCGAGGAGGGGGAAACGTCTACATCTGCAGGTGTAAGAGAGATTACGGATCTTTGTTGGGCTTTAAAGTGGTCAGTTACTTACCCATTTCCTCGTCGATGGCATCTAGAGAGTTGCGCACGGCGCTGGCGCTGGCATTGCCATTGGAGCAGGAGTTGGAGTCGCCGCCATTCGAGTGACTCTGGCAGGGCTCCATTTCCACGTCCATGCTGTTGCTGTCATGCTCCACGCACTTGTTGGAGTTGTCGTCAACGAGCATGCTGAGGGATCAGATTTAATTTAATATTTAGTAGGTTAGTTTGGCTTAGTTTAGTTTACCCTTTCGTGTCTGGCTTGTCGCCCCCTTGTGGCTTTATCACAGCTGGAGTCGCAGTGTTGTTCGGTTGCTGTTGTGATGACTGATTGATATTGCCATTCCCATTGCCATTGCCGCTCTTGCTGTGCTTGAACGCCTTGGTGGACTGTATCACGGACGTCTGATTCGTGGGCATGGTCTGTGTGGTGGCGGTGACTTTGCTATTGGCATTCTGTGGGATACAAGTGATATAAACATGCTTTTCTTATGTAAACTACCAGGACTTTATTTTAAAATAATAACGGCGGATGGCTTTTATTGCTATAACTTTTCCTGTCTCTCAATCCGAAACGTGTCGATCGCTCTTTTTGTATTACACGGTCACATTAGTGATATTCCCCAACTCACCTCAACGTCGGCTCCGTTGATCATCTCTATGAACTGGCGGCACTTCAGGGCGAACCAGAGGTTCTTATTGTTCTCCAAGAGACCAGGATACGAGCGCAGAGTGTGCTCGATGGCCTGGCTCATTTTGCCAGTAAGTATCAGCTTGATGATCTCTGTAGAGGCAGAAATAACGAGGGATTAGTTTATTATTAATCAAGTTCTAGGTTCTACTTACTTTGGCGTGTATTAATAGAGACCAGATCCTCGTCGAAGGGCTGACTGGTATAGCCATTGAAGGCCTCGGCGGTCTTGCTGTATCCATTGTGCACCAGATAGGTGGAGACCAGGCTGTTGAAACAAAAGCCAAAACGTTAATTCGGTTCGAAGCCTTTGGGAAATCCTAAACACACCGATTCATTAGGTTCTCGGGGGTCTCCAGCAGATGTGGATACCTGTCGATCTTGCGCAGGACGCTCGAGCGCATCTCCTTCATCATTTCCACAATCTTATCAAACTTGAAGGGCTCCTGGCCAAAATTTGCGTCCACCTCCTCGCCGGGCGTCTGCAGGCCCACGGTAGGATAGAGCTTGGTCTGCAGAGAGCAAGGAGTTAAGGGATGAGAGCTAAGGAGTACAGAGAGGGATACCCACCGGCAAGTCCCTAAATGCTATGCCCAGATCCACGCCGTTCTTGGTGTAGAAGCACGTGTTGTTCACAAAGTTGACGCAGCAGCCGATGACGTCGCCGGTGGTGAAGGTGGGCCCGTACGTCTGCCCATTCCCCGAGGAGCTGAACGAGTTGCCGTCGTCGCCGTGATAGCCGTACGATTGCTTGTCCCAACCTACTTGATGGATGGGTGGGATGCGGTAATTAGGAATCATGGGGACCTCTCGCGCATCATCACAAACCTGGCAGGCGATTCATCCGGAACTGCTGGGCGGTCAGGCCGATGCCCATGTAGCCGTTGCGTCCCTTGGAGATGATCCGCACCTCGAAGTAGTACAGTCCGCAGGAGGACGGGATCGGGTAGGCGGTGCGCACGGAGGCGGCATCGCTGTGCTGCTTGCCAACGCCTGCAACAAATTTTACAGTAAAATTACACACTGTACTCTACACGTCATGTTGGCCTCGAACAGCTGTTTCTGTTAACACAGCGCCTTAACAGTCACGCGAATGAGCGTGGGAGAAGTGAGTGGTGAAAAACAAAAACCACTAGCCAGACAGCTGAGAGCACCTGTCTGTGTGTGTGTGTGTGCCAGAGAGAGAGCGCCAAGAGCGAGACAACTGCAATGGCCCTCAAAATGCACTCGCTCTCTTTTGGCTCTTCTTAAAAAATTTGATTTTGAAAAGATTATTTGGGGAAGCCAAAAATAAATAGGAATGAACACCATAATAGGAGATACGACTCATGGATCTTATTGGTTGTTTTGTTTAAAATATTTATAAAATAAGATAGGAAGATTTTGGAGTAATAAAAGGATTACGAAAGAAAAGTAAGAAAGCTACAGTCGACTGTGCTCGACTGTGAGATACCCGGTACCTAAACGTTTGCGCTTCACACTAAAAGGCATCTTAAAAATGTGCATACACTACATTGGCGCCATTATATCGCACGGCCAATGATCGAATTCGCCACCTGTCGGCTACAGCTTGCAACAGCAGTGCCTTAGGGCGGTGTGTTAAAATTCAAACCTTATTGCTAATATCTCCCATGTTTATCATCCGATTTTACTGAAATTTTAAGGAAACGTCCGCTCTATATTATTCATTTTTTGTATATATTAACTTTAACCCGAAAATAACGAGTATAGCCTATTTTACATTTTTTATGATTTATGAGGGCGCAAGTGGGCGTGGCCAAGTTTTAAAACAAACTTGATCTGCGTGCAACAGATTCCAATGTTGTCACCAAATTTGGTAACTCTAGCTCTTATAGTCTCTGAGATCTGTTGTTTCACACGGACAGACAGACGGACATGGCTAAATCGACTCGGCTGATGACGCTGATCAAGAATATATACACTTTATAGGGTCGGAGATTTCTCCTTCTGCCTGTTACATACATGTAACCCTATGGGTACCGGATATAAATAGGAATAGGAATAGGATTTCAGAGTAATAAGAGGATTATGAAACCCCCAATTATCAGTTTTAATATCTAAATATCGACTCACCCTTGTAGGTGACCCTCAGGTTATTCTGGGACAGTCCAATAGACAAGCACTTGTCGTGCGGACTCCAGCACCGTGGCAGCGGAGTCTCGCTCTCGTTGACATTGGGATAGAGCAGTCTCAGGGGATCCACTCCCCCGCCCTGGTGTTGCGGCGAGTTGGAGGCGGCAGTGCGGGCCGAGTGCTGGCTGCGACGACCACCGCTGCCCACCCGGGGCGAGCCCTGGGCACTGGACCGGGGGGCGTGGCTGGGGAACATGTCGTTGCTGAAGTGACTGCCGTTGTTGCTGTAAAAGTGGCGAGTGCGTCGCGAATTGCCGCTGCTGCCGCTGCCGTTGTTGCTATTACTATTATTGTTGTTGTTGTTGCTATCGTTGCGTGGCGCCCGGACCAGCTGGGGCAGTGGCGGAGCTCTGGGGGAGTGACGCGAGTGCAGGCGCAACGCCCGAATGTAGGCGGAAGGGGAGGCAAACTCCTCGTTCACTATTCGCACACTTTCAATTACAACCTCCGCGTCGTCGTCGTCCTCCACCACTCCGTCTCCGTCTTCCTCCTCGTCGGAGTCGTCGATGCGCTCCACGGCGTTGGCCTCTAGGTTCTCCTCAACGATCCCGACTGGCGGCGGTGGCGGCGGCAGCGGCCCTTGCAGCTCCTGAGACTCGGAGTCCTCCTGCTCGTCCACGTCTTCGAGGAGCAGAGGCTCGGCTTCGGCTTCGGGTTCGGGTTCCGGCTGGACTGGGAGGAGTTGGGCTTCCCTTGCCGGTTGATCCTCATTCAGGGGAGATTCTTGAGGTGGCTCCTGCAGCTGGCGATCTTGTTCCGGCTGCTGATGTTCCGAGAACTCTTGATGTTGCTGCTCCTGATCCGGCAACGGTTGATCTTGCACCTGTTGATCCTGCAACTGTAGAGGGGGCTGCTGCTGTTCCTCTTCCTGTTGCTGATCCTCCAACACAGGCGGTGGCTGCTGCTCCTCCGGCTGCTGCTCTTGCTCCCGCTGTGGTGCCGTCGATGGAGAAGTCGTGGGTGGCTGTGGCGGTGGCGGTGACGGTGCCGGTGCTGTCTGGCGGAGATCAGGAGGAGTGGGTGAGTGTGAGTGATCATGCGGTGGATGCTCAATCAATGGGGGATCCAGGGGAAGGGGAACGGCGGCCGGGGGAGAGGGAGAGGGCGAATGCGAATGAGAGTGCGACTGCGACTGTGACTGTGACTGAGACTGAGACGAAGGGGGCGCTGCTCCCACGGCTCCCGACTGAGACAGATGGTGAGAGCTGCTGCTGGCGCTGCTGTTGTTGCTATTGTTGCTGTTGCTCTCCTCGGAGAGCGGCGGTGGCTCATCGATGTGCTCCATGGCTGTTACAGTTGTTCTCTGCTTTTCTGTTCTGTTCTGTTTCTGTTTCGGACTTGTTGTTGTTGCGGACAGGAGGCAAGAGTGCTGAGAGAGAGAGTCAGCGGGCGATTAGAGAGGGTGAGCGAACAACGAGTGGAGAGCGGATGAGCGGATGATGCGGATGCGAATGCAGATGCTGTGTGTATACGTGTGGGAAGAGGGGTGGGGGTGGGACGGGGAGAGGTGTCAATCGCAAACACAAACAACAACCTCCAAACTGCAAGTGTCCTTTGTCCGTTACCTGTCCATCTCTCTTACTCTCTCTCTCTCTCTCGCTCTCACACTATCACTGACCCAAAATGCAACAGCAACAATTTACAGCGAACAACAACAGCAACAGCAATTTACAGTTGGTACGCGCAGCTGCAGCACCAAAAACAATAACAACAACAACAACAATGGCAGCAGCCAACAACTACAGCTACAAAACTGCATGCAGCTCAAAATGCAAAAAATCGATAACCAATCAAAATTAGCAAACGCTTTTTTCCCTTTCTTGCCTTGATATCAATTTATTTATTTTTATTATTTTGCAAATGCTCTTTTACGTCGTTCTTTTCTGAAGTTTTCTTTGTTTTCCCTCTAACCAACGAGTCACTGTCCACACACAAACAAACACAGGCAGCCCCTCTCTCTCGCACTCACCCACACTTATGTGCATGCAGCACGCACACACACACATACACACGCACAGAGAAGAAAATTTTTAGCTGGGGCAAATGATTTCTGTCTGTTGGTGGTTTATTTTAGCTGATGAATTCGATTTGGCTGTCATTGAATGCTGCTGAACTGGACTACGGTTGATTTTTGCATATAGTTACCTTCGAGCAGTTAGTTGTGGTTTAATAACTACGAATTTTGATTTCAGTCAGATGAACTTTCCCCTAAAAAATCTCAAATAGGTCGAAATTTCACCCTAAAAAATCCAAAACAATAACGTAACGATCTACGACGTAAGTGAACAAAAACGTAAAGATCTAGAGATGGACTATCACGAAAGAAACGTAAATGCCAGGGAATCATCGATGTTTCTCCCCTTCTGTTGGTATCGATGGTTTCGATGAAACTCGTATTTAGTTTAATATAGTTTAATTTAATCAATCTTTCCGAAAAAACCCTAAACTTTCCCCCTAAAAATTCTTCCCCCCTAAATTCCACCTAGGACATCAAAAAACCCCTAAATCTAGGGGGAAAACCCCTGATCTGGGAACACTGTTTGATTTTATGTACTAAATCTGTACTAGAGCTGTGAGAACTTCGATGGCACTATCGATTGTTGTTAGGCTATCGCGATAGTACAACGGAGATATTTAAAGTTTTTATACCCAGCGAGGGAGGTATTTTTAAACGCCAAAAGGATACCAATTCATGACCAACTAAAAATTAAATTAGAATTAAATTAGTAAGTAAATAACCCTAATTAAACGTGAAGTAAAAAATTAATAAACTGCTAATAAAGCAATCAAGTGGCTTGAAAATGTGGCCAGCTGAGTTCTTTGGCCAAATCTTTCGAAATATGTTTCCTATTTTTTCATAAATTTAAGGATGCCGACAAGTAGGCCTTGGCTGGTATTGTCAAATCAAGACTTCCAAGAAACTAATTAATTTGTGCCAGTCTTATTCGAGCTCCGGAACGGAGCAGTTCAATTATTATATAATAAATATTTATTTTCAACTTTTTGTTTTTAAAGTTACAATATTGTTTTAAATATTCATTTTTTATTCTTTAATTATTATTTGTGGTATTCCTACTTTGCGTGGCGCATATTGAATTGTTTGTTTGTTTATTGTCCATGGGATATTTGAAATTAAATGTATTTATTATTTTTGGTTGGTCAAATCGTCACGGGTCGCTTTTCGTTTGGCGAATCTTTTGTTTCTAGAGTATAGTCAAAAAGAACCATTTTTTTTGTTTAGTTTTTCTATATCTGTCACAAGTAATTAAATTCAGCGTGCCGTCAGGGTTTTCTTGTAAGTGAATTAACTGCCTCGAAGACATCTGGCATATATTAAAAGAATCCACTAATTTTTATTTAAACCTTTTTTGTTTCTGTTTATTTTAAATTAAATTTATTAATTTGGTTTTATTGGTCAAATCGATCAGGGTCGCTTTCGTTGAGCTTGTTCAGCTTGTTGTTGTCGGACGAATCCTCTGCTCCTAGAGTATAGTCAAAAATAATCTTGAAATAGATTTTATAGTCATAATTTTACATGCTTCATTTTTTTAAGTTTAGTTTATTTTTTGTTAATCCTAATTAGATTAAGCGTGCCGTCAGGGCTTTTATGCGAGTGAACTACTGCCTCGAAGACGTATATTAAAAGACCAGATTAATTTTTCGTTACTCTAGTCTGGTCACACTGCTCCGTCCGCGTGTATAATTTATAATATTTTGTAATTGTTCGAAATAACCATGGACGACGAGGCGGAAACATACAAACTGTGGCGTATTCGCAAGACCATCATGCAGCTCAGCCACGACCGCGGCTATTTGGTGACGCAGGAGGAGCTGGACCAGACTCTGGAGCAGTTCAAGACTATGTTTGGTGACAAGCCGAGCGAGAAGCGACCCTCGCGCTCCGATTTGATTGTCCTGGTGGCGCACAACGACGACCCCACCGACCAGATGTTCGTCTTCTTCCCGGAGGAGCCAAAGATTGGCATAAAAACCATCAAGACTTACTGCACGCGTATGCAGGAGGAGAACATTCACCGGGCCATTGTCGTGGTCCAGGGTGGAATGACGCCGTCGGCCAAACAGTCGCTCGTGGACATGGCGCCCAAGTACATTTTGGAACAGTTCCTGGAGTCGGAGCTGCTGATCAATATAACCGAGCACGAGCTGGTGCCGGAGCACGTCGTGATGACCGCCGAGGAGAAGCAGGAGCTGCTGAGCCGTTACAAGCTCAAGGAGAACATGCTGATGCGCATCCAGGCCGGCGATCCGGTGGCCCGATACTTTGGCCTCAAGCGCGGCCAGGTGGTAAAGATCATTCGCTCCTCCGAAACGGCTGGCCGGTACATCTCGTACCGATTGGTCTGCTGATCGCCTGATCTTTATATCTAGCTTAAGAAACCTGTAATTTTAGACAAAGGTGGCGATTGGTACACATCAATAAACTGCAATCTTTTCAAACCCCTGGGTTTTTTATGGTAAATAAAGGTTAAATAAACATTTATGAATGTCTGCACTTGAAGGTAGAGCTGGTAAAATATCTATAGTTGTTTGGAAATTGTTTAAAATTCTATTAAAAGCCTTCCATTGCCTAACTTTATCTACTTTGTTTAAATTTAGCTAGATTAAAACTGATAAAAACGAATACAAAGTTTAAACACTTAGATTTTATTCGATAACTGGTACATCGATTTATTGCCATCCCTAACATACAGCAAACAAAACGGAAAACGAAAGAAGGGAGAAAAACAGAATTATACAACCAAAAGAGAGGCGAAGGAGGTGTGTGAGGACCAGCACCGCGTCTAGAGGAGCATCGGCGTCAGAGGTGACCCCTTAACAATGGCCATGCTGACGCGTCTGACCAGCAGCGGCACCACCACCGTGGCCGGAGCAGCACCTGGGTCGCCAAAGGGTCTGCAGAGATTCCAGAATTACATCGCTGCCTTCCTGTGGCCGGGGACGCAGCGTCAGCGGCGCAAGTCCACGCAGTTGGACGCCATCGACTGCTTCACCAACGATCTGGTCACGCGCAAGACGCAGAAATGGGAGGAGCTCCGCGACAACCTAATGAAGCGCCAACCGCCCGCCCAGGAGACGGACGCCAATAGCAATGTGGCGACGCAGGGAACGGCAGCGGGTACGACTAGCTTCAGCCAGAATGTGGGCCTGATGTCCAAGGGCATGATGAGCGACCTGAAGGCGCTGCGCTCGCCCCAGCTGGGCCTGGACATCCGATCTCTGTCGCAGCCGCAGCTGGACAACCTATTGATGGCCACGCTGGAGATCAAGAACAAGCTGGACTTTCTCTATCTGATCCGCCAGTGCATCCGCTGCCACCTGCTGCCCTCCAACGAGGTGTTCGTCTCCTGCCTCAAGTATCTGAGCGCGCAGCGCAAGCTCCAGCAGCTGGAGGCCCTGGCCGACACATGCCGCCAGCTGAAGCATCCCTTCTCCCAGACCTACGCCGACCTGGCCCCCTTCCGGGCCATCGCTCTGTGGAACAATGGCAACGCGGACGTGGCCCTGATGACCCTGCATCGCGGCTACGGCGTAAGTATGACCTCGGAGGAGGGCAGGCGGATGGCGCGGACAGCTTTTCGCACCATTTCGGAGGAGACACTGGCGCAGAAGAGCGAGGCGGTGCTGGTCTCGCTCTTGGAGGTGGCGCGTGCCATACACCGGGAGCACAAGGACATCTTTGTGGTGGCCTGCGTGTGGAAGCAGTGCTTTGCCAGCGATTGGTTCTGCGATCAGAAGTCGGCGGGCGAGCTGTTCGAGCACTACAAGGAGCTGCAGGAGCTGGTGGAGAGGAGGTTCGCTATTTAATCCTTTGGGAAAATGTAAAGTCTTAAGTATAAACTCTTCCCGCTCAGAGCCAGTCCCCTGTGCTCCTCATTCCTGGGCCGCAACAATGTGGATGCTGTGCATCGACTGATCGAGGTGTTTCTGCAGCACCAGCAGCGCTCCGCCTGCTCCAGCTGCCTCAGCCTGCTCTTCAACTATCAATGTGAGTAGCCCGAAGATCCTCTTAATAGAGCTGGGAAAAAAAAAATTTCCATATAAAATAATAGGTTTTTTTTCGATTTAATCGATATAATCGATGTTATTTTCTAAAATATCGAACAAAATCGATTTTTCCCAGGTCTACCTCTTAACTCTAAGTTCTAATAATCCTTTTAGATATGCGCACGGATATGCCATATAAAATAAATAGGTTTTTTTCGATTTAATCGATATAATCGATGTTATTTTCTAAAAGATCGAAAAAAATCGGTTTTTTCCCAGTTCTACCTTTTAACTCCAAGTTCTAATAATCCTTTTAGATATGCGCAAGGATATGCCATATAAAATAAATAGGTTTTCTTCCGATTTAATCGATATAATCGAAGTTATTTTCTAAAAGATCGAAAAAAATCGATGCATTGAGAATCGATTTATTCCCAGCTCTACCTCTTAACTCCAAGTTCTAATGATCCTTCTAGATATGCGCAAGGACCTGCGCGCCTGCGCCGAGATCGTCAAGTCCTGCAGCGAGCTGGAGATGCCGCTGAACGAGCTGCAGAACGAGCAGTTCCTCAGTTTGTTCCTCGACCAGAGCGATCCCTTGGAAGCCCCGGGAGCTGCCAGCAAGTACAAGGCACCCAAGTCCTTCCAGTACAAGTTCTAGTTACGCCGCTTAGCCGTTTAGCACAAAGCGTTGAGCAATTGAGCAATTGCAGCCATCCCACATCCCCACAAACATCCGTAGCCTCTCTTCAATAAATGTTATTTAATGTCCAAGTTCATCGTCTCGCATATTGCCCTCGGGCAGCTGGCTGGGCAGGATGCCCACGCACTCGTAGCAGCGGGAGATCAGGTGGTTGCCGCACCGATGCGACTGGCACTGCTGGCACCGCGTCCGGGACTTGGTTCCCCGCTTGTTCCGGGCGCAGGGCTTGCACCGGCGATGCTTCTCGCCGTAGCGACTGGACAGATTCACGCCCGCCGGCAGGCTCATCTTGTCTGGGGTGAGTACGCCCACGCTGTCGGATCGTTTGGCGTCGCCAGTGGCCTCGCTGAGCAGCCGCTGGCTGGACTGGCCGAGAATCTCGCAGATCTGCAGGCGCATCACCAGCGACGTGGTGGTGGACCTGCGTTGGAGGCGTCTCTGCAGCCGCTGCTGGGTGAGAAAGAGTCCCAGCTGCCGCTGAAAGTCGCGCTGCTCCATGGTGGCATCTCCCTTGGGCGAGAGCCGCAGCAGGATCCAGGCATTCACGGCGGCCGCGTTCAGTACAAAGTGTAGGAGCTGCAGGAAGGGATTGGCCTGCTTCTCCAGGGCAGAGGGCAGCATGTGGGCGGTGCTGAAGCGTTCCGTGAGCTCATAGAACTGCTGGCAGGCCTGCGAGGAGTTGTGGTAGGCCTGGAGAGCGTCCACCTGCGAGCTGAGGCCGCAGCAGAAGACGGCCTCCCCATCGAGGGGTATGAGCTTGGAGGAGCCACTAAAGACGGGGCTATCACCCTGCCACTGGCGTGGCCACTCCGGGGATGTGGGTTCCAGCAATCCCAGCGAGCTGAGCTGGCGCTGCATCAGCTGTTCGCTCTGCGGCAGGTTCAGGTGCCGCAATCCGACCGTCACACTCCTGCTCGTCGTCTTGAAGTCGCATATCAGCTGTTCCACATCCTTGTCCAGCGACCGCTGTTGCCTGCTGCTGCTCACCAAGGCATTGGCCATGTACAAGGTCCTGGCATCGCAGCAGAGGGTCAGCCGGTTCTTGGCCACCGTGCCGGGTGCTTCATCCACGTTCAGCCAGCTGCTGCAGCCGTAGTAGGAGCGACAGTTGATGAGGAGCCGTTGCCAGAGCTTCTGGGCCTCCGACCAGCCCCCACTGGCGCCCGACAGGCACTCGGCAATGCTCTCGAATCGAGTGAGCGTCATGGACGCCCGGAAGATGGCATTGCCCAGCTCCAGCGTCCACAGCTCCTCGAGGGGTCCACCGAACTGGGAATTGCGGAATACACCGCAGAGGTAACTTAGGCCGAGGAACGCGCGCAGCTCCACAATGTCCAGCGGCCGCTGGGCACCCGTGGGATTGCGCTTTTTGCGCATCTGCTCGTTGGTGTGGCGCAGCAGGGACTTGAGCATTTCATCGTCAAACAGGAGCATCCAGGCCTCCACAGCGTTGGCAACGGAACGGGCGGGTCCCTTGCCGCAGGCCTGCTGGCCCAGCAGAGGCAGTTCCTCCCCAGCTGCCACCTGGGGATCCTTGGCCACGCTCCATATTTGGCCAGTGGCGGAGGTGTAATGGCCAGCATTGTTGGATGGGCGACCACGTCCCCGCTTCCGAGCTGATCCCTCTGTCTTAAGCACCATCTCCGCCAGTTGCTCGTCACTGATCAGCACATCGCCGTCCTCAAATATCCAGGGAAAGCGACAGTTGCCGGAGCTCTCTTGCAGCGGATCCGAGTCTTCCTCCTCGTTGAAGGCAGCTTCCTGGACACTGTTATCCGGCAGCTGTGGCAGCTGCTCCTCCACCTGCATCTTCTCCTCCTCCTCTGCATCGTCCTCCTGGTCGCTGCATTTTATGTTGGCCAGCAACTCTTCGTCCAAGGCGCAGTTCATTGTTTTTATAAACAATAAACAAATTTTCTATTTTGTTTACAAACTAAGACCAGCGGTCACACTTTAACAACTGCCA
Source organism: Drosophila lacteicornis (assembly GCA_008044355.1). Lineage (NCBI taxonomy): Eukaryota > Metazoa > Arthropoda > Insecta > Diptera > Drosophilidae > Drosophila > Drosophila lacteicornis. The sequence continues at coordinate 427,351 of VNKF01008598.1, forward strand.
GTGTGGCCATCTCGTTCGCCCGCTTTTATTTGAATCTGCGCATCGGAACTAGCTCGCAAGCCCAGCCTATCGAAGTTCGCGGTTATCGGACTTCCACCATCGCCATCATTGTTGTGTTGTTTCTTGCGAGCCAGAGGGGAAAAAAAATAAAATAAAACGCCAAAAGGAAAGCCTGTTGGAAAAATCCTAAAAGTCGTCTTATTAAGCGCCCGCCGCGTCCCGTCAATCTGAGTCGAATGGCAACAATCCGGCGACTGTGACCCAGCTGCCAGCGTCACTATCTAACCACTGGCGGATAGTGTGCCGAGGGCAATAAATTCTCGGAAAATCCAATGAAAAGTGCAATTAAGTCAAAGTGGCAAATGTACAAGCAACGCAGGTGAAGCCCCAAATAACAAAGTCGCCCGTTATTTAGGCGCGCAACGAATTTGTCAAAATATTTAGCCAAAAGTGTCAATTTGACATGTTATATGTCATCATGGACTCGCAGCCCCCCGATAGACAGGTTATCGCGGTCGGCGCCAATCGATAGGTTTCAACTCAACATTAGGTTAAAAACGATATTTGAAATTCAAAATCCAAGTTGGCCATGGCTTTGGTGTCGAAAGGATTCGTGGTCACATCGACAAAAGTTAGTTTAATCTCATAGCCCGTGCTGTGAACACGGAAAATTAAGTTCTGGAAAGGAAAAAAAAAAGCAACAATTTTCCGAGCGACCGAAAAAAAAAAAACTTCGTTGAGCTTTTCCCATCATTTTCCGAGTGGTTTTTTTGTATTTTTTGTAGTCGTTTTCTATTGTGCGCGAGTCGGGAATAGCCTGGATCTAGTATGATTTCGCCGGAGCAAGAGCATGTCAACCTGGCGCTGGACCACCAGGTGCGCCAGAACCTCCATGACATGATGCGCGAAGCCAATGTCCAGGCTAGCATGCTGGAGAGCGAAGGTGAGAGCACGAAGGACGAAGGGTTCGCGATCCCTGTACCCATCCCCCTCCCCATCCACGTCTGTAGTTTCAGGACGCAACCGCTTCCAGTCGGATTGCAGCGACGACATGAATGCCGATGTGATGGAGGTCCTGTCCAACGATGGCATGATGGAGGATGACAACATCTCCGCCGACCAGGTGGTGGCGGACAACCACAGCGATGGGCAGAGCTACCACGACATGATGGTGGATCCCGATCAGAACAGCAATAGCGGCTCGAACCGCAAGCGTCGCGGCAACCTGCCCAAGCACTCGGTGAAGATCCTCAAGCGCTGGCTCTACGAGCACCGCTACAATGCCTATCCCAGTGATGCCGAGAAGTTCACATTGTCGCAGGATGCCGGCCTCACGGTCCTCCAGGTGTGCAACTGGTTCATCAACGCACGCCGCCGCATCCTGCCCGAGATGATACGCCGCGAGGGCAACGACCCGCTGCACTTTACCATCTCGCGTCGCGGCAAGAAGGTTAGCCCCAACTCCTCGGCGGGTTCTTCGAGTGGTGCCGGTGGTCAGGGACCGAATTTGTCGGTGACTCCCCATCCCATTTCGGGCAGTCCCGTCTCCGAAGTGGTCGTTGGAGCCACGGAGGAGGTAGATGGCGCCGCCAGCGAGATGCACGAGGGCATTGCCAACGTCCTGACCAATCTCGATCAGTATGTGCAGGGACCCAACGGTCAGATGGTCAAGATGGAGCCGGAGTACGATGACAGTGTCATATACAGGTACTTACACCCCCCACTTCCCTTAGTTGTAGTCGTAGTCCGGTAGGTGCTGAATCATCATCCTCCCACCCCCTATTAAGTTGGCAGCAGGCCATTGCAAATAACCCGATGGGCTTCCAAAGTCTCCATGCCTCGCTCCAAGCAACCATGATCGAAAAGATACAGAACTATCAAATGCGCAAGGCGGCCGCTCTTGGGGCTTCTGGTGGCGGTGGCAGCGGCAGTTCCGGCGCCACCTGTAGCTCTGCCGGTTCCATAGTCCCGTACAGCTTCGAGGATGAGGAGGACAAGTCGAAGCCGAGTCCGGCGAAGCGGGGCAAAAAGAGGCAAGCGGCGGCCGGGAAGACGGCCAGCGAGAGGTCCAAGCAGCCGAAGTCGGGGTCTAAGGGCAATCAGGAGGTCAAGAAGCCCTCGGAGGCGAAGGCCATGTACTGTTACCAGGACGAATTCGGCAGCTTCGTGATGGCCTCTAGGTACAGCTGTCACACGCCTATTCACTGTCCCTAGTCCCTAGTCCAGTTTCTGGTTAATGTTCCCATGCTTAACGTCCTCCCCTCATCTGCAGATCCGAGAGCGACGAGAGCGTCCAGGAATTCGAGCAGCGCAGCGAGGAGGAGGTGCGCTTTGAGACGGGTGACTGGCAGAGCGTGATGAAGTGAGTTATCCTGGATGCGGCGGGACTCTCTTAATAGCCTGCTTCCTTTTTAGGACCGTTTTCAGCACTGAGGAGGTGACCACCACCACGGCCACCACCAACACTGCCACTGAATCGGCGGGCACTACAGGATCTGGATCGGGTTCCGCCACTGCCACCTGGAATGCCAGCGAGCAGATCGCCATGCGCGATGGTAGGTCCCAGATGGAGTAGAAACCTCTCAGAGCTTTCAATAACCTTTGTTTCAGGCACCATTGAGCAGGTGTACGAGGCCACAGTGATCCCTGGACCAAATCCCCAGGAAAGTGCTGATAATCTCCAATCGGACGATGTGTATGCCATTACTGAGACCGAAACTGGCCAGGGTCAGACGTCGCCAGCGCTATCGCAGAGTAAGTTACCCCATTAAAACCTTATATTCGGGATTAATTACCTTAATTCCTTATTCCTTGCAGGTCTCAGCCGAGAGGAGCGCGACAACTACAAGTGTCTGTACTACCTCGTGGAAACTGCCATGGCCGTGCGCCAAAACGACACGGAGGAGGACGAGGACATGCCTGTAAATATATTTTAGAACTTACAACTAGGACTGGAAGGGGTTCTGGTAGCCGTGTCAGAGCCAAACACACCTTGTTATTATGTGAATAGAGGGAGGGAGAACAGACAGAGAGATAAACTTAAATGTACAAAGCACTAGATCAATTTAACAAGAACGCAATCGCTCAGTCAGGTACATGCCGCATATCTACCAAGTCAATTTAAGAGGAAATCGATGCATCACCTAATGCATGCTAAACTTAATGCGATTGTGTGAACTCTGTTATACAAAATAAACCAAAAACTTGTGCATTTGCAACACCTGCGCCATACAAGCTAGAGTGTTTGATTTGAATTTTTGAAAAAAGTGCGGGCTAACGTATAATGTGATGCTTGGGGAAGAAGGTGACGCAAAGACTGTCAACAAGAAAGGTGTGTACTTTAGCCTACAGCGCTCGTTAACTCGTTAAATAATTAAGGTAACTGTGAAAGCCGTGTTAATTAATCACTCTGTTACTGCGGGGTAATGCAATAAACTATTAAAATAAATTTAAATCAAAATAAAACCGTTGAAGTGACGTCACTAATACCAGACTTCTGTCATTTCAGTATTTTTCATTAGTCTTGGTATTTTCCCATGCCCACCTACTGACAGTATTTTACCGTTTTCCCTCAAACGGTCAGTCACCGATTTTGTTTTTTGTTTTTTTGCAATAAATGTTTGCCCAGCGCAATAATTAACCAATTTGCCAAGGCAAACACAGAACGCGATATTGTTTAAACATTCTCCGAATGTCTGTCGTTCAGCTGTCCGGAACAGACAGCGTAACAAGGGGTTTATTCAAGTGCAGACGGTTTTTCTGAATTTGTTCGTTCGTTCGCCCCGTCTCGCTCGCGCTCCCACTGTCGTCGTGTGCACTTTGTGTAAATTACAGCACAAATGAGTTTCGATTGAGCGAACTGTTTAAAATGTAACCAGCCAGCTAGCCGCTGCCGCACAAAGACGCCGCAAAGCGAAAATATCGAAAACACAAAAGAGAAAAAAAAAACCAAGCGCACCGCAAGCCGCAAAAGCAAAAGCAATAGGAACTGCCGCTCGCTTCCTTGGGCCACACCTGCCTTGCCAGTCTCACGCTTATCTTATCGCACCAGCAACACCCTAGAATCTACAAAGCAAGCTTTAGATCCCTTCCGACACCAGCAGCTCTGTTGTCCTGGCAACGGAGGAAATCAGGACATGCTAAGAGCATTCCCAGTGTGGGTAAGTCTACACGCGTACTTATTTACATATATATTTACATATATTTGTCTGCAATGGAATGTGTGTGTGTGTGTCTGGGGCCATTGGGCAGTGGCGTAGGCAGGGGTAGGGGGTTTTACACTGTATTATTCCTTAAACCAAACTTTACATAAACCATTCTATTCCCAAAATCAATACCCTAAAAACCATCTTAATTTTAACCCAAACTTTTCTTTTAAGCTTTCTTTAGAGTATTTCTGGGTCATGTACTTCTAAGCCCCATTCCTATTCCCTTTCCCTTTCCCAAAAACCTGCATACGCCACTGGTCCCCACTGAATTAGTGAGTGCGACAGTACGTGTACTGGCATATTTTTTGGCTATTTGCTATTTGCACTTTTACTTTCGGCTTTCGTCTTTCCTTTGTGGCTTGGCCCAGTTGCGTCACGACTGGCTTTATTTGTTGCTGTTGTAGCTGTAATCTTAATGCACTTGAGCTACTATTTGCCACTGTTTAATGCTTGTGTGTGTGTTTTTTTTTTTCAACTCCCGAGAGGCTCCCCAGCCGGCGTTCTGGGCAGCGGAAGCGATATCGGAGCGCTACTTCACTCTGCTTATCGGTTTGACATTTTTTTCGGCTCCAGGGGGAAGTGGAATGCTATGAATAAATGTATATAATTAGGTTCAGAAAGTAATATTTTTAAAGATATTTTCATAAGAGATATTACACATTTTTAGATAATATCCATATCCATTATTTTTTCCCTTTTCCCCTTTTTATACCCGGTACCCATAGGGTACAAGGGTATTATAAGTTAGTACCAACCGAGAATGTATGTAACAGGCAGAAGGAGAAATCTCCGACCCTATAAAGTATATATATTCTTGATCAACGTCACAAGCCGAGTCGATTTAGCCATGTCCGTCTGTCTGTCCGTGTGAAACAACAGATCTCAGAGACTATAAGAGCTAGAGTTACCAAATTTGGTGACAACATTGGAATTTGTTGCACGCAGATCAAGTTTGTTTTACAATTTGGCCACGCCCACTTGCGCCCTCATAAATCATGAAAAACGTTATTAAGCTATACTCGTTATTTTCGGGTTAAAGTTAATAGATACAATAAATAAATAAAATAAAGTGGACGTTTCCTGAAAACTTCAATAAAATCGGATGATAAACATGGGAGATATTGGCAATAAGGTTTGAATTTTAACACACCGCCCTAAGGCACTGCTGTTGCAAGCTGTAGCCGACAGGTGGCGCATTCGAGCCTTGGCCGTGCGATATAATGGCGCCAATGTATGTACGTACAATGTAGTGTATGTACAATTTTAATTTGCCTTTTAGTGTGAAGCGCAAACGTTTAGCTACCGGGTATCTCACAGTCGAGCACAGTCGATTGTAGCTTTCTTACTTATTTTACTATGTTTTCTTAATTTTAAATGAGTTTTAATCTCTTTAACCCAATACATGTTGTGTATTTCAGCTTATTTTGATCTTTTGCACTCAAGTATAGAGTATTTAGCGAGATAAGCATTTTAATTATAAAGCTTTTCTGGGAAACAAAGCCAGACTTTATTTTTTTAATGATTTGTTTACGATTCCTGTGTATTTTAAAGCTCTATATATTCTTATCTCTTTTATTTCACTGACAAGAGCACTTTGTTCTCACAATTTGAATATCTGAAATTTTAGGTCACACCAATTGCCAAACGTTTTATATTTAGTGACCCATTGGAGTCTATTTTTAAGCACGTGCCTGGCACTCACTCCCACCTACAAAGAGGATGATGATGATGATGAGGATGACGCTAGTGGGATGCCGATGCCGGTGCCGATGCTGCTGATGATGATGATGACATCGGCGTAAGTGGCTCGAGTAGTTTGGCCCGATGCCCCGGCAGGAACACGAGTTTCTAAGCGGCAATTTGCAGCAATTATAAATACGAGAGGCAGTTGTTGGCAAAGTGCTGGTGCTTGTGCCGCCTCACAGCTCACATCTCACACCTCACAGAGCTCACAGAGCTCATGCCACAAACAGCTCTTGCCTCGCTCGTTCTGCTCGTCCATGCTCGGGTGTGTGTCTCTTTTGGTTTTATTAATAAATCGAAGGGGCTGCTGCTGTCGAGTGTGGAAAGGGTCAAACGGTGAGCTGCGCAGTTTGCTATGGCAGCGGAAAAACACCCAGGCAAACCCATCGATACCCAATACCCCAAACCCCTCGCATTTCTCCCATGAGTTCAGCTCGGTTCAGTTTCATTTTCAGCTCTCGTCGTCGTCGCCGCCGCTCTATTTTGTTTGGCCAGCAGCAGCAGCACACAGGCATGCACATTAGCAGCTGCCGCCGTCTGGGGTGCTCTCTTTTCTATCATTTTCCACCTCTTTGGGCCGCTCAGCTGTGGCTGCCACTCGGCAGTGGCAGTGGCAGCGATGCAGATGCGGCTGCGACTTGTTGTGCCGCCATCAGACCCGGCAGACGCATCATTCAGTTTGCAATTATCAACAAAACGCGCGCGCTCGGAAATCGGTATTGTGCTAATGCCTCGCCCCGAAATATCGCTGGCATGGCCATAAATAAACCAAAATCAAAACCGAAACCAAAATTAAATTCTTCATATTTATTGCCGAAGAGCTCACGTGAAGAGCGAACGCTTCCAAATGCTGCTGACACGACGGTACGAGAGTGTTAAACGAAATCATCCCACACATCACAAACAACACAACACAGCAGCATTTATAAACCGCATTTGATTGGGGTTTAAGTGGCGATTTAAATGTGATCTCGAGTGTAATCCTAGGCCTTTGCTGTCGATGTGCATAATTGCGTTGCCACCTCTCTTTCTGCTAAAGCACTTCAAGGTTGCATAAACGGCTGCCCACCCACCCCCCTGTGAGCCACTAACAAGTTTCTTGTTACCATTTCAATGTGGCACGAGGGCAGAGGAAAGGTACAAGCCATAAAAACAAGAGTTTTTCTCTTACTCCCGCTTGACCAATCCGCAATTGTAAACGATTTTCTTTTCTAATACCCTTGGAATACTTGATACTCGGTTAAAGTTGTTTTAAGTGGGCCACCGTTGCGTATACTTGATCTGTGAAGTTGCTCTAAATTAGGGTGGCTCTTGCGTATACTAGTTATGGGGTGGAGACTGTAAAATACTTGAAGCTCTTAAGTTTAATGGAAGTTACTCTGCTTTTAAGCTGGTCAACTGTGCGTATACTTGATATTTGGTGAAGTATTTAGTGAGGTTTTTGTGTTAAGTAAGGGAAATTGTTTGTTTACTTAAACTATTTACACTTTTGTTGAGTTTAAAAGCTTGAAAATAGTGCGTATAGTTGATAATTTGTTTAAGGTGACTCAATCTGGAACGATTTATCTTGTGAAAGCAAAACAATGAGCCCCGACTTATACACCTTATATATTAGGTAATTGGGTATATATATCAATATATTGAACAAAATCCCAGGAAAACTATTGTAATCATTTTAAAAAACTCCCAAGCCTTAGAGCATCACGTAGCCGACGTGGTGACCCTTTAAGCCATAAAAAATCCCCCTCATTCTCATCATGCAAACGATCCAGACAGAGAGACAGAGACACAAAGCCGTCGTCTGTCTGAGGTAAGTGCGGTGAAAAAAGGAAAACGGAAAATTCACAGAGAAGAAGGTTGGCGGGGGGGGAAACCAACCATGAGGTGGTGGGTGGCTAGTGGGTCGTGGGATTGCGTTGTCTCTGTTATCTTGGCGCTTGTTAGCCCGTTGTCTTTGACGATTTGTTTGCATGCCATTCTTTGCTCTGGTTTCGTTTTTTTACCGCCACCACTAGCTGTTTTTTTTCCTCTTTTTTAATACAAAATCAATTGGATTATAAACTAAAAAACTGCTGCACTCATGTGTAAATAAGGTTGCGAAGGTTGCGGATTCCGGATTGCGGATTGCGGATTCCGGATTGAGGTTGCCATTGCTTGTTGCTTTCAATTACAACTTTTGATTCTTTATTGATACGAGTATTCATATTCGAAACGAACATTTACAGGGGGATATGCACGATGACGGGCTTAGGCTCTAGACATTTAAAACGTTAACTTTATGGTTTTGGTTTCCCTTGTTATCAGAGAGATTTGTGTGCTGAATGCCAGCTTAGGTAAGGAAACCTCTCATAAATAAATACTTTAAAGGTTTAATCTTAAAGTGTGCGGTTTTCGGTAACTTTAGTGGGTGAATTTTCCTCTAATATCGAAACTCATCTTAATCATAGTTAAAGCACACTTGTGATTTAGGTTCTGGGTTTGCAGATATGCCCCATTAGGCTCACACATAACCGCTGGACTCTAGTTTGAGGGCACCCTCGTATGTGGGCAGGCCCGATCTGTCAATTATCTTGCTCATGTCCAGGCTGATGATGCCGTTCTCGTTAATGGTGTTCAAATCCTCCTGCTCCTCCTCCTGCTCCTTGGCCTGATTGCCCGCGGCCTGCTCTCCGCCTGTGGATGTTGCTTCTCTGTTGTCCGGTGTTGCTGCTGCTGCTGCTCCTGCTGCTGTAGTGTCCAATGTTGCTGATGTTGCTGCGTTGTCATTTTCATCGTTGACAGCGGTTAGAGGCGGCGAGCAGGAGGAAGTGCGTTCATTTGGAGGCGTGGCCTCCACATTCCCATTGGCCTCATCCTGCAGCGCATCGCCGGTTGCCGTGTGGTTGCCATTATCGCAATCGCTGGGACAGGGACAGGGATAGGGGCTGGGCGGCTCCTCTCCTCGCCGTCCGCCCATGTTCAGGCCGCTCTCCACGGACAGAGCGGTGGTCAGGGGCTCATCCTCCGGCTCGAGCTCGTAGCGGAACTTGCCGCACAGCGGACAGCCGCGTCGGTAGTGGGCGGCACTGTGCTGATGGCTCTGCTGCAGGTACCGCCGCCCAAAGGTATTCAATCTGATGTTCTGGGCGGGCTTGCGCACCTGCAGCGCCAGCGGCAGAGAGGGTGGCGGCGGCTGCTGCAGGGCCTCCATTTCCAGGCAATTTCCGTTGCGCGCCGCCACCGCCGCTGCCGCAGCATTCCACATGCTCTCCACTTCGGCCCGCTGCAAGGAGCAACAGGATTGGGCATTTAGAGCCAATTGCAATTGCTTATTGACCAGGCCGCCTCCGGCACTGCCACTGGCCACGGCATCCACACTGCCATCGGGTGTGCCACGGCTTCCGCTGGCCCCCGGCTGCTGCTGCAGGTAGTTCAAGTCCAGCGAGGAGCGGTAACCGGGCGGCGGTGAGACGCGCTGCATGAGGAGCTGTTGCTGCTGCTGCAGCTGCAGCTGCAACTGTTGCTGCTGCTGTTGCTCCAGCTGCTGCTGGTGGAGCTGCTGCTCGTGCAGCACCACGGCATCGTACGAGGGCGGTGGTTCGTGGTGCAGGGCCGGCACGGCGGACAGGCCATCGGTGGAGTCGCCCAGGAAGAGGCCAGAGGTCTCGTAGCACTGCAAAGGGAAAGGAGAAACTCTTAATTAATTAAGCCTTAAAGCAGGGGTGCTCAAATCTGCCTTATGGCAGTGCATATTACTAACACTAATAAAATAAAGCATAAGCACACTTGTAAGAAACCTTTTGCGTTATTTCAAGATGTACACTGCTCAATTACCGATTCTTCAAAGAATGCCCATAATCAATAATAAAGAAGAAAAGGGTGATTAGCGGCGAGAAATAAAAACTCAATGAAATTGTTGTTGGCAAGCTCGGTTTTATCAGTATTGGACGGCGACACAAAGAGGAATGTGCAAAATTGTTTGTTCCGTGGAATCGGAAACTTCACCTGTGGGATGGGCTCACACAAAGCCTATGCAGTGGGATTTTACAAAAACATGATGCGTGGGTAGGCTTGAGCATCATCAGCCTTAAATAAGTCTTCACTTATTCCAAAAACCGTATACCCTCAAGGTCGTGTCTAACTGCCGATCTCCGCTTGGACGAACCGTAATTTAGTTGCTTAATGGAGGACGCGGCGGACAAGTGAAATTTACGCGATCAAATAAAAAAGTTTAAATTGCACACATCATAAATTTATTTGCCTCTCTGCCCTGCGCAATCTGTACACCCAGCACTGACCACCAGTGACCACCAGTGACCCCCATTCCCTCCCTGCCTACAGGGCTACCGCCTCATTCTGTCCGCAGTTGACATTTGGCGCCTGGACAGGCTAACGTTGATTTACGCGGAGGAGCCTTTTGCCGGCGCTTTTCCTTTTTCCTCCTCTGTTTCCCAGCGGGCCCACAAACAACAATGAACTGAGTGATGGCAACCGGGGGTGTTGGGTGCTTTTTTCTGGTTTTAGTGGGCCGCAGGCGGCTCTGGTAACTTAATAAAGTCCTAGCCCATGGCCACTTGCAATGGCGATAGAAATTTGTCCCCCCCCTTGTTGTTGGTCAACTCCTGTCCCACCTGTTAAATGCGCCGCATAAATATCCATTACTGGCCTCGTTTTCGCCCCTCCTTGGGCGCTGTCTGTGACTTACTTTCAAACTGTCTTCATGAAATGTTGGCTTAAACTTGAAAAAGGACAATTAGGGTTGGTCTGCGGTTCGCTTTCCACATGCAATTGGCGTTAGGACATGGAAACGGATAATAAACTGGGCTACTCTCATTGCTGTTGTCACTCTTTTTAGTCCTAATTGTGATTTTAGCCTTTAATTGGGATTTGAGTTTGAGTTTGAAGGGAGTTTCAATCAGGGAAAGTAATGTTGGTGGCTTGTTTCCCATTTATTTGCCCTATATTGAGCTCCTATTTATAAAAAGAAATTTAAAAGAAATAAATGGAGCGAGAAAAAAACTAAATACAGCTGGTTTTCATAGTTTTCTTTCCTTTTTTCCACTCTTTTTTATGTCTAGCCCTTTACTTGGCCTGATTTTTGAGTGGAAAAGTAAACAAGAACGTCATTTAAGTCGAGTGGAAAAAGGAAACTCCGTCTTTACAAGCTTTTCTTGTTTAATTAATAAATTATAATGATGTAGGAAATATAGAAATAAATAAAGAGTTTCAAGGAGTGAGTTTTTAGTTGAAATGTAAACAAGAACGCCTTTTAATTCCCTCTTTACTACCTTTTCTTCTTTAATTCATTAATAATAATGATGTAGGTTAAATATAATTAAATAGGGAGTGTAAGGAGTGTCAGGATTCCAGAAAGTAGGTTGATTTTACTTTACATTAATAGCTTCATAAATAAAGAAATAAATAATTGAAGTGCCTCTACTAGTTTTCTTTAATTAAATACCAACTCCTGACTGCAATGGGTCTGTGCTCCCTCTCCCCGGGAGGAGAGTGTCTCATTGTAATCCTAACTATACGTGGAGCCCTTGACAACATCCGTTTGTTATTCTGGCAGATGGACAACAAAGAGCCGGCGCTGGAGGGATACCGATACACACAGCAACACACAGGCACAACTCACCTGTTCGACGCTGTATATTTCCATGTTGGGATCGCCTTCGAGCCACTGGTGCTGCTGCTGCCTGTAGGCGGCCTCCGTTCGCTTTTTGATGTTTCGATGGCAACAATAGCAGACCACACACAATATGGTCGTCACCAGGGAGAGCATGGCCCTGCAACGAATATCATTCAATGTTAAAGGGAATGCGAATGGGCATGGCCAGGGGGAATGCTAATAGAAATGGGCATATGAATGCAGTGTGTGTTATTCCACGGATATCAGTCCTATATGTGTTCACTCGGTGGAATGAAATTGATGGCCAGGCCTCGATAAATTGCCATCATGATAATAATATTGTATTAATGCCGCTTTTGGCATTTATTAATTTTGTCAAACAAATTGCAAATGTCCCTCTCTGTTTGTGTTTGTGTTTATTTATTCTTGCCTGCATATTGATGGCCTAAATTTCTGGCCTTTGATTCATACATCACCAGAGCGGAAATTACTTTTCTTGCTGCATTATGATGCTTTAATTAGTTAGTGCTTTTATCCCAGTTTTAAATCAATTATTCCCATTAGAACAAAGGGGCTGAAACTAGGGAGTATTCCCCAAACTAACCCATTTTGCACAGTCTAGTGGGTTTTGAAGAGCCTTTGGCTGCTGCTGCTGGCCAACGATAAGCACACACTTTGTGTCCCAATTTCACCTTGGCAACTTCAATTGTTTCCCCGAGCTAATTTCTATATTGTTGCCATAATTTGATAGTTTCATTACATCTTCAATGTTGCCTGCTAACCACACATTGTTTACATTTATCGGATTAGGAGCTTAATCCTTATTGATATTTACCTGCAAGTTGCTAATTTTGTTTATTAAATTACATTTCTAGAGAAAACAATTTGCTTGGCTCAGCACTGTGGTTATTAACTGGCTTAAATCAATTTAAATTACAGTTTACAGAGACAATTATATATTTTGAGGTTTTGGCAGGCAAATTAGTATTTTAGTTGAGGTATTTGGGGATTATTTGGTAAGGAAATTAATATTCTAAGAACAGAAAATTATTACATAAACAAAGAAACGTAAATTCTATGATTTACTTAATTATAAAATAACTCTTAATTCAGATTGGTCGCTCATAATTCATTTATAAAAATTTAGAGTGTTGCTAACACATTTTTCTGAATCTTAGATATTTTTTTTAGTGCCTCTAGTACCTATCTTATATTTCCTTAAACGCTTTTCAAGGCGTAGTCCCAGACTTCTTCCGGAATTTATCAATAAATCAGAAAAATGCCCCCCACTATTAGGCTTGATTGCCAGTTATCAAAATTTCCTTTTAACGCCGACGTTTGTCGGATCCATGTTGGGTTTATTGAAACCCACTGGTTTATTTAGTCCGCCGGAAAATGGTGTTCGTGTCGATTTCGTGGCTCGAGGCATTTCCATGACGTCACTTAATCCACTTTAGAATGCAACATTGTGTTCCACTTGTCTGTCCAGTATTCAACGCTCTTCCACTCGCTCCTGTCTCATCCTGGTTTTTCTTTTTTGGTTCACGCAATTTCTCGCATGTCAACAGTTCATTAAGGACCTCTTTTGGGCCCGTTTCCATTCCATCGAAGCGGCAGAGAGAGAGACAACAACGGCATGTGGTGTGTGTGTGTGTTTTCCCCCCATTTTTATTTGTGGCTATTTTCAATGAATTGCCCAAAAGACAAATCGATAAAAATGTAGTTAAAATAAAGTTTTTTCGGCGCGTGATGTTTACAGACATCAAAAAGAGAAAACTATAAAAAACTGTATGTTGACAATCCGTTGTTTGTGGTTGCTGGATACTTTAACCAAAGAAAAAGGGGAAAAAAAGCTCGTGTTGCACACGAAAATAAATTTTATTAGGCAGAGGAAAAAGGATGCTTCAGCAGAAAAATGGCTTGGCGCAATTATAATTATTATTTTCGCCGGAAAAAGCGGAACAGCGGAGGCAGCTTGACATCGCCTCGCTCCTCGTCGGCGCTTAAAATGTTGATGTTTATTAATTTGCAGCTCTCCAGCTCATAAATCAAGCGCGCACAAGAGGGCATTATGATCTATGAGCTGTGCTCGTAATATCCTTCTAAAATGTGTGTGTGTGTGTCTACAAATGGGGCAATTACTGCAATTTACGAACTGCTGTAAAGCATTTTTAATGATTGGTTGGTTTGTGAATGCTTAACAGCTAGTTAAAAGCATATGTTAGCTAACCTTGGGTTAATGGTTTACGAATAGAAGGGAGATATTTAGATAGTTGCCTTACAATTTAGCACTGTTTTTGGAATGTTGAGTTATTTACATTTAGTAATAAAAATCATACATTTCCGATAATTAAGCTAGCTTTTAGCTAACCTGAGGTTAGTGTTTGACAAAAAGTTAAGGACTCCTAAGATAGTTGCTACGTAAAATGGCTTTGTTTCAGTTATGCTAAATAAATTATCTAAATATAATAATAAATATACTTTTCTGGTAATTAAAACCAGCTTTTAGCTAACCTCAGGTTAGGGTTTGACCAATAGTTAAGGGATGTATAGATAGTAGTGTTAAAGTATAGCCATGTTTCAGTTATGTTTATTTAATTACTTAAAGATAATAATAAATATATATATATTAGCTTGTTAAATACAGACTTTAGTTAACTTCAGGTTAGTGATTTAACCATAGAAGGCATTTCTTTCGGTGCAACTTCAAACGGTTTACGTATTTACTAAATCATCTATAATAAATATACCTGCCAGTTAGCTAAAACCAGCTTTTAAGCAATTTCACATTAGTGGCTAACCTACAGATAAGAGATCTCTTGCTAATAGCCTCAAATTATAGCCCTCTTTCAGTAATCTAACTGAATTAACCCCAAGTACAAGTGCACCGACATAAAAGCTAGCTACCACTATCGATCTAAGCCATAATTTCTTGAAGAACTTCCTTAAAAATGTAAATATTTGATTGATTCCCGTCAAGTCCGAGTGCATCCAACTTTCCTGCCAACTCTAATTAATTAATGGCCAGAAGGGGACTTGTGGGAATGCTTAGCTTGGCCAAAAGTTGCAGCCACGACGAGTGTGTGTGTGTTTGCTGTTGTGCCACTCTTTTGCATTTCCCACGAGCTTCACCTAGCCATCAGTTGTCACTGGCTGGGAGCTGTCAGAGACTTACCCGCCAAGCAGCAGATTCACATTTCCGTTGACAACATTTGCATAAGTCTGGGGTCCGCCAGGTCCTCCGCCGCCGCCGCCGCCGCTGCCGGTTGAGCTGACAGATCCTGGGCCGCCGCGCTGCTGATGATATTGCCCCAGACCGCTGGTATAGTAGGTGGTGAATGTGGTAATCGAGGATGAGGATGAAACATGCTCCTGGGATTGAGACTGCAGCTCCTCCTCCTCCTCGCTGTCGGATAAGGTTGAAACTCCCGGCGTTGTTGTCGCGGTCGGGATTGTCTGATTATGACCGAAGGATGTTCCCGGTACCGCTCCCGCCTTGGTTGCATAACGCTTGAGAGACATTTCACTGCGACTTCAAGTCCAAATCCAAATCGAAACGGGGCGATTGCATAACGATTAGCACGGCGGCGCACTCATTACAATGCCATTAGCACGCACACCTTCGAGCAGGGCGCATCTAGAATGGCTTTCGGCCAGGACTCGCTGGTGACTAACCCTCTAGCCTCTAGTGGGGCTCTAGACCGCAGCAAGGACGAACAGCAACTGCTAGCCCTCGCGACCGACCGACGACCCGAAGGCAACACACTAGCACTAGCAGGGCCAAGCCAATACCACACACTACACGGGAATTAATTTTTTGGATATTTTAGAGGAACTACAATACGTTAGAGAAGGAGTTTCTTGATTCCTTAGTTCATTTATTTAATATTTTAATACATATTTACACCAGAGATATTTTATTTAGTTTGTTAACTTAGTTTTGTTAGTTTTTATTACTGTTTAGCACTTTTTATCCTTTTACAAATTCATTTTTATTAATTTTCACCTTAAAAGCAGCCTGATCTTCAAGCTTTATTTACTTCTATTATTTTTTTATTCACCCCTTTATTCAAATGAATTTAAACCTTGACTGATCTGTTGCTTTTTTTCCACCGTGTACGATCGATGGCCAAGGCAAAAAAGAAGTCTATTTCGGTAACTTGTAGTCCTTAGTAGTTTTTGGCCGCGAATCGCGAGCGAGTTGTGCGTCTGGGCAAATGCGTTGCGCTGCTGCAACTGAGCTCCGGCTTGACTTGCTGACTAGTTCGCCCGCTCGCTGGCTGGCTGGCCTGGCCTGGCTGAGGACTTTGGCTTGGCTTATCCTTTTGTTGTGGGCCCCGACGAAGTTGCCTTGGCAACCGAATGGCAACACACTTCGGCTGGGGCTCTTTTCACTTCGTGTGTTGCTGCTGCTGCTGCTGCTTTTCCTGCTGCTGCTGAGGTTGCTGCTTGCCTGTTACAAGTTGCGTTGCCCATTTTTCAGCGACTGCCTTCCCTCTCTTTTTAGTTTTTGGGGCAGGCAGGTTGTCAGGATAAAGGAAGAGTCGACGACAAAGGCCAAGCACGGCTATTTGTATTGAGCTTCCCTTTGTATCCCTTTCACTCGCCGTTCACTCACTCAAGTTTTCTGTTCCTGCACGTTTCACGTCAAATTGAGCGCCAAAATGCTTTTGTATGCTCGCATGGCTTGTCATTATTGCTGCTGTTGCTGCTGCTGCTACTGCCACAGTTGCTGCTGCTGCTGCTGCCTGTATTTGTTGTTGTTGTGGCAACCGTGCATGCCATTTGAACAACACTTGTCGCCAACTGACATTTTTCACGGCATGCGGCCATAAATAATAATGCGACTCAGAAGCAACAGTAAGCGTCGCGCATATTGAGCATGCAGGCGGCGCACAGGGCGTATGCGTGATGTGGGGTTAAGGAAAAGGGAAATTAAGCTAGAAAAAGGATGGTAAATCTTACAATTTAAATTGAATATTAAAGAAAGTTTTTTTTTTTTAATTTTTTCCATTTTATTATATTTATTTATTCATATATTAAACCTATTTTTGGTCAGTTTTAAAGCCTACACTGCGTATACTTAATTTATTTGTAAAATAAGCCAAAGACTTTCGGAATTTAAGCCCAATATTATTTTATTTTTAATTTTTTTATATTTATTATATTTATTTATTATTAGCCCTATATTTTTATATATTAGCCCTATTTTTAGTCAGCTTTAAAACGCACCCTGCGTATACTTGATTTTTTGGTAAAATAAGCCCAATATTACCTGTTTAAAAGCTGAAAATTGCTATAAAAAATGTAATAATGGCCTCATTAAATTTAAATAATAATAAAACCTATTTCAAGAGCAAAGCCCTCTTTCCCTTAGCTTAATTTTCCACAATTCCCCATTTGTTTTCCTTCAACATATGTCAGTACCCACTCCCCCGTTTTCAAAAACTGCAACAATATGGAAACAATTTCAAAAATGCTTTGCCTAAATGCCTGAATGAAATCTTTAAACCATTTTCATATCGGCCACGTTTTATGGCACCTACGGCCGGAACGGGCCAGGCCCCTCCCGTATGCAATCATCATTATAATTGCCAGCCGTTAGCAACTAATTGAAATGCACGTATTATTTCGGGCAAATTTGCTTTTAATTTATGACGCGTTCGCGTACAAACATTTAAATGGCCATTTTTGAGGGGAGTGTGGCGCCTGCCCAATATTTGGGGGCCGCACTGTTCCCTCAGCAGCTTCTTCCCAGCCTATGACTGTGACTATGATTGTGGCCCATAGGTAGTGCCGAAAGCCAGCTGCACACAATCGCAGGCTGGCACTGGCACAGGCACGGGCACAGTCGCCCCGAGTTGGTTCAAGAACATATGTAAATAGTTGCACGCCATTTTTGTCGCCCCTCTCTTTTGCTTTCTCGGTTTGCTATGCACAGAGAGAAAAGTTATAAGCTTGGGATTAAGGAAATTGGTATTTTAGGGAGTCACTTGAGTTTTGTTTAGCGAAATTAGGCATTTGAAATGGTAATTTGCATTAATTTTAATATTTTTTTTATTTATTTTATTCCAATTAAGTAAATGACAGTTGATTAGCATCACCAGGCGAGTCGATTTAGCCTTGTCCGTCTGTCCGTTTGTCCGTAAAAGATCGTAGATCTCAAAGATCATAAGAATGGTAAGCAACTTTGTAGGTAATAGGCAAAAGGAGACATTTTTAAACCCATAAACCTTATATAGTATCAACCAGCATCGCCAGATTTATCCTTGTCCGCCTGTTCATCTGTCCGTTTGTCCGTCAAGACACCTAGATCTCTAAGACCATAATAATGTTAAGCGAAAATTTTGATAACAGGCAGAGAGAATCCTCTTTAAAACCATTAAGCCTATATATCATTAATCAGTATAATAATTCGGGTTTATTTACTCTTGTTTGTCTGTCCGTTTGTCCGTCTGTCCGGCTGACCTCTTAAATGTATATTATATTATAGAGACTACACGAGCTAGAGCTACCTAATTTGGTAACAACATTCTTCTAGGCTTAAGTTTGTTTTAAAAATAAGCCACGTCCACTAGCGCCCACAAATTATAGAAAATATTTTCCTGTGAAATCTGTGAATTAAATAATAATCAGGTTCCTGGAAGATAAAGATTTGTACTTATACAAATCCCAATATTTTCATAAAAATCTTTAGGACTTCCAACAATTTATTAGAAAATTCCCTTACATAAATATGCAAATTACCTATAGGAACTATTTTTTTCTGTGCACCACTACCACACCCTCTCTTACTCTCTCTCATTCGTCCTGTGTGTGTTTTTCTGGTTGTGCCAACTATTTGTTGGCGGCGACGGCGGCGGCGGCGGCAGTGTTGGATCGTCTTGAAATCCGCGCTACGTCGACGGCTCAGCAGTTGGGCGGCAGTTGGGCTCTCCGCACGGCCGTAGTTGTTGCCTGCACCTCGAGTGTCGCGCGCGCTGAAGAGCACGTTGTTCTTGCCGCTCGACGGCCGTGAATGGCGCACAAAAGCTGCTGCTGCTACAATTTTAGCCTTCCATCTCTCTGGCATAATTTTAGATTTGTGTGAAAAGAAAATTTGTCAATTCAGGAGGAGGAAGACACCCGGACGGGAGCAGGAGCAGCTGCAGGAGGCGAAGGAGGAGCATCAGCATCGGGCGGCAGCCACGTTTTGTGTGTCACGCCGCCGCCCCTCAACAGTTGGCAGCTGGCAAACGTGACTCATTAGAGCGTCTCTCTCTCTGGAGGAGGAGAAGGAGGAGCAGGAGCACTGGGTCAGCTTTAGGGTGACTCGGTGCACAAGGGAGATGCGGGGGCCCAACGATGATGATGGATAGTTTCGGCCGCTTCTGGTCACTTTCGGGGGCCGCTCTGCGCACGCGTTGCGGGTAAGCAACCGAGGCAACCGCCAAAGCCACCTCTGTGGCGGCCTAGAGCCCAAGTGACAGTTTGCTTTATTTGGGAGAACTAATGATTGTAGTTGTAACTGGGGAATATCTGGGAAAGGGATGGAATCTATACCGGAAAAGGGTTTACTAGAAGGAGCATATTTAGCTCTTTTTTTGGTTTATAATTTAATTAAATAATATATTAAAAACAGGAATACGACGAATTTGCCTTATAGAATTTATTTACGCTTTTTTAGATTATATTTTATAATATTTTAGATTAATCCTCACAATTTAATGCCTTAAATTAAGGGGTTTACGAGAAGGAGCATATATAGCTCTATTTTTGGTTAATAATTTAATTAAATAATCGATTAATAACAGGAATACTACGAATTTAGCTTCTAGAATTTATTGAAACTTTTTTAGACTATATTTTAAAATATTTTAGATTAATCCTAACCATTTAATGCCTTAAATTAATTCCTGATATAGTTCAAATTTCCATTTTCGATATGGTCTTGTGTTTTTTATGAGACATATATCTGAAGATAGTCTGTAAAATTATTTTAGAATAAATACAAAATCATCTTAGATACTCACAAATTTTTAATATCAAAGTCCCTGTTAAATTTTATCCTTAGTTTCCTCTTTCTTCTTCTTTTGTTAAGTGTTTTATAGGTCTTAAACCAGATACAGTATTTATAGAATATATATAAAAATAAATAAAGAAAGTCTGTAGATTATTTTAGAATAAATATAAAACTATCTTAAAATTTTAATAACCTTAATATCAAAGTGCCAGTTAAATTTCTTTAGTTTCTGGTTACTTCTTTCTTTTTTAAGTGATTTGTAGGCCTTAAACCACAGAATGTCTTTATAGAATATATATTAAAATATCTATACTTAACCTCTCCATTATATATGCTCTAATTTAATATCTGTTTTCGTTTCCAACCCACTTAGAAAACCTTAAACCAGGGAAAGTCCCCACTAAAAGCGCTGCAATGTATGCTACAATTTTTACAAATATATTTTTGACAGTCGCCCTGAGCCGCTGCGTGCGTGTGTGGGAACTAATGAGGCTGTCACAGTCACAGCGCAATCCTTTCTTCCCCTCAGCCCTTTTCAAGCATTGGCAGCATTAATTATGCATGCCTGTTGATTTATTATGCACGACCATCAAGGTAATGATGGGGCCAGGCCACAAGTAAGAGCACACGCGTCCAATGCAATGGCAGGTCACCCACCCAGCAGCGTTAGTTAACCTCCTCCTGCGGTTGCCAGAGGCAACAGCGAAGACTGAAAAGGAGAAATCCCCTCTTGTTGCATGACCTGCGAAAGTATTTCATATTTTCACATGAAGCGTAATGAAAATTTTAAGGTCTCGCTGGTGGTCCCAGCTTCGATCGCACACGCAAAGGTTGCACTGCTGCCTTACAGGTGTGTTCATTATACACACACACTCGTACTCATACTCCTTCGTTGGGAGTCACGACACCATCACCACCTGGCACCTGGTACCATTCTCCATTGGTGGCAAGGTCTCGCCCTCGTCCTCATTCTATGCTAAAGTTTAAAAGTGCCCGCCCTAAAAATATATACCTCCTCGACTCATTTGTTAAGTAATTTGATTTGAAATCGATAAGGAAGCAGCATAAAGCTTTAGATTATGGGTTATATGGTAAATCTGATATGGGGTTGGGGCTGAAAGGTGTTTAGGGGTTAAACTGTGGCTAGGGGAGACACTTTGTAGGGTTTAAAGTGCTACGAGTCATCCCTCAATCAAATTTCAATATTTAAGTTGTTTAAAATTATGGCCTATAGATACTACCATGTGGACTCCTTCAGCAAAATTGGGTGAGCGTCGTCTTTGTCTTCGATTTTTCATTATGTTGCCAGCCGCGGCGCCACCAGGACAGCCCAATTCCCTAGCGTGCCTCGAAGGTGGTGTGGCATGTGTGCGTGTTCTTGGAAGGAGAACAAACAATTGCCACTAAATGGCATGTGGCGGTGGCCCCAACTCCTCCCTCCTCAGGTTTGCTTTCCTTTGATTTTATCGCTCGTCAAGCCCAAGTCGCGAGCATTGATTAAAGTTCGATGTCTGTCCTTGGTTCCTCCAAGGAAGGGTCTGTGACACGACCTGCTGCTATTGTGGCTTATTGCTTAACTGTCTTAGTTCTTTGAACCAAGAGATGATGATGTCAACTGGTGGTAGGAAGGAGAAGCTAGGACTAGGGGTTAATCTAGTTCCCAGCAATTTATAATTAAACCTTCACTATAATTAATAAGGATAATAGCCTAAAAATAGTTCTTAGAAGTTGCCTTCATTCAAATACTTAATTACTGGCCTGGAATTTTGTTTTATAAAATGTTTGTTAACTAGCTCCAAGCTGGCTCAGCTCATATTAAGGGATTTCTCGACTCCAGGACTCATTCCCAACTCTCCTTTCCAGCCTACGTTATCTCTATAAGATGTCCCTGGCCGTCTCGCTGCGCCGAGCTCTCTTGGCTTTGCTCTCCGGCGCCATTTTCATCCTGACGGTGCTGTACTGGAACCAGGGAGCCACCAAGGCCCAGGCCTACAATGAGGCGCTAGAGCGCCCGCACAGCCACCGGGATGCCAGTGTCTTTCCCATGTAAGTCCCAATTAAGCTCCAGAAACCCTAATCCAATCCTTCTTCATCAGACCCGTTGAGAAGTCCTGGACATACAAGTGCGAGAGTGACCGATGCCTGCGGGTGAGCCATCATGGAAAGTCCGGGAAGCGGGTCTCGTTCATCAGCTGCTCGATGACGTGCGGTGACATCAACATCTGGCCGCATCCCACCCATAAATTCCTGCTCAGCTCGCACACGCACAGCTTCTCCGTGGAGGATGTGCAGCTGCAGGTGGACACCTCGCATCGGGAGGTGCGCAAGCAGCTGCAGCTGGCCTTTGATTGGTTCGTGAAGGACCTAAGGCAGATCCAGCGACTGGATTACAGCGGCACTAGCTCGGAGCCCGCGGTCAGTGAGGCCTCCTCCAAGCTAAGGCGTCATGCGGATAATGAGAGCCCAGCGGCCACCTTGTTTGGAGCCACATTTGGGGTCAAGCAAGCCGGGGATCTGGCCAGTGTGCAGGTCAAGATCAGTGTGCACAAGTCCGGGGATGTTAATTTTAGCTTGGATAATGATGAGAGCTATCAGCTGACCTCCAACAGTGAGTAGTGACTGCTTCTGGGGGTTCTAGGACGTATTTAACCTTTGTAAATCCTCAATTAGCCGATGGCCACCGCCTCTTGGTGGAGATCGTGGCCAACTCCTACTTTGGAGCCCGCCATGGCCTGTCCACGCTGCAGCAGCTGATCTGGTTCGACGACGAGGACCGCCTGCTGCACACGTACGCCAACAGCAAGGTGAAGGATGCGCCCAAGTTCCGGTATCGCGGCCTCATGCTGGACACCTCCCGCCACTTCTTCTCCGTGGAGGCCATCAAGCGCACGATTGTGGCCATGGGCCTGTCCAAGCTGAATCGCTTCCACTGGCACCTCACAGATGCCCAGAGTTTTCCCTACATCTCACGCTACTACCCGGAGCTGGCCGAGCACGGTGCTTATTCGGAGAGCGAGACCTACACCGAGCAGGATGTGCGCGAGGTGGCCGAGTTTGCCAAGATCTATGGGGTTCAGGTCATCCCAGAGATCGATGCTCCCGCACACGCGGGCAATGGCTGGGACTGGGGACCGAAGCGAGGGTTGGGCGAGTTGGCCATGTGCATCAACCAGCAGCCGTGGAGCTTCTACTGTGGTGAGCCGCCTTGCGGGCAGCTGAATCCAAAGAACAACCACACCTACCTCATACTGCAGCGCCTCTACGAGGAGCTGCTGCAGCACACGGGGCCCACGGACCTCTTCCATCTCGGGGGCGACGAGGTGAATCTCGACTGCTGGGCGCAGTACTTCAATGACACGGATCTAAGGGGTCTGTGGTGTGATTTCATGCTGCAGGCGATGGCCAGGTGGGTGAAGGGTCTTCCTTATATCTCCTTTATATTAATTTCCTCCTTTTTGTAGACTGAAGCTGGCCAACAATGGCGTGGCCCCGAAATACGTGGCCGTTTGGTCCAGCGCCCTGACCAACACCAAGTGTCTTCCTCACAGTCAATTCGCCGTGCAGGTGTGGGGTGGCAGCACCTGGCAGGAGAACTACGATCTGCTGGACAATGGCTACAATGTGATCTTCTCGCATGTGGATGCCTGGTACTTGGACTGCGGCTTCGGCAGCTGGCGGGCAACCGGCGATGCGGCTTGTGCCCCGTACCGCACCTGGCAGAATGTCTACAAGCATAGGCCTTGGGAAAGGATGCGCTTGGACAAGAAGCACAAGAAGCAGGTGGGTCTTTTCTCTATATATAATATATATCTTATATTTGTAAACTCCCAGGCTTTAGTTCAAAATAATAACGGCGAATGGCTTTTATTTTTATAACTTTTTCTTTTTCTCCATCCGAAACGTGTCGATCGTTCTTATTCGCCAAACCAAAAGGGACCGTATATTCTTTTCTTAAAAATATAGCTTAATCTATTATCGATAACATTATACCAACTGGTCACTTATGTGACCGTGTAACAAAATTAGGTGTTTACACTTATATTAAATAATGTATCTTGCTTAGGTCCTGGGCGGCGAGGCCTGCATGTGGACGGAGCAGGTGGACGAGAACCAGCTGGACAATCGGCTGTGGCCGCGCACTGCTGCTTTGGCCGAGCGCCTGTGGTCGGATCCCAGCGATGATCATGACATTGACATAGTGCCGCCGGACGTGTTCCGCCGCATCTCCTTGTTCCGCAATCGCCTCGTCGAGCTGGGCATCCGGGCCGAGGCCTTGTTTCCAAAATACTGCGCTCAGAATCCCGGCGAATGCATTTGATATTACCTCTAAGAAGTAAACCCAAATCCCAATCCCAACCCCTCCCGACATGTGCGTTAGTTAGTTGTTAGTCTAATTGTTATTTTATACGGATAGATACCTAGGCTTCGAAGCAGGCAAGATGAGGACTGTTTGAAATGGTTTCTGGCATGAACCGTGACTCGAATTTCGTTTACATAGAACAAAACATACAGAACATATACTCACACTCACCCCTCACTTACTAGAGCTGGCCAAAAATTGATGTTTTGCACTATCGATTTTTTCGATGTTTTACTAGTAAAAAATCGATACTATCGATGTTTCCTAAGCCTTACAATTTCTGCTTATAAAATTTATATTATCTGCAGTTGATGACATTTGTCACTTAAATCGATTCCGGCTTTAAGGGATTAATTTCCATTCATGATCTAACTAAATATTTCCCTTACAGCTTTCGAGAAAGCATTATAGTGATCATTTCAAAGACTTAAAATGCGAAAACTAATCGATGGTTTTTAAAAAAGTTCAAGAAATCGATACTATCGATAGTGCTTCGATGTTTTGCCAGCCCTTCACTCACCCCTAACTAGTACAATTCATCGCGAATTATAGCGCACATTGCAGACATGATCGAGGTTGAGGTGACGACGTTGAACACTAGCGTTCATAGACTTAGTTGTAGATTTCATACGCATCCAATTCACAGACATAGGCTTAATATATATATTAATACGTAGTAACTGGTAAGATCAACCACAATTAAGAAAATACGAACCCTTTTGATATAATTTGAAAAAAAGCTTTATTCGCAGAACATTTATTATTAAGGAATTTGATCTGTTTCGACCTCTTTTACCTGTGTTTTTGTCTAGTTTCCTGTATTTCTTTTATTTCGCGTTGCCTTAAGTTTAATAGTATACATTAAATTACATTTTCAGTGATATAAACAATGTGACCTTAAGAATCAGAAAGTAAAACGAGAAAACTGCTAAAAATGAGTAAAACTTAGACTTTAGAGATTAACAATTAATCGTTACGACAAATTTTTGCACGCATACACACACACACAACTCGATGACTAGTAAATTAGATTAGCTAATCTAGAATGTACACTGAAACAAAAAACATAAAAAGGGGGTTTAAAACGGTTGGGGTGTATTCACAGTTTGTTTTCCTTTCGATTTGGAACGTAGTTTGGAATAAAAGCCCTATGTTAGCCACTTGTTTTCGTACTTAAGAGAATCAAGAAAAGAAAAGAAAAGCGAAGAAACCGAAAATCATGAATCTTCATTAGTTAAACAACAATTTCTGCTGTAACTGCAAGTCACTCTCGAAAATAAACTACAAGTCCAGTCTAAGGAGGCGGCTGATCGTGTGGGAACTTATTTTGGGGTGTATTTCTTGGGGTTTTTATTTACAGTGATCGAAACCTACCAGTGACCAATATTCCGAAACAGGCTGAGCTTTTATGGTATTTTTCACAATGTAAAAAACGCTCTCTCTGTCCATAAACGACCAATTTTGTTCAGAATTGTATTCAATTTTATCAGTAGCATGGTGATGAACTAAATAAAGTTAAATTTTTAACAAAATAATGCGTTTATGGAAAGCGAGAGCGTTTTTAACATTGTAAAAAATACCATAAACGGTCACACTGTTCCGAAATACCATACATTTGCATTGCAGTATGCAAGCCATTTTTCTGCAAGCAAGAAATTACCGCGCCTCGCTTGCACAAAATGGAGATCGTATAAATCTTATGGCGTACTCATCTTGTTCTTATATTGGTATTTGGTTTTACAGTGGAATTTGTGGCACATGTACTTTGTTGTTGAATTTTGTGACTGCATTAACAGTATATTTGACTATATTTACAGTGGATCTTACAATAGCTCTTATTTATGGTATATTCATGGTAAATTCTAAGCGAAATAAATATTTCTCGATACAGGAATAGCAGAACATATATAAGTCCTAAGGAACTGTAATAAACTCATTGATTGATGATTGATGATTTTTAGTTGATTTACGATTTATAAGATTTATAAGCCTATTTCAGTTAAAGATAGAACCAGACAGGAGCTACCCGTACTTGGAGATGCTGTGACGGAACTTAGTGTTTCTTGAAGTGAAAACCTTATAGGATATCTGGAGATGGAGACGCCCAATCTGCTCCCTTTGCATGTCGTCTTTTGAGGTTTATCTTTCATTGGAAACACATCGTTGGACCATTTTCCCAGACTTTCCCTACCTAAGCCAAGTCTGGTCCTTTCTACATAGCACTTACAACTCCTAGGACTTGGTTTTCCGACACTCTTACGACACTCAGCACTCAGCTGCTACTTCTTGGAATAGGAACAAATATTATGTATAAAGTTATACTATAAACCCAAGTAAAACTAAACAAAATCGGTGATGTCGATGCTGTGGTAGCGCTGCAAGGATCCCAGCCGCGTGTGAGGCGTTGGTCGCAGGCAGATCACACACTCCTCCGTGCTGAAAATCAATGAAAATTAGTCACAAGAAACCAGAGCCGACTGCAGATGGTTTATAAAAAATATAATACTTTAATCTGAGCTCTTAAGGTGTAAAACTATAGCATGCAAAAATACTTATGGACAAAGAGGGATATACAGTATGCTCTAAATGTAATATATGTGAGGAGGGGGAAATCTCTGGGTCGTATACATTTATTTGTGTGTGCGGTGTGTTGGAGGTGGTGTTCATTCATAGTGTCCGGTGGGCACAGGACTTGTTGATGTCAGTCTACAAGAAAGAAGGATAAACAGAACGGAAGAGAAACCCAGGTGAGAAACTTAAGGATATAAGATAAGTTATAGGAGAAATAATAATACTCTACAGCGGGGGTTAGTAAGCGAAACGAGTGCAATTTAGCTTCGGGATTAGTGTTAGGAAGGCGGAACTAGGAATTAAGCATATACAGGAGCATTGCGTATACGCACCGTAGACTTTCGGTTCGCGATCTCAGCGAGTAGTCTTTGGAGGCGCGATGCCTGAAATGGAAATTAACTGTGGTTAAGTGACAACAACGACGACGACGACGACAACTACTACATTAGCAGCCAAAGCCACACCCACTAAATAGTGCAAAAACATAGTGTAAAGCCAATATATATGTCAAGGGTAAAGCCACAACAACACCGATGCGTTAATATGCCAAATGAGTGCAGTCGCGAGCCTTGAGTGAGATTGGTTTGCTTGGCCCACCTGCGGTTCTTGATGGAGCTGTTCCTATGGATATTCCTGCTCTCCCGCCACCGGGTGAAGCGATGCCTCAGCGTCTGGCGAACCTCGGAGTTGAGGAAGCAGTAGAACAGGGCCACAAAGAAGCCCTGAGGAGGTAGGATTATATATTATAATCGGGCGATTATAAAGGGTTTAATGATTATCCAACCTGCGTGCTGATGAGAAAGGCTCGAATGGCCTCGAAGAGATTCCGGCTGATGCCCTGCTCGGGTCCTGTGAGCACCAGGAGGTAGGTGATCCCGAAAAGAGGAATCAGCACCAGCAGGGCCTTGGAGGCCTTGTAATACTGCCGCGTTTCCAGTGTGTGGGCAGAGCGCAGTTTGGTGATCAATACCTAGGAGATAAAATATATATTTTGTTAGCATTTAGCATTTTATGTTAAGATTCCGCCGAGATTAAGGAAATTAGGATTAAGAAAGGAGGAAGACTACGGTCACACTAGAACTGGGATAAATCGATTCGCCGTGCACCGATTTTTTTCGATCTTTTAGAAAAAACACCGATAAAATCGAAAAAAAAACTATTATTTATTTTTTTTAATTTATAGAAATCAATTCACGGAGATCATATACTGATACATATAAAGAAAGAATTCGTTTTTATACCATAAAAGCGAACATAAATTACGTTTCCAGAACATAAAAAAAAGATATGATTTCATTTTCAAAAGCCATTGATGATCCAAAAGATGAATTCACGATACATCGATTCTGCCAAAATAGAATCGATAGTATCAATACTGCAATCGATTTTTTTCAGCTCTATTGAAAAGTTTAACCAAGAAAAAAATCGACGAAATAAAGAATAATCTATATAAAAACTACAATAACAATTTAAGAGGTGTTTAGTAAAATATAAAATTGATATAAGACGTACCCACATGATCCGTATGAGAAATACCAAGTTAACCACCAGAGCCAGCGAGGCGGGACCCTTGAATATCCAATCAATGTGAGATTCACGCATCCAGGCGCACTCGATCTCCAGCTTATTGAGTTGGAGAAAAAATTTTAAATATATTAATTATTAAAATTTATAAAAATCTGCAGACCTACCCCATTGAAGTGCTCATTCTCGAGATGCGGGGCAAAGGTTTTGGCTATGGACCAGACCAAAATGCACAGAGCTGGACAGCCCCAGCCTATGAGGGCGTATATAATAAAGCTAATGTTATCACTGGAGAACGTTTGCACCACCAACGTGTACAGATAGAGGCCTATAAAAGTCGGGTATATATAAACAAATTAATTTATTTGGTTTATTTATAGACAAGACTTTGAACTCACCCTCCACAAACATCCAGAAAAAGTTGGTTAGATAAAAGTATTGAAACATGATGACCAGCGTTATGCAGCCAGCCTGACTAGACTCGGTGGTTATCTGTTTGTTTAATTAATTAATTTAATAATATTATTGAATTTAATTATATGTAACTATAGTTACCACTTGCAGGAACAAGGTGAGTATCCACAACAGAGCTGAGGTGATGTAGGTGAGGAATAGATTCGCATGAATCGTGTTACGCAGGCAGCGCAGATCTCTAATGAAAGATATGATAGATATATTTTATTAAATAATAAAATATGTATTTATAGACTCACTTGAAACTGAGGAATATGATGAGGGCCACCACCAAGGTGGCAAAGCTTAGGAAATAGCCGCAGGCATAGATAATGGCCGGCAGATCGACGCTGGGCGAGAAGTCCGGCACAACGGGAATGGAACCAGAGTTCTGATGGCAGCGATCATAGTCCGAATAGTGATCCCAGGTGCCATTGGGAAAGCAAAAGCGAGTGGCATTTTCTGAGGATTTATTACTAATTATTATTTATTATTTAATTAATATTAAATAATGGCTAACCTGTGGTATCGTAGTGTACGCCCTTGAACTCCTCGAAGCAGGGCAGCACCGCCAGACTTCCAGCCTTGGTTTGAGGCCAACACAATACCGAATCGAAGGAACTGGGACATGTTAAAATCTGTAAAGAAAAACAAGCTAGTAAAAGTTAAAAGAAAACATAGTTCCGTAAGCTAACTTAAATATTTACAGCCGTTTAATGATGCCGTTTCCGCTGGGTCATTAAGTTTGTCTATCTAAACGGTACCGACCTAACCCAACCCCATTAAAACCGATTGTACACCCGATTTATGCCTTCCAGCTGACACCGTATCTTTATGTCTTCATCTTCATCCCGCGCTGGACTTTGGCTTTTATAGCTCTGACGCACTCGGACGCAACTTTCCAAATTTCCAAAAATCTATACACATGCAAAGATATATACATATATCCACTGCTGGCTTTATTTATATATTTGCAATGGCGCGCTAAACAATTTCGTACAGATATACGGATATACCGAAATATATATATTAATTATACGACGGTGCTGGTTGTCAGCTCCCATTGATATTTTTATGGGCCTTATCAGCTGATATTGCACAATTCCAAAGACCGGGAGAATTGCCAAAGAATTCCTTTCAATTCTTTTATTGTCTTCGCTGATAAGCCAAAGCTCCCAGAGCTCTTGGGTGACAGCTAATGCGATCGGACTTAGCCACGCGACACTGGGAGCTGTCAACGAGCAAGCCAAACACAGCGGGGAACTCCGCCAATATTTGTCTTTGCTTTGCTGATTTTCATTCATTAGTCAGCTTTATGGCTTCACTGATTTTTAACGCCCTTGAAAGTTGTCCCGCCTCTGTGCCCCTTTGATCGTATTTATAAATTCGGGATAAACGATAAACAAAAATGCCAAAATGCAGCCTCAAGTGGGTTTCCTTGGCTTTTATTTTGTTTACAGCCCAAGAGGAATACATAAATAAATATTTGCTGGTGCTGCCTGCTGCATTTTCCGGAAATAAAATTCAGCCTAGAATATTTTCCCAAAAATTAATCTGAACGGAACGTAAGTTGCCTTGGTTTCCACAATATTGTTCCTACAAAACGGAACAGAGATTGACAGACGGATGGATGGGATGGGAAGGCATTATTCTTCGGTCAAGAAGATGGATCAATTAGCGCCAACGATTAATTGGCAAATTTCGTTCAAATAGTCCAGAAAAATAAATTGATTCCTCAAAACAATGGGTAATTAAAAAATATTTATAGCTTGGCTTGTTGCCTTTGGGGAATGCTGTTATGATTGCTATCAAAATGTTGATTGAATGATGAATTGTTGGAGAGAACTTGCTGAGTCGAGCATGATATTTATTTATTTTATTTTCTGGAATTTTTTTTTATAGGGAAATATTTTTTGAATGAGTTTTTAGAAAGTTTAAAGTGCATTCTAAATTCGATTTTTAAAAGGAAATTAATTTAAATAAATCACATATAATATAATTCCATGTTTTCAATACACTAAACTTTATAATTGACCCATTTTTAAGTAAATTAATTATAAGAAATAAGGTTATTAATTAAGGTAAGAAGTTTACGATATTTGTATATAAAAAAATCGATTTTAAATCGATTAACATCGAAGTTTTGCCATCTCTAACGTTGAGGCTACTAATTTTGATTTCTAGGCTTTTAACTCTATTATTAAAGGCTATTAAAAAATCAAAATATACATAAGATCCGAGGTAACGAATGAAGTTTAAAGATTACAGTATTTGTAATAGCAAAAAATCGATTTTAAATCGATTAACATAGGGTTTTGCCATCTCGAACTCTGAGGCTACTTATTTTGGTTTCTTCATATTTTCGGGACTTTTATCTTTATTATTAAAGTTTATTATAGAACCAAAATACGCATAAGATACGAAATTGCCGAAGAAGTTCAAAGTTTACAATATTTTTATAAGCAAGAATCGATTTTAAATCGATTAGCATCGAAGTTTAGCCACCTCTAACTCTGAGACCTTCGAATACCGTTCAAAACAATACACCTACTATAACCCAAGCTCAAATTCTATTGACCTTTGTGTAATTGCATTATTTCCTAATAAGTGCACTCGAAGCATGATTAAATTAATAACTCCCTGGATTCTACTCTGACTTCTACGGATAAATCAATTAATTGGCTTATTGAGCCATATATGATTATACTTGCTTATAATTCATCAAATGGTTTAGTGCCGCGTAAAATGACCGAGTTCCTGGATTGGCCAACCAACAAGTCACTAGTCGCTGTCTCTAATTAGTTTTTACACATAAACTAAGCTTGGGGACTGTCTGGGAATTTATGGGCAATGGTCCCTTTGGGAAAGCGAGCCCTCCTCTTGAGTGGAGGACCAAGGACAACTCACCCGCTTGCCACCGGCTGCCGCCGCTTGGAGCTCCTCCAGCTCCTGCTGGTGCTGACATTGCTGCGTGCGGTTGTCGAGGAGCGCCCCACTGTGCGGCTGCTGGGCGCCAATTAGGGCGCTGGCCCGCTGCAGCATGTCCAGCGAGAAGTTGGCTATGACGTTGGCCAAATCCTCCTGCGAGGCGTCATCCAGGCTATCCACCAGTGCCCGCAAATCGTCGTCGGCCATGAAGCTCTCCTCCGATGGGTTGCGTTGCAATATGGCGGGGACGGGGACGGGAACGGGGACAGCAGGAACCTGTCAGCGAGGCGTCTCCGCTCCTGGCACTTTCTCTCTCTCCGCCGGACGATGCGCAATTAAATGGAATCTGGACAAATAAAGCGCCAGCGTGGGTGCAAGAAAAGAAAAAATAAAATGGAACACGTTCTTCATATCTTAAGCGTTTATCAGATAAAGCAAAGAGTTGCGGCCACCGAAAAGAATCAGAGATCCGAGAACCCTGAACCCCAAGAGCAGCCTCCTCCCCTATAGAGATATGCCATATATTATACACTCGAAGAAAATAAAAGCCTCCGCTCTATTTGCTCGCTGATTAAATATTTTGGTAGCCATGACTCAACAGAACCGAACACCACCAGGGTTCCTCTTAGCCCGCTGATTGAGGGAATAAATAAAGCACCTCAATATACACTAGATCATTTCCAGAAACTCACAAAAAACACACTAAACACTCTCCATTTCGGCGCGGAAAACTTTCTAAGATCTGTGGAAGGTGTTTTCGTCTTTTACTGTATACAAATTATAATAAAAATCTGTGCAAATAAGGCATGAGCAGCTCACGTGACCATGGATGGCGGGTGAGTGAGTCTGCTTTATGGTGGGAGTGGCAGTGGTGGGCCCAGATTAAATGTAGATAGATAACCACAACACAATCTTTATGGACAGCCGAGAGTGCCAGAGTGGGTGGAACGAGGTGAAGCTCTTTTCCCTGGCGGTAAATACCCACTAATTGAACGCTTCACCCTCCAGACCGTCTGTCAATATAATTTGGGTGGCAAACGCGAAACCCGATCAATTACAGAATCGTCATTAGATCCCCATTAACTGCCATAACTCCTAGCCCCGTAGCTGTTGTCGTAATGGAGATTGCAGGGCGGCTAGAAACAGAGATAACCTTTCCGATTTACACGAGTCAAAACGAGTTTTGAAAAGCTATTTAATTGGTTTTGATACGAAGACGATAATTTGACAATGTTTACACCGCGGGTTATTAAGCCAATTAGCTCACGATTTTACAAGGGAGAAAAGTTAAGAATTCTAAAAAAAATTCACATTTCGGATTAAAGATTTAACTTGAAATGAGGAAGTTCAACAGGCATTATGACACTGCATTGTTGCTTTTATTTATTAAAGGTTTCAGTTGGGTACAGACCAGACAGAGAGA
The DNA here is from genome assembly GCA_008044355.1 of Drosophila lacteicornis. NCBI lineage: Eukaryota > Metazoa > Arthropoda > Insecta > Diptera > Drosophilidae > Drosophila > Drosophila lacteicornis. The sequence continues at coordinate 460,174 of VNKF01008598.1, forward strand.
GCAACAAGACAGTGTCATAACACCATAAGAATATAAAGCTTTAAGTAAGTAAATAAAGCAATGAGTCCTTAATTAAATTTAAAATTTTTGTTGGTATCTATAAGAAAAATTAAACCAATTAAACTTTGATCGCATTGAAAGTTTTATTACTTTTTACCCACCAGAGGCGCAAAAAGAAAAAATACAGTGTCATAGCCCTATTCGAAATCAAAATATTTATAGTAAATCTGTTGAATTAATATTTGTAGATTTTCAGACAAAAAATTAAACCATTTATTATTTTACTGGATTGAACTTCAATCATTTAAGCTCTAAATAACGTGCATAAAAAGACGCAGAGAGCAAAAATACAGTGTCATAGCCCAATAAAAACTAAAATCCTGAAAATAAAGCATTTTTAACTTAATATTTGTAGGCATTCATGTGTAAAATTAAACCATTTATAATTTCATTAGATCAAAGCTCACATTTGAGTGAATAGAAAGACACAAAGAGCAAAAATGCAGTGTCATAACCCTATACAAAAAATTAACCTTGAGAGTAAGGCATTATTAAAGAAAAATTTGTAGATATTTTATAAGAATAATTTATTGATTCATAAGAGCTATTTACAAATTGATTCTTATACCACAGGGAAGTTATATAAATCTAAAATCTTGTGTGGTAAGCACCATCATTAAAACTTAAACAAAGATTACACCTTTTGAACTTAAACCATGACAACAACTTTTACCTAACAAAAGCGGGATACCTAAGAATTAAGATCCTTGGCTGCCAGGGATTTCAAAGGATGAGTGAATTACTCCAACGACTCCATCTCCATGTGCTGTGCCATATATACTCCGGAGACATATGTAAAATCAGCAGTCACGCACAATCATTACGATGCCAACAATTAAGATACAAAAGGTCGCCGGAACAAGAGTAATTAAACTAGGACGACGGCCGTAACTTTATCTGTTAATTGTGGGCAGGTGGGGAGCTGTGACAGATGTGTGTAAACCAGAGGCAGGTACAATACATACTCGTAAGTAGTACGTTTTCACCTGACGACGGCGGTGTACCTGCTCAATGGGGCCTCTCACTCCCTCTCCCAGCCACACGCCGTGATTAAAACAAAGAGTGTCAAGTTATTTATTAATGAACAAATACCATGGCAGCGAGCTGCTCCACGGGTCGCCGACTCATCTCATCTCGTCTCACGCACAAAGCTGGAAGGAGATGGGCCGTAGGAGCTTTGTCAATGTCAAGTTGAGAGATAACGTGGCATTTGCTGCCCTGCATATGCCAGGGACCACGGACCATGGATAATGTCACGGCTTCTGGCCCGACAAGTGTTTCGCTTTGCAGGTGAGCCATCTTGCATTGCTCTCGACCCGCCCGCCTTAGCTAATTATGGTCTATAAATAGGAAGCTACAACTTTGATCTCAGGAAGCACTCGCACCAGCCAGGTGCACTTGCACCACGTTGCTAGCTAAGGAATTTGACTAAGGAATTTCCACGTGGGGGCTGCTCTTCTCCGCTGGCTGGAATTTTTACATTTTCTGTCCTCGTTTCTTAAGTACTTTTTAGATTTAAGTACAAGTAATTAGAACCAAAAAATGTCTTTGGAAGCATTTAAGGCAGAGAGGTTCTCAGTTAAATTTCTTTAGAAATACATTAGAATTTAGGTTTTAAATTGTTTTGCAGGCATATTTGTATGACTTTTGGTATTAATAGTATTATCTTCATTTTTATATTGCCTATACTTATATGCTGAGCACGATTCTGGTGTCATAACGTCACAATTTTTGTGGAAATATTATGGAAAATGTATAATTATGAAGCTGAATAATTATTTTGTGGAAAAAGTAAGGGCCCCAGAGTGACCAATTGTCAAGCTGAACACGTTTGTGTGCTTGTCAAATCAAGTTTCTTGGGAAATGTAAAATTAAATAAGAAACAAAAGCGTTTAAAGCTAAATTTAAATATTTATAAAAATTAACCCAGGCTAGGAAATTGAAATAAGAAATTTAAATAAGAAATAAAAGCGTTTAAAGCTTAATTTAAATAATAATAAAGGTAAACCGTAACGAGGAAATTGAATTAAGAAATCAAAGCGTTTTTATGCTTAATTTATTTATAAAAGTAAACCCTGACAAGGCATAGACTTTAATCTTGAATATTGGAATATAAATACCAAATAAATCTAATAAAAACTTTAAGCTCCCTGTTATCGAACATAAATAAATAATAAATGTACAAGAAATATTTAGATCAAGTTCAAAGTAGGTAAATAATCAGATTTTTGTATATATAATAATTCAATTAAAATGAAACCAAATCCTGCCCAGACCCTTACTGACCCTTCTCTCTCTCCCTGCCTGTGGGCCACCCTTCCCAGCGTGCAAATATTTGCCTTCAATCCCGAAATGGCCAAACATCTGCTGCTGGCCCCCAGAAGTCGTCATGCCACAATCTTAAGCTCTCTCTCCACAACCCACAGGCCACAAAAAGAAGCAGCGATTTATTTATGGGCTTTAGCAAACAAGCGCATTATTTGGACGAGCGCGTGCTGCTGGCTGTTTATCACGATGATTAAGATCATCATAGCCACAGTAATAATAATAATAATAATAATGGTAATTAGCATCCGTGTCATTTGGAGCCAATGGAAAGGCGACTAATCTGGCCTTAAATGCGCCACAATTAGCCACCACCCAGTCCCAGTCCGAAGTAAACATTTCAACTGTTTGACCAATGTAAATAACAACAGTCAGAGTCAGTTTTTCGGGGGGGCCACTGGTGCAACAGGGCGTATGCCCAATATTCGCCAGCCAGGCTTGGATGATTTATGGAGTGTCAAAACAAATGAAAATTAATTGGCAATCGGCATGTGTGCCATGCGGGGAGAAGGCTAAACGAAGACGGACATGCAATCCGAAACATGCGCATTGTTTGGAACCATCAAAGTCCGCCGATTAGTAATCCACTATTGTGTGGGAACTGCGAGGCGAGAGAGAGAGCTTTTTCTCCTCTATTTTTAATTGTCAATCGGAATGAACAGAATTGAAATCATGTACCTACATGATCTTTTTCAATTAAAATTGCGTGCCTCCTGAATTGGTAATGAAAATAGGGAGAGAGTGCTTGAACTTCGTCATTAATTGTTTCAATGCAAAGCTTTGTAATATTAATTGAACCCATGAATCATTAAGGGAATCTAAATGAAAAGTTAATGTAATCACTGCAGACTCCTGTGGAGAAAACAATTATTTCCGTAGAAATTTGTATAATATTCATTGAGCTCCTGCATAAATAATAATAAAATTATAGCCCTGCCATTTAATGTGAACCTACTGTGTTAATAATGTCATTTGTAAGAATAATGGAATTATGACACTACAATCTTGACGGGATTCATTCAAAGCTCTCGCGCAGCGAGAGGAAATTATGATGGTTCTATGATATTTTTCCGTTAAAGGCATGGTCACACTTTTATCCTCTTCGTTTTATGTTATTAAAATAAATTCGCTGCAATAACTTTAAATGCTAGTACTCAGATCGACGAAAAGTGTGTCTAAGCATTGAGTCAAAACGAGAGATCAATAGTCACCCTCTCCCTCTCTCGCACTGCTTAGGACACTAGGCATGTTCACACTTTTTTCTTCCCCTTTTTTTTAATTAAACTATCTGCATTAACTTTAGTAATCATAATTTTATCATTCTAAAAGTGTCTTATGTTTGTCTTGCTTGCACTTAAGTAAAACGCAATAGTCTGTGAAAAAGTACTCCCATAAATAAGTGTCATAGCACCATAAATAATTTTGATATGAGTAAGCAGAGCCATTTTCCTGTATTTACATTCCTACGATTTCCTCGATTTCAATTCATTGAAATATGCAAATTGTGTCATTTGAAAATCAATTTCAATCCACATGAAGAAACAAAAAAGAAAATATACAATATAATTATCTTCCTTATTTAGATACTATATTAAAATAAAGAGGAAAGTGACATTAGGATTAGGATTTCCTCTATGTTTCCAATTAAAATTCTACGTTATAGTCTTTAGTAATATTTCCTTCCCAAACATTAATAGCTTTCTCTAGGTGCCAAAACCCTGTTATCTCAACGATCAATTAAAAGACTTTAAGCCAATGCCATATGACAGTGTCGCGCAGCGTGATAAAAGGCACGTAAATGAAATGAAATGATACAAAGACAAACACACAGAAAAAAGGTAATAAAAATTATGGGCGAGCAGCAGCAGGAAGGAGGCATCAGCAGAAGCTTTATGAATGAACGAGCCCGGTCAGCGAAGCGTGTAGAAAAGTCAGAAGTCAGCGCCGTCAGCTGGCAGACAAATCAAATCGAAACGAATCGAATCGAATTGAATCGCATCGCATCGCAGGCGATGGTGATGGCGAATTAAATCGAACCCAATGGAATGGCAGACGCTGTCAGGCGCTATCATATCGTTATTTATGGTTTTGGCCGGCCGAAAGCAAATAAATAGATGGGTTTCGAGCCTCGTCATCCGCCCCAGCAGCATCCCATCATCATCCTTAGCCGCTCTCCCGCATTAATTCCGTGGACAGTAAAACAGGGTAACGCCCACCCGGACATGGGGAAAGTTTACAAATTAAAATAAAATTGAAACGAAATCAAACACAAGCACACACAGATCAGGGCCACACGGCGTATGAGCAACTCGCAACTCGAAACCCGAATATCAAGCATACGCCGCGTTGCCAGACGACTTCATTTCATATGCTCACTAATTTTATTGCCTTACAACGGTATAACGGCATAAGAAATTCTCAAGATGCTTTGAACTCGCAGGACGCTTTAGATTTGCACACGGGGGCAGAAGTTGCCGTTACAAAAACGGAACGGAATAAACTTGAATAAAGTAAAAATAAAACAAAAATATTTTCCTTTTCATTTGCAATTTTCATACACAAGTTTTACCCACACTGAGCAAGCAGGGAGCTGCGGGCATTTTATTGCCTGTTGCAGGTTGGCAAGCAGGTGAGCGGAGGAGGAGGACTAAGGCCGGGAGTCATGGCGATACCCATACCCATATACACTTGTAATAATGCCAGCCCCGACCACCGACACGCTACAGATACATAAACATGATGTAATTTTAAAATTTCATGAGTTCATGTAAAGTTTGTTTTATCTGCTTTATGGCAGCAAACGAGCATTGCCAGTGGCAGTGGTTCGCTCCATGCAGAAGGGGTGCTCTCTGATATGAGCATAGATGGAGCTATACAGACTGACAGCATCGTGGACTGCCAACTATGAGCAGCTGCTGGAGCAGCCATCAATGCACACTTATTAGAAAATTCAATTAGTTAACTGCGGGCGGTTGCCAATCATCTTCGGTGTAAACAGATACTTGGAATAGGGGAGGAGCACAGGGAGAAAAATATGGAAGTAGTTCTTCTAATATATGTACATAAAATTAGCCTAGATCTTTGGCATATTAATATAATTATTGTAAAGTCAAGTCATGAGTGATTTCTTTAAAGGAAAATTGTCTAAAGGAGGGTCGGGCAGCTTCCTTGCTTATCCTTCTTATTTCTTTTTGTAAGCTACTCCTAGGAATAGGTGAGAAAATGCTTATTCCTTTTCTTATTTTCATTATTTTGTAGATTCTTATTTATTTCGTTAATTTCTCTTCTTAGTTTTACTTTTCAAAGTGTTTGATTTCGTTCTTAAAATCGTAGTGTGACCGTAGTCTTCCTTTTTACTTAATCCTAATTTCATTTAATCTCGGCGGAATCTTAACATAAAATTCTAAATGCTAAATGGCTACACTATGCAAAGTACTTATTCAATTAAAGCTAGCAATTTGTAGAATTTTTTATAAAAGAACCACTCTTTCCATGATTTTTTTAATAAAATAATATATAATTAAATATATATAAAGTCTTATATTAGTAAACCTGTCATATATAATAAATTTTCCCATTAATATTCATTGATTATGACCAAGTATCTTGTTCTCTGTGTAAATACAGAGTGAATAGTGCTCTCGCAGTCAGCATCTTGGCAAACACGCAAAGTGCATTTAGAGTTAGTACATCCCATATGTAGATCGAGGAAAACCCTCTTCACCCACGTCGTTGTTGGCCCACTTACACTCGAAAGCCATTTGCAAATTTTAAGCAAACACAGACCGCAAACCCTTGCTCCGCCTACCTTTTCCTCTTGTTCCTGGCCTTCTTACAATCGAGTATAATTAAATTTTCGTATTTACTTAACAATTCATATTCAAGAGTCATAAACAATTTGCCCGAACTCGGTTTGTTTTTTATTCGCTGTTTGCATTTCGGGAACCCGTGGCGGCCGAAGGCGGCCTAATGAATCGGGGAAAGGGAACTGGGAACTGGGAACTGGGAGCTGGTAACTGGGAGCTGGGCGCTGGGAACTGGGGAATATGCATTATATATGTATAGATGCGGGGTGAATATTACAAATGTTTATCTTTGCTCAATAAAAACAATACCGGCGGCGGCCATGTGCGAGGCGCAGGAGGAGGCGGGGATCTGAAATATGCATGAGATTTTGCAGTGAACTCAGGGAGCATTTTGCAATGCAATGTTCGGGAAAATAAAGAAAGAGAGAGGAAGCACGCCCATCCTGCCGGATAGGAATTAATTAAAAAATCCCATACTCGCTTCCTCCCACCTCCAGGATGCAGGAAACAAAGGGGGCACGGAGAGTCAGGGAGGTAGAAAGAGAGATATAAAAAGGGGAGCGAAACAGGACATGGACATGGTGTCCCCAATCACCTCGAGGCTTTACTCCTCGCGCCTGCAAACGAGTCGTAAACATGCAAATGGAGCACAAACATTTGCATATATGAGATAAAATCAAGCCAAGGCAAAACTAGCAAGGAATTCCATTCTATACAGTGATGAAAAAGGGTTTATATTAATAAATAGGGAAATTTAAGCCGAAAACTAGCTATTTCTTATTTATTTCCAATGGAAATGTTCATTAAATGAAGCCAGATGCTGCGGGATTTAATAATAACTTAAATATTAATCCTATGACATTTTCCGCCTAGATTTCCGGTTGTGGCTTCCACTGGAAGCTCACCTACGTAAATATAATTTTTATAGCCTTAGTAGCTGCTCTTTTTTTATGTAAAAATACCATTTTATTAGCACTTTTTCACATGCCATGATAAAAACTATTTTTAACTATGAAAAACCATTGGGAAAAGTTAAGGTAATAAAAGGAAATTATCAAGATTTTCATTAATGGAAGATAAACGGTAATGGTTCCCTTTATAGAAGTCATGAAAATATTTTTATGATCGGAATTAAGGATTAATTAAAAGAAAGTCCCTTTAGTGGGGAAAAGTCATCACAATAAGTCAGAAAATTAGTTTCTGGACTTCCTCCTTCCCTTTTTTGATGTTATTTACTCTATATTCTTGATACAAACTAAAGAATTAAGACGAAGTTTTGAGTATATTAATTCAAAATTCAAAATTAATTCAAAGATTTCGGAATATTTCTCCTAAAAAAGGGATTACTTTTATAGGACATTTTAAAGAATATTTCTCTTAAAAAAAACTTCACTTCCTGCAATTTTTGATCTGCAAAAAAAAAACTAATAAATTTTCTTCCTGTGCACCCTGTGCACCCTGCTCCTTGCTCCCTCCTACCCCCTGGTTTCACCTCCATAATTTGTTTTCGCCTTTTGTGAAGCTGGCAGCGGATAATCTGACGGCCATTGAGTCTAATCAGACGTTTATTCTTCAATTTAAAGTCTATTTGCGGACTTGGTCCATTGTTTGCTAATGGGAGCAAGCTGCTAAGTGATCAACGCCACTTGGACGTGGATCTGGATCCAAATCCAAATCCAGTGCTCGCCCAGTGCCCCGTGGCGCTATACGAGATTTGCCCAAAAATGTGGAATGTTTTTATGGTCGGTCCGGGTGCTGCGGTGTTTGCCCTATTCGTTATCCACTGGACGAGGAACGGGGAAGATCTTGGCGAGATCGCTGTTGGGGGTCAGGGTCTCACGCTCCCGCAAACTGACTGTTAAACGCTTGAATTAGCGCCTCTCCTTAGCACTCACATGGGCTTTGCTTTGCCGTGCTGCTTTTCTTTTCGTTTCTTTTCTTGTCTTGGAGCTTTAAACGTTTATCGCCTTTTTATCATTATCATTTATTTGTTTGCATTACTTAACACACACAGCACACACACTCGCGACGGCCGATCGCGGAATGACACATTAAAGACTTTAATTTTAGACGAAAACCAAATCACTTCCTAAAACACGGAAATTGCCAGCAAAAGAGCAAACTAAGCCTGCGGCGCTTGCTTAATGTCGTGTTATTTGGGGCTGGATGCCTGGGATGCTGCGCGAGATTATCGGAGCATCTGCCGGATGGCGATTACAACTGGTGATAGCTACTACTACGACGACGACGACGGCGGCGGCGACACGCGTCCAATGGCGGCCAAAGACAGCGCCAAACTGCGGCCAACGGGGCGTATGAAAACGAGAGCTTTGCGGAAAAGCACACGAGCACAGGCACATGGGCTCTCACGGACGCAGGATACAACACCAGTTGAAGTCGGCAACAAGTTGGAGGTGGTCAAAGCTTCGAGAGAGAGTGAAAAGCTCGCCAAAGAGACCGGCGTTTCTGTTCTTCTGAGAGTAAGAGTGCGAGTGAGAGTGAGAGTGAGAGTAAGAGTAAATGTATTTGTATTTGCATTCAATTGACGCTGTCGCTGCGGCTGGCCAGCGACCACAGATTGCAGCGCAATAACAGCGACGACGATGGCGGTGGCGATGGCAATTGCAATTGCCTGTCACCTGCAATTGACACTCAAACTGAATGGGCTCGGTAAATTGTAGAATGGGTTTTGTCCACTTTTAACGGGAATAAGGCCTTTAATACCCTGGCGGCCTTGGCAGTCACCGAAAGTGATTAAAGCTGGCTCATTGATTCAGTATTTGAGGTAGTCAATGGGAAGATTAAGAGCAGTTAACTCTTTGATTAGGGTTTACTAACTACTAGTGGGGCTTACAAACTCGGGCTACTATCTACTAGGGTTCTTAATATGTTAAGATTGATATATACTTGAATAATTAATTACGACAGCAAAGCTTATCAGTGATTAATCATCACAAGTGTCATAAGTGCTTTGAACTGGCGCTTCACCCAGCTTTCTAAGGGAATTAATTAGTAGATTAAGAGCAGCTCAAGTTTAGTGTCTACAAGGGATTCCTCTATAGAATTTTACTGAGTTTTACTATCTTCTATGGTTGCCATTTACTAAGATTTCGATCTATTAAGATTCCCATCTACTTAGACTTTTATTCACTGAAGACTAGTATCTCCCAAATTAATCACAAAGAGAGCAAAAGACAATGTGGATTATCATCGTCACAGGCGACCTTGAAAGATTAAAATTTTTAATAGACGCTGTCATTGCCAAAAGCCTATAAAGTAGTACATATTATACGTGGGCTGCTATATATATTTCTGGCCTAGGCAACACTAAGTGTTGTTAGGTGGAATCTGACATTTCCATTGAAAAGTTCGACATTTTTAAGCATAAACGTACTCAGAACGGTTTGACGTACGACTATCATTTGTGTTGTTTACAGTTACTTAAAAAAATCAATTTCGCAAAAAAATGGAATTAACTCGTGAACATTTTCGTGCGATCATTTTTCACAACTTTCGGCGTGGATTATCACGACAAGAGTGCAGCGATGAACTTAAATCTTTGTATGACTATGAAGCACCATCCTATAGCACTGTGAAAAACTGGTACAACGAATTCAATTGTGGCCGACGCTCCCTCAAAGACGAATTCCGCGAAGGTCGTCCAAAAACAGCCGTTGTGCCAGAAAACATTGATGGCGTACGTGAACTAATAATGCAAGACCGTCATGTGACATACCGTGAGATAGAGGCATCCCTAGGCA